>OZ024872.1:64263931-64771431 GCA_964017185.1 Rugalucina vietnamica
TCAAGAATTAGATTAAATATGCAATTAACTTCTAATTTATTCTTTGTCTCAATGTAAGACAATGGAAACAGTGTCTGATCAGACTAAATGAAACACTGATCTGAGTCTATAAAGATATTAATGTGACATTTTTCCATATTGAGACTTTCAGTTCATATTGAATGTGCATACTTTCTGCACTTTTACCAAACTATGTTAGGTACCGACATGTTGAGTACCCACAAATACTGAGCACACACAGTGTGAGATTCTACAATTTATGAATACACGTTGTACATGCAAATAACTTGAACACCAACGATTCCATGAGTACCCTATGACCAAACCAATTTCGTACAAACAGTTTCAGTATTGACTCATAATTTTATGAACCAGCTTATTCTGAATACCCACAATTTTGTGATTGAATTTTGTAAACATTATTACATTGAAGACCAACATTATTTACCCATGCTTTGTGTAACAATAAAATATAGTTTCCAACATTTTCAATACCCAAAAATATTTATATGCACTTTTGAATACCCAATAATTTTGAATACACTCAAATTTGAAGACTCATAAATATTTCGAGTGCCGCATCTTTGTGTAATAACATCTTACTAAAATATATATATCTTCTGCTTGCCACCAATTTTGAGTGCCTTCAAAATTTGATCATCCACACTTTTCAATACCCACATAGTTTGAGTACCAACAAATTTGAAGACTACAAATTTAAACTGCTCAAAATTTTAGAGAAAAGTATAAAATGTTCCAATTTTTTTAAAAGTGCTCCCAAATTTTGAATACCCACAATTGTGAGTACCCATAAATATTAGTACCCAGGGGCTCGAAATATGACATTTCTAACACAAAATGGTCAAAGAGAAAAGACAAAACTGAAACCCGAAAGCTACAAGATATTTTCTGAGATTAATATTGCCCAATTCTGCCAGGTCCATTGGAGCTATTTTTGTGATGGATACAGGAGTGTATCAGGCTTGGACAATGCATTTAACAAAGGTCAGTCCAATAGCAATGTATTAGTTATTTCTTAAATAATGCTTACTCTATGCTAATGTAACGGGATAGTCTCCCTTGTAGAATACGTTGGTGCAACGTATTAGCGTCATATCAGCGGGTAGTAATATGCAAATTAGAAACTCGAAACTTTGTGATTAGAGTAAGTGTTAGGTATATAGCGCAGTAAACCACCCTTGGTGGATGAGCATGCTTTCCCACCGACGGGGTTTGCTGTGGCTTGGCTCGACTGTTCGTTACATTTGGTGGCAGCGGTGGGATGATGACAACTGCCAGAACGGAGTTGCCTTACCCATGTAGTCCCCAGGCCAAGACTCGGGGCGAGTCTTCTCGGAGGGGGAAGTAATGTAACGGGATAGTCTCCCTTGTAGAATACGTTGGTGCAACGTATTAGCGTCATATCAGCGGGTAGTAATATGCAAATTAGAAACTCGAAACTTTGTGATTAGAGTAAGTGTTAGGTATATAGCGCAGTAAACCACCCTTGGTGGATGAGCATGCTTTTCCACCGACGGGGTTTCTGTGGCTCGGCTCGGCTGTTCGTTACACTAATATAAATTTTGGCATTAGACCAATGCTAATTCTAGTACATTACTTTTGCAAATTTGCATTAGATTGGGCATTAGCTATAAAACCTTTTTATCTCTGATTTACACACTTCGTCTAAATTCATTAATTAGGATCCTGTTTACAAACGCTTTCCAAATGTTTGATAAATTGCCACTTGAAAACATATTGATACTTGAGAAGTTGTTTGTTTGCCTTTTGTCGTTAGTATTGTGTGTGTCACAAACAATGTCGCTTAATAATCTGCAGTTACCTGTGTCCTTCTATGAAGATTTTTTGTCAGGTAAATACATCCATTCAGACATGCTATTTAACAACACCATTTCACAATAATAAGATAAGATCATATCTGTACAGTCATAAGCTTTATAATATTTTTCTGGATGGAAACTAGGTTTAAATTTGAACAGTGATGGAATCATAATTTGATACATCATTTCATGATCTTATACTGACTAAATAACCTGAATACTATTACCAATGTTAATGCATTATTTTGTCACATAATGCTAATGCTAATGCCAATTCACTGTTTTGATAAACTAGCAAATGTCAATGCTAATGCCAATATTCCAAATCAGATTTAATGCTAATGACAATGCATTACTTTGCAAACTAATGCTACCCAATCCTTGTGTATATCATAATAAAATAAGCTATCAGAATTCATAAAAGAATAAGGTGTATTAATACATGTATAACATACCTGTACTTTTAATACAATAACACTGGTATTGAAACATAAAGTTTTATGTATTTATCAAAACAGAGAGTACCATCAGCACATGGATTCATTTTTACTTTATGCTATTACCGACCTGTTTTATCATCTTTAGGGGCATTTTATCTACCTAAAGATGATGAAATCATTCAGTAGTAGAATAAAGTTAGACTAAGCTAATTTTCGAACGGATGCCATTTTTATATAAAATAATATACTTTATACCAGGATCTCAGTTTTATTTTTTTTTACTTCACAACAATGCATATTCTTCAGGAATTTTAACGCTTCTGAATGTTTGATTTAGCAACTCATCATTGGTGCTGAATGCCGTATATCCTAATACATCATACACGTTATCGCACAATTGGTCAATTTGTTTAACAAGGGTCCAGTCCATCTTCATTCTCCACCAAAATGCGGTATTTCTCTGTCTCTGTGATAGCGTTTTGTTGTTGCTAGTGTCTAACGTTTTAATACTTACAACACGCGAATATTTTTGTTGTTTCATCCAGAGAAAACCCTAAGTATTTATACAGCGCCTTGATTTTGTCTAAAGGATTATCAGTTAAGTCCTCGTAGTACACAAATCTAAATCTTTTTGGATATTTCATTAAGAGTTTTCGACCTGCTTGGAAATCATGTATCATCTTATTGCAAAGTACTTCAGCAATTGATAACACATCTTTTGTCGGAAAAAAATTGGTACCTATCCGACTATTAATTATTGCACGTGGATCTCTTACCAGATGGATTAGTTTGATATTATCCCTAGACATAAGAAAACTATCAAAATTGTCCACTGTAAATCTCAATACTTTCGTCACTCGGTGCGTCGAGTTTTTACAAGTTAGTGGAATATAGTCACTAACGCATAATTCTTTATTTCCTTTTCTCTTTCTGCATGATTTTACTGGCGCCCAAGCTGGACCTGTAAAAAAGTAACATAGCACTAGGATATTTATTGGAAAAAGTGAAATGTGTATGCACGTTTAATGCTTAAAAATTGAAATGTTAATTGAAGTAAATTGAAAATAGGATGGTGGTCATGAAAATGACAAAGATAGGTAACATGCCAACAAATGAGCCGCGTTATGAAAACAAATCTGTATATGCGAAAACAAAGACGCAAATCAGCTTCACTGCGAAGCTGATCAGCGCATTTGTTTTCGCTGCACGGAAAGTATGATCACTCTTCCTCTTAAATGCGAAAGTTTCGGGCTTATTGCCTGCTTCTATGACTGTACAGGTCGGTTTGTGTCAGACCTGGTCAGAGACCACATTGCTGGTTTCTTACGACGATGCTTAAATGTTCCAGAAAGTCCTGCATATTTGCATCTTTATTTGAGCAGTGACGCGAGAAAACCGGTCTTCGGGGTTTCCTACCTGGTCTGACACAAACCGGTCTGTGCAGCTACAGTATATGGATAGTGGATAGAAGCTTGAAATTTCAGATTTAAGAAGGAGACGACTTGTGTTATCCGTGTAGCGAAAATGACGGCACTGATGAGCTTCGCCGTTAATGCGAAGCTAATCTGCGCCTTTGTTTTCGCATAGGCAAACATCCGTTTTTCTCATGATGCGGCTCATGTAACCATTTTTTTCGACCGACTATCTACGGCGTTTTTAAATAATGTTATTTTATACTAGAAGAATATTTCTCCCTCATAAATGCATTTATATCGATCATCTTCCAATTTTTCTTGTAATACAAGATTTCTTGTGTACAACAAAGCTCTTACCACTGTTATATGTTACTACTGGATCGAAGACTTGTTTCTCAAAGTCGTTTAACCGACAATCATATATATTCTGCAAAGTCTCCTTTGCTACATTCAGAGAAGCTGTATTCCTTAAAATATAAAGAATATACATGTAGGTACATTAATAACAATGCTGATCACAAAATTTCATCACACGTCAGGACAAAACTGGACAGGTTGCATAAGTTTTAAAACTATTTGTGGTTGTTTACGTTTAAATTTAGTATAAGACCTAAAAACCCATTTGTGGCACTCACGTTTAAACTGTATACAAACCACGTGCCACGTTTTCAGCAGTTCGGCTGGAGATGAAAGAAACCAGATCAGTTACCTATATTATAACGTCCCTCGAATGTTGTAAGGTGACTCAAAATGTGAGTTTTAATAATTAATAATAAAACAAAAGAAGACAGTGATATTTGCACGTTTCGCATCCCTCATCTGTATGCAGAGGACCATACCTATGTTAAATAAGTAATTTTATTTGCTTGATATATATGTCATTCTCTTAAAATAAAGATTTGATCATTATTTTATACTTAGCAGTGAAATTAATGTATATCAAAATGGATAAAAGTGATATTTTCACTGCAGAATTGATATTGATATTTTCACTAGTGATTGATATCAGCCGATATTTTCACTGTAGAGTTTGGATTACTTCTGACGTTTCCATTCACTTGACGTCATTAAATGCGCCTCACTTTAGAAATTCAAATGCCTATAACTCCGTTATTTACGAACGAAAACATAAAGTGTGGGTATTCATTTTCTTAGTCAGAACGTTAGGAACAATGTGGTACCAAAACTATTTGTGTTTTCAAAAATTTTTGGTTTTTGCATTTTCACCGCCTGCTTTGTGAATAGGAAAATGCCCGTGTATTGTATAAAATAAAAAGAAAATTTACTTTTTATCGGTAAATACCAAATATATTTCATCTCGTGACTTGAAAACATCTAAATGTTCACTCGTGCTACGCACTCGTGAAAATTTTGATGTTTTCAACTCACTCGATGAAATATATTTGGTATTAACCTAAAAAAAGTAAATATCCTCTATTTATTATTATCATTATTATTATTTTTCTTTATTTATTTATTTATTTATTATATATTTTTTATTGTAGGAAGTAACGCAAATGAATTTATTATCATTGTATTTTGCTATGTCAGAGCTGTATTGGTGGCCGTGTTAGTGACGCTGAACAATTTACGGGTAACAATATCCAACGGCGATTTCTGGCGTTGAGTCGTAGGTTTCAAAATTAAAATTGGCATACACTCATCGGGCGATCTTCTTAGATTTGAAATGATTGCTTGATATTGTAAAATCACGAGGCCATGCGCTCGAGGCACGGAAATGCACTTCTGTATCCTAAGGTAAGTATTTGTGCATGCGTAGTAAAACCTTTGATTGGTAACTAAAACGTTAATGTTGGTTTTGTTTGTTTGTTTGTTTGTTCGTTTGCTTGTTTGAATTGATGCTTGACGTCCCAGTCAACAGCTAATGGTCATGTCGGGACACCGCCTCCATTTTATGGGACTTTTACCCAAAACTAGGACGTCATGACATCCAAAATGTGCTTCGAATATGACCATCCAACTAAACCAACAAGGCTTTTATGTATGGATAGTTTGACATGACCACCTTCGGCACAAAAGTTTTCAGATAATTGACCGCTCCAAAAGATGAGAGCATTGGTTGTGGAACTCAGAATGCATGATTGTTGTGATCATTATTTTTTTTATTCTAAAATAATCTATAAAATTGTTTAAAAATTGTCTTAATAAAATGTAAAACTATTACCTCGGTGATCTGTTACCCATGAACTGTGCATCGGGACTTTCGTTTGCAGGGATGTTTCTGAAATTAAAATGTGCAATCCCCCATGATGCTAAGATTCAGGTTAACTCAACCTGGTTTGGATTTGATTGGCCATGCTGTTTCAGAGAAGAAGATGTTTGCAAAGTATGATCATATACATGTATATAGCCCCGGGGCAGGAACAGAAAACCCCCTGGGGACAAAATTGTTTCATAAACATAAATCTTCTTGTACCTTTTTTTTCAAATCGAGGATTAATGGGAAAAACGGGTTTTTATGATTTTTAAATAGCATGACCTGCATTAGTGACTGCAGACACTAAACTCAAAGAGTTAAGTGTGCGCAGTTGATCATTTTCGCACCAGAAAAAATGCATCAACTCAACATTACTGGTTGTTATAAAATACGGAATATAATGAACCTGGACGTTATGTTGGACATGTTATTAGTGTTTCAATTTCTGATGTCATAATCGTTGCACAAATAGACAGTCTGTTAAATAAAACTCATTCGGAGAGTTTTTACCACAGTTAAATAAATATTCGATAACAACGACGATAAGGAAGAAATCAGAGGACCAATGGCCTTGTTAACGCTCACCTGAGATCTGGGATATATACCAATAAACTTGGCAGACAACCCCCTGGGGTTATTTTTTATTTTTCATAAACATACATCTTCTATCCGTTGGCTCATTCCCAGCAAGATTCCCACCATTAAATACCATTTTCCCACTTTTCACTATTCAAATACAAAGGCAACCTAAGTTTACCTTGCCCGAAAATAGGTCAAGGTCATTCCGGGGTCATGAATTATATAAACTTTGTAGAGCTCCATTCCCTGATGTTTCATGCCAAGTTTGAAAATCACAGGCCTTCTGGTTCTGGAGAAGTAGATTTTTAAAGGTTTTGCTATTTATAGCCATGGTGGCCATCTTGAGCAGGTGACCTTGACCATTTATAAAAAAACAAACTTTAAATCCCTCTTCCCCTTTGCCGCAAAATAGGTCAAGGTTATTCAATGGTCATATTTTACACAAACTTTGTAGAGCTCCATTGCCTGATGCTTCATGCCAAGTTTCAAAATTCAAAATCATATGCCTTCTGGTTCTGGAGCAGAAACTTTTTTTTTTCAAAGATTTTTGCTATTTATAGCCATGGCGGCCATCTTGGTCTGTGACCTGGACCATTTATATAAACTTTCTTTCCTCCCTTCTAAACATGCTCTACGGCTTTGATTGGCCAAGTGGTTTGAGAGAAGAAAATGTTCGAATATTATGGGGACAAAATATTTTCATAAACATAAAGTTTCTGTCCATTTGCATACTCCAAGCAAGCTTCCCACCATTTAAGTACATTTTACTAATTTTCCCCATTCAAATGCATTGGCGACCTAAGTTGACCTTGCCGTAAAACAGGTCAAGGTCATCCAAGGGCCATGTATATCTTTTGTAGAGCTTGAATCCTAAATGCTACATGCCATATTTCAAGATCATAGGCCTTCTGGTTCTGGATGAGAAGGTTTATAAAGTTTTTACTATCTATAGCCATGGTGGCCATGTTGTTCATGTGACCTAGATCGTTTATATAACGTTCTGTTCCCCCTTCCTAAAGATGCTCCACATAAAGTTTGGCTTTGATTGGCCAAGGGGTTTCAAGGGAGAAGATGTTTGAAAAGTGTGAACGACGACGGCGGTGACGACGGACGGCGGAGTATGGATACCTTGTCAGCCTAACGGCTCAGGTGAGCTAAAAAGCTCCGCACTGACTTGGTTCATTTTTTGTTGACTATATTTCACTACCGTTTTGCACTACCGTTCGTCAGGTTGCAATGCGCACATCAACTAAATAATGAATTTGAACAGCAAAGCTAATGTAACATGTTCTTGTATGTCCACTATTTTTATGTAATTACATCACTTTTAACATAGAATTGCATTTCATCAACCGCTTGCGTTGACCTATAATTATTGATGCGTTTCCTTATTCATCAAGGGTATATTACGACACAGAAAAAAGAACTTAGACTCACCGGCATTCCTTCCTATCAGTGCGACAAATAGTGTCATTTCCTCTATAATAGACCCATCTAGCTAACTTCCAGAGGGGCTCATAGACATAGAAACTGTCACTATGGTAACCTAGCACCATTCCCGTCAGTGTGCTGCCACCCCGCATGTAAGCACTGATAATCACATCGTAATGTTTGTTATGACCAATGTGGTTGTAATCTAGTACTGGAAGTAATAAGAAACCGAAGGTAATTTTGGCGTTCCGGCAAATTTTAATGCACTGTTTTCCATATTGTAAATTTGTATACTATTGTATGATATGCTATAATTGCATTACTATGTTATAGAGGACCACTTGGTAGAATGGCTTATCAGCTAAAAGTGTACACCTCTTGAAATATTGTATAAATAAAATTATAAATAAATAAATAAATTCCCGGTTACGCTTCTGACTGACCATATGATTACCGGTTAACCGCTCAGGTCTGTGCCTGTCCAGGAAAAGTGATTCAAGCCAAGCCATCCACACATATAAGCCTTGGTGGCTTGCTTGGTTGGCTATATTTGAAGCACATTTTGGATGTTAGGACATCGTAATGTTAGGTAAATGCCCATAGAATTAAGGCAAGATCCCGGCATGGCCATTTTTGTTGGTTGGGACGTTAATCTTCAATTCTAACAAACCAAATCATCTTCCCGGCTCAGTAACAAAACATGTTTTGCAATATGTAATCGAAGTTTTTGTTTTTAATATCAGCCGAAGGTTGCCGTACATATCCATTTAAAATATACTGCCAGGGAAGGAATCGTTTATTCGTTTGTTTTTTATTTAACGCAGCAGTTTTTATTCAGGCATGTCGGGACGAAAACACTGCTTCGTGTCTTGAGGCAACGCAGCAGAACACTTGCAACTAGAATTTGGCTAATTATCTACGGCATTTCTCTGTATGTCCCAACATGTTGGCATATTGACACTTGCTTCAAGTAAAACAAAACAGGCGGTATAGCTTGATAGAACATTTTATATGCATTTACATGAATTAAATAATCAAGTGTGAAATAAAATTTTGAACAGAATCATTTTGCATTTCATCTGTGAAAAACAAAACGAGAAATTCACTTTATATACGAAATAAAAAATAATATACCACCATCATGAAGCTTCCTGTATACCAAAATTGTACCAACCACAACAGCACAAAGACAACTCCACAAATGTCTCCTTTTAAGCCTTAAGTGCATTGTATTCAAGAAGGTCACAGACATTAATCGAACAAAATGAGTTCAACGTGAAACGCTGAAATATTATTTTAATTGTATTGTTACTATTATGAAAAAATATCCTAACACAAATGCCAGGTCAGGGGTGAATGACTGGAAAGATACCTACAAACGTTTGTTATTGAATAAACAAAATTATTTTTACATACAACATATATATTTTCGGACAGACATGGCATAATGAAATGTTTTGACGCATTGAAACCAATTTATGGCCCCAGAGGTTCTTGAGCCACCACATGACTCAGTGAAGATATTTACGAAAACATGTCCATGCAATTATTAGTCTTAGATAGTTTTAAAGGTTTTTTAAAGTAAAATTTTCAAAAGAAAACTTTTGATATTTTTTCTTACTTTTGCTCCAAACATACATTGTGGGTACACGTTAGAACAACCTCGCCGAGGCGGTTCTAACGAGTACCCACAATCTATGTTTTGGAGCAAATAAAAATATAGTATACGTAGGTGATCCAAGAAGTAATGCGAACAAAATTATATTTTAGTAACCAGTGCATATACATTTGTTTACACATGTATATATGTGCAGTAATTAGGTGTAATATCATGAAATTCGAATGACGAGTTGAGATTTAAGGAGTATTTGATTTGTTGACCCGAAGTCGACATGGACGCGAAATGGTCTAAAAATGTCATTTTTGTTAGGGGTACAGGGAAATATTTTGTGCTCAAATTTGTCAAATTGACATTTATTTACACACAAATCATATTCATTATGTTGTATATGCCTTATGTTTGGAAATAATATAGAAAACGAAATGCAAAGATCAGCAGGGACTATTCTTTGTTGCCTAGCAACGACATCTAACAAACATATCGCAATTTCAACGAAGTACGCCAAATACCCATAATTCATGCATATATTTGACTCCGATTAAGATGTAAATGTCGACATTTATGCCCACAGCCTATCACAACGAAGGATTTCTATTAAAAAATAAATGTTGTTCAGAATTTAACCTCTATGGTTAAGTAGAAGGGGCGTTGATGAAAATGTAGAGATTTTGAGAGATAAAAATTGACACAAATTCTGGGGGTACAGATAGCCAAACCTCAATAATTGGCGCTGCGTTTAACTTATCAAGGTATGTACACTAAATCTATTCAACGAATTATTGTACTTTGGTATAAAACGATTATTGGCGTAATTATGCTTTGCATCTGACTCTTCATTACAAAAATAAAATCGATTTTAACCGTGGCCAAGGTCGTTTACCTTGCATTCTCTTGTTGCTAGGCAACGAGGGTTGCTATGTGATTCAGTCAAAATAGTAATCGGATCTGAAATTTCGATGATGCATCATAATTCTGATGTCAACTATCTTGAAAAATGGCAGTGGCGAAGGAAATGATACACGAGTTCGCATTACTTCTTGGATCACCCTCGTACCCCTGTATACCCCATTTTCTGGAATATAAAAGTGGGTTTTAAGGAGGTATACATTTCATGGATATGTTTTCCTGATGTAGAAATACTCTTATCACACATGTTACAGAAAAAAAGAAGCAGTCGTATCACAGAAAAGGATGCTATCTTGGAATATTTTTAGAGCAAGCTCATTCTCTCACAAAATATCAATAAAAAATAAAAAAAAACAATCACAAAATCAAATCATATTGCAAAGTTTGAGAAAGCCAACCGGTTGAAAAGGTACGAGACATACTTTTTAATTGTTTAACATTGTCCATCGAATGTAAAATCTGGCATATGCCTAAAAGTACTGGAGATTTCCCACCTCGGTTTTTTGGAGTGGGAATTTCTTTCTGATTGCGCCATTTCCTAACCATTGTCCACTTTTACCTCTTATTCATCTGGTTTTAAACCTTGAAGACTTACAATGTTATGACCTAGTTTGTTATGACATTTGAATAACAAAGTTGATGATACATACTGTATGATACGTAATAAAAAATAAAACTGAGATACTTTAAGAGCAGAGAACACATTAATGAGAAAGGAATGGGCCATACCGCGGATTCGGCTACTCAAGCCTCATCAGTGACGGTTTAGATTTAGAAACATGCAGACAAAGATAATAACTGTAATTTTGCAACTTTCAATAAATCATACTTCAAGCGGGTATATATGGCCCATACTATCTCCTTTTGAACGTTTTAACTGCTTCCAAATGATCAAACTTTTTATATTTTATTTACAACTTAAGACATACTGGTGATCAGATAAAGAATTCTTGAATAAACTGTGGAAACACTTAAGTCGTAAACCGTATACCGTTCCAATCCAATTAAGGTAACTTTGAATTTGACATTTTCAAAATACTTTAGACAGAAAAAACAACTAACAAATGAGCACAAATCGAAAATCCTACTCTTCAAAGCAACAACAAGTGTCACAACATCATCTGTGGAAATGGGTTGCGAAATTCCGCAAGAAGTTCCGATTATTAGAACCTTGGTATTAGCTTTCGGAAGTGTCAATCAAAATGGCGAATATAAAACGCGACGTTGACACATTGCATGTAGCAGCGCATTACAAATTACAATCAAATACGATAGGCATGCCGAAATGAGTTACTACGATATATAAACTTATTGAACTTAATGGTGGGATATACTTTATAAGATATACTTTATAATTATTTGTTCGCTATCGCATTTTTTTTTTTTTTTTTTTTTTTTTTTTTGCAAACATACCAACTGGGGAAGGGTAATAACAGGCAGTTCAATGTGTGAGGAAAATTAGCAATTTTGAAATTGGCGCAAATCAATTGGGAGCTGGCTACATGAGAACTATAATAAATTATTATCATATTTAGTGTCAAATGCCAAAAAGACAGGAAACGACGTTGTTGACTTCAAAGTGCTCCGAGAGTAGTAACATGCAACTATTTAAATGGTTAAATGAATATGTTTCAGATAAGCCTGAAATTTTCGACAATTACTCATAGTACACGTTCCTGTGTAAAATTGTTAAAGGATTTGTTTGTTTGTATTGAGGCTTATCGTCCCAGTCAACAATTTTTCAGTAATGTCGGGTGTCACGATAAAAAATGTACTTTTGCTGTTTGTGGGGTTTGGATAATTTGTTTGATTTTTTAAATGTTTAGTTGAGCATAATAGGTACTTGGAAACTCTTACACAGGAGTAAACATGACATGTTTACTGCATTGTGAAGGATATCTATGTATGTTAGACACGGCAAAAAATATTTGTGCCATGAAGAGTTTTATGCTCAATTGTGATATTTTAACAGTCTTTTTGTGTTATGGTATTTGTTGATTTGTGGCGTGGAAATTGGCATTATGTGCAGTTTAATTGGATTCTGTACTGGGCTCAGATTCGTGTTTTATCAGTTTGCCATAAATGGTTTCTGAGAGTGACACGGCTTTAACGAAAACATGAAGTCCGGGGATTTGAATCATATGATTTACACCTTGAGGTATAATCCAGAGAAAATTTGTATTGCCGATTTTATGGTTAGCAATATAACTTTTTGCAAGCTGATCTGGGTGTGGTTGTCAGTGGATGTGCATTTAGAATTGTTATTCACTTGCTCACGGTGGGTTATTCACATGTTCTGGTGAATGGTTTTGGAATATATGATGGAAAACGGTATGGTTTTCAGGGAAATGTTCACAAACTTATGCGTATAAATAGGCAGCTTATTTTGTGTTAAATCAATATGAATTATCGGAAGAATGTAAAGATTGGGCATGAATTTGAGATGTTTGGATATGGGTTTATCTGGTACACCTGGTTATGGTCAGCGCCAGTCTGAGTAGTCGGCCGTCGGTAAGTTATAACAGTTCATAAATATACATTTTGTACAGTGAGATTGTATAGCCATAATAATGTAGCTCATTATGGTGGAAAGCACATTGATAGGGTTGTAAAAATGAAGATTTCTATATTTCTGCACGCTACGTTGCCGTGAAGCGGCATTGGTTTAGTTTTTATGTATTAAATTTCGCGTAAGAATGACATTGCGCGGTATGTATGTCAACCAAAGTTGTAAAATGGAAATTTCTGTTATGAGCTACGTTACTTGTAGCGACGTTATTGTCGTTGACGTACATTTAGTTTCATGTTATGTTATGTTATCTAATCATCTCATCATAAAGGAAGTTAAAGGAACAAAGCTGTAAGACTGGAAATTTCAGATTTTAAGTTTTACGTTATAGTAACGTAACGCTTTGATTTGACGTTAATGACGTCATTAAGAATATTCGCTATTACTGAAATTAGTGATGTCATTTAAGAAAGGTTTAATATTGTAACAAGATTGTCTCGCAAGATTTATCGTATTCTGAGAAATGGCTTTCTATGAATTTGGTCATAGATTGGCAGGACCAATTCCTGGGTGAGGAATTGTGGATGCATGTCGGAGATTTGCTTGTGATGTCGCTGGGAAAGGAACTAGGGTTAGTTCGCGACATATGTGGTTTAACTGTATCGTACATGTGAATAAATGTTTCAATGTAGATACTGGAGTATTATGGTTTATATGTATAGTACAAGCAATCTAGCGAATAAACTAATACAGTTCCGGGGTACGGAATTGTGGGAGGTTATTTGCAATTGGATGTTGTGACGTGCATAGCTGCAGGAGATTTCGTTATGATAAATTGCGACACTATCAGTTATTTTGTTGTTAAGACACAGTTACTTTATTTCAGGCCTTGAAGCTGAAATTGTAATTTATGGACGTAATCTGAATTCCTGAAACTAAACTGGGCTAAACTATATGGGTGGCAGTGACGGTATAAACGGGACGATATAAAATCATTGGTGTTTGGTTTACAATGGACGGGCGTGGTCTACAGTTCGTATTGGGAACACTAGACTGTTTTTGCAAGCAGTGGTGCGGAGTGTACTAGTGAGACGAACGTGTGACAGTATACCCGGAGATGCCAATGGGAAATTGATGAACAAAGGACGTATTTTTTTTTTTCTTTTCTCAGTAATTTCTTTTTGTAATCTCTTTCTATCTTTTTTTCTCCTTCTTTGCTTCTCACTTTAAACATCATTATAAATAAATCATCATAATTTGAAAATTCTGTTTAATTGAACCCTCCCATAGATTTGCTGGTCATTCATAGCAGGAAGCGTATACCCTTGGTCATTCGATACATGATTTGTTGGGCACAACAAGCCATTGTATCCTCTGACTTTATATTAAGTAAAGTCAGTCCGTGACATTTGGTGTCTGCATTGGATATCAGTAACTCTTGGAGGTGTTTATATATGCTAGGATTTAGAGAACCAAATGTGAATCACAGTGAAATTCTCTAGTGTACCAAAGTAAGCAATGCTTAAGCAAAGTAAAAGTAATTGTTTAAAATAATGCAAATGTAACCTCTAAATTTCATTGTACTGGTATATGTTACAGTCACACTGTCACTTAAGAACAAGATATCAAAGTATATTTCAGTTATGAGGGCCGATGGTTAGACTGATGGGAGTCCT
The DNA here is from genome assembly GCA_964017185.1 of Rugalucina vietnamica. Lineage (NCBI taxonomy): Eukaryota > Metazoa > Mollusca > Bivalvia > Lucinida > Lucinidae > Rugalucina > Rugalucina vietnamica. The sequence continues at coordinate 64,278,568 of OZ024872.1, forward strand.
CCGATAATTCATATTCCCGTCGACCGACTGTCAGGGTTGGCGAGCACCAGAGACGAGGTGTACCAGTGAAGCACCAGGTGATCCTGAAATTTGAGGTTTGTCAATTGAACGGTTTGTTGAAAGTATTCATGAGTATGGGCTTACTTTTGTAAATTGTTACGCAACAGTTAAAGGCATTAGTTGATTGTGGTAGAATGTCTGGGTGATTCTTAATGGGTTATTAAGAATAGGTTGCGTTGAGGCAATTGGTAAACAAAAGTTGAAGCTTGGTAAGCATTGGGTTTTGCTTATTTATTGATGTGAATACTGTGAAGTTTACGTTGTTGAGAATCAATTGATAACTCAGATTTCGTTTTATTGTGACCATCCTTACAAACAGTAATAATTTTTCAAAAGGGAAATAATCATGGATGTAGTTAAAGAGTTAACCAAAGTGGGGAAAGATTTAGGTCTTGAAGGTGAAGCACTTAATACGTTTGTTTCAGAGCAACAAGTAATATTACGTGATGAACGTCAAGCAGCGCGTGATGCAGAACGTGAGCGTCGAGAAGCAGAACGCGAAATCCGCGAGATGGAAGTAAGAGCTGAACGCGAACGCCATGAGCGCGAGTTAAAAGCTAAAGCTGATGAACAAGAAAAGCAGCGAGAAATTAAGGAGTATGAATTACAACTTAAGAAACAGGAAATTGAACTGAAGCGGAATGAGTTGCTAGCGCAAGAAGCTGAAAAGGTAAGACAGAAAGAATTAAAAGAGCGTGAACTGGAAGTACAATACAGGCATGCAAATGAAGAAATGGAGCTTAAGGCAGATGAAGAGCGTAAGATCAGAATTGCAGATAGGGCTAAGTATGAGGCAGAGATTGCATTGGAACGAGAGAGGTTAGTAGCAGAGAGAGAGAAATTAGAACGTGAGTATGAAATGCAGATTGAATTACAGGACAGAAGACATTTCGCAGAAATGGAGAGGATCACAGCGCAAAGGGCGGAGAGGCCAATTCCAGCGCCAAGAGACACTATTAAGGCAAGAACGCCTAAAATTCCGGCATTTAATGAAGGTAAGGATGAAATGGATGCATATTTACTTAGGTTTGAACGGTATGCTTCAGCACAAGGGTGGAAAAGAGAATCATGGGCAACTGATTTGAGTGCGTTATTACAGGGTAAAGCGTTAGATGTGTACGCGTTGATGCCACAGGAGGATGCAATGGACTATGACAAGTTGAAGTGTGCATTGTTACAAAGGTATCAATTAACAGAGGAAGGATTCAAGCGTAAGTACAGAAAGTGTAGACCAGAAACTGGTGAAACGTTTCAGCAGTTTTCAGCACGGTTGAAGAGCTACTTTACAAGATGGATAGATATGTCAGGTATTCCTAAAACTTTTGAAGGTTTGCAGGATCTCATGTTGAGAGACCAGTTTACATTTATTTGTAACAGAGAACTAGAGTTATTTCTACGGGAGAGAGAACCAACTTCGTTGGAGCAAGCTAGTAAATTGGCGGATTCCTACAAGGAAGCTAGGTATGTGGATATTGTTAATTTGACCTTCAAGAATGACAGAGGTAGATCTCGTTCTAATTCAGCATCCAGATCAAGGTCACCAGTGAAAAGAGACCAGATTCCTAATAATCAAAACTCATATGGAAGAGGAAGAGGTAAATACTATCCAGGTTTGAAATGTTATAATTGTGGTGGAACACATTACAGGAGGGAGTGTCCGGAATTAAAACCCGGTATCATGAAAGTAGGTGCGGTAGGACAAAGAGGTAGATCACCAACAAAGAAGGTTACTTTTCAGAGCAAAGATTCGGAGGTACAGACTACATATGAAGACAGTCATGAGGATACAACAACAGATGTTAAGAAATGTGGAGCTTGCTTGACGTATACAAATACTGTCAGTTATTCCAAAGCAGCAATGGAGAGTAAGGATAACTTACATGAGAAACACCAAGTAAGTGTGAGTTCAGTATCATCTCTTTCAGAACTTAGTACTGTACAAGGAATGGTTGAAGAGAAATCGGTTGAGGTTTTACGAGATACTGGATGTTCGGGCGTGATAGTAAGTAAACATGTAGTCCCGGAAGGTGCATATACAGGAAGAAATCAAACTATGGTAATGGTAGATTATTCTACAAGAGTTGTACCGGAAGTGAAGGTAAATATTGACACACCATATTACAAAGGAGAAGTATTGGCACTATGTGTGGAAAAGCCATTGGTTGATTTAATCATAGGTAATATTCCAGGTGCACGGGAACGCAACAAACCGGATATAGACTGGGTGCCAACATTAGCAGTGCAAACTAGGGCACAGAAGAAACAGGAAGGAACACATGTGAGTATGAAGACACCAGAAATAGTTATACAAGAAGTTACACCGGATCAAATTCGGAAGGCCCAGAATGAAGATCAGAGTTTGAAGGTAATGAAGGCACGGTGTGAAGCCAAGGAGTGTCTTAAGAATGCATCATATTTTATTAAAAATAACTTGATGTACCGGAAGTTTAGCTCGCCGAACATTGAGCGAGGTAGGTTATTTACACAGCTTATAGTGCCACAGCAATTTCGCAAAACGGTAATGAAGTTGGCTCACGAGTCAATAATGGCAGGTCATTTAGCTGTTAAACGAACCATACAAAAGGTTCTCTCAGAATTTTATTGGCCAGGCATCAGTAGCGACATAAAACGATTTTGTCAGTCATGTGACATTTGTCAACGTACTGTACCCAAGGGTAAGATAATTCGAGCACCCTTAGGAAATATGCCTAGAATAGATGTACCATTCAAGAGAGTTGCAACTGATTTGATAGGACCTTTGAAACCTGTGACATACAGTAAGAACCGGTTCATACTCACTGTAGTTGACTATGCGACAAGATACCCGGAAGCAGTACCACTAGCGTCGATTGACACAGAAACTGTGGCAGAGGCATTGGTAAGTATCTTTAGTCGAGTAGGAGTACCGAGTGAGATTCTCTCAGATTTAGGGTCACAGTACACATCATCAATTATGAAAGAAGTGAGTAGGTTACTATCATTCAAGCAATTAGTTACTACCCCTTACCATCCTATTTGTAATGGACTCGTAGAGCGGTTCAATCAAACGATCAAGAAAATGCTCATGAGAATGTGTGCCGAGCGCCCAAAGGATTGGGATAAATATATTGATCCTTTGTTGTTTGCCTATAGAGAAGCTCCCCAAGAAAGCTTGGGATTTTCACCCTTTGAGCTTTTATATGGATGGCCAGTACGTGGTCCTATGCAAATTCTAAGACAGTTATGGAGCAAAGAAATCCAAGATCAGAGTCTGAGAAGCACATATCAGTATGTTATCGAATTGAGAGAACGATTAGAGACTACGCTAGCTATAGCGAAAGACAATTTGAGTAAGATGTCAAGGAAATACAAACGCCATTATGACCGGAAAGCGGGAAAACGGACACTGAAGGTAGGTGACAAAGCATTAGTGTTATTGCCAACAGACAACAACAAATTATTGATGGCATGGAAGGGACCTTATGATGTGGTTGAAAAACTTAGCCCATTGGACTACAAAATACGTGTGGGTAAGAAAGACAAGTTATTTCACATCAATATGTTAAAGCAATACGTTGTGCGACAAGATGGGAATGTAGAGTGTCAAGCTAGAGATGAGTCACAGGTGTGTGCTGTATCTTTGATAGACTTAACAGTAGAGAACATGGATGATGAGAGTAGAGGGGGTCTTGTGGAAACGCCATCAGGACAAAATGAAGGTGATGTGTTACAGGTAAATATTAATCCAGCTCTTAATCCAAAAGAACGGAAACAAGTAGAAGAATTAATACAAGAATTTCCAGAAACATTCTCTGAGAAACCTGGTAGAACGACTTTAATGGAACATGATATTAAATTAACTACAGATACGCCTGTTAGAGTAAAGCAATACCCTTTACCATATAGTATGATGGAGGCTGTAGGAGATGAGGTAAGAAATATGTTAGAATTAAAGGTAATAGAGAGATCAGAAAGTCCGTATTGCTCACCCATAGTCATTGTCAAGAAGAAAGATAACTCGAACAGATTCTGTATTGACTTTCGTGTGCTAAACAAAATTACAGTCTTTGATGCTGAGCCTATGCCAAGTATGGAACAAATATTCTCAAAATTGGCAGGATATAAATGGATAACAAAAATGGACCTTTCAAAGGGTTACTGGCAAATTCCATTGTCTGACCGTTCCAAGCAGTACACAGCATTCCAGACACCGCTAGGGTTATTCCAATTTACTGTTTTACCATTCGGTTTGGTAACGGCCCAAGCGAGTTGTAGTCGCTTGATGCGGAAATTGTTGCAAAATTTGTCAAATATTGATAATTTTGTAGATGATATTATTATCTTTACCATGACATGGGAACAGCATTTAGATGTATTGCGATCATTGTTGTCCAGACTACGAGAGGCTAACTTGACGGTGAAACCGTGTAAGTGTTTTGTAGGATATTCTAGTATAGAATGCTTGGGACATATGGTAAGCCAGAATACACTCCAACCTTGCGAGGAGAAAATTGTTGCAATCCAGAATGCTGTAAGACCAACTACCAAGAAACAGTTACGTTCATTCCTTGGATTGGTAGGTTTCTATAGGTCATTTATTGAGCACTTTTCAGAAATTGCAGCACCTTTGACAGAGTTGACGAGGAAAGGGCAAAAGAACCATGAAATCCAATGGGGTGAGCCACAAGAACAGGCATTCAATCAACTCCGTAAGGCTTTAGTAAACCAACCCATTTTAAAAATGGCAGATGTTTCACAAGCTTTTACGCTTCAAGTGGATGCGTCAGATGTAGGTTTAGGAGCAGTTCTTCTACAAGAAGAAAATGGTAAAAAGATTCCAGTAGCATATGCCAGCAGGAAATTAAAACCAAGCGAAAAGGCTTATGCAGTTGTAGAAAAGGAATGTTTAGCACTGGTGTGGGCTGTTCAAAAATTTTCAAGATACTTGTATGGCACTGATTTCATTGTTGAAACAGATCACTGTCCGTTAAAGTATTTGAATGAGGCTAAACTCAAGAATTCAAGATTGATGCGATGGGCTCTCATCTTGCAGCCATATCGAATGCATATAAATGCAATAAAAGGTTCTGAGAACGTAGGGGCTGACTATTTGTCGCGTATTTAGTGGATTACGGTTAACGCCGATAGCTTTTGCAGTTTCCTCCGGAATCCGAGTATAGATCCGATTGTCATGGAAAGTTTAAGTTCGCGGTAATCGGGGTACGGTTCTTGAAAGTATAATCTTCTAAATATGACTTCAATTAGTGTTACTCTGTGAAACATGAGTATTGTGCATTAAGGTTATCTATTTGTTGCGTATGTAGTGAATCAAGGGCAAGAAAGCAGCTTTGCAGTTTCCTCCGAGATCCGAGTATGTTCCATTTATCATAAAAGATTTAGATTGCGATACGTGGAAGCAGGTTTTTGCAAGTATGATTCTCTAGATATGACTTCATTTAGTAAATTTTTTATCGCGTAGATCTAGTGTTACGCATTTTTGAGATGCTTCACACTTCAAAAGGGGGAAGGTATGTCACGATAAAAAATGTACTTTTGCTGTTTGTGGGGTTTGGATAATTTGTTTGATTTTTTAAATGTTTAGTTGAGCATAATAGGTACTTGGAAACTCTTACACAGGAGTAAACATGACATGTTTACTGCATTGTGAAGGATATCTATGTATGTTAGACACGGCAAAAAATATTTGTGCCATGAAGAGTTTTATGCTCAATTGTGATATTTTAACAGTCTTTTTGTGTTATGGTATTTGTTGATTTGTGGCGTGGAAATTGGCATTATGTGCAGTTTAATTGGATTCTGTACTGGGCTCAGATTCGTGTTTTATCAGTTTGCCATAAATGGTTTCTGAGAGTGACACGGCTTTAACGAAAACATGAAGTCCGGGGATTTGAATCATATGATTTACACCTTGAGGTATAATCCAGAGAAAATTTGTATTGCCGATTTTATGGTTAGCAATATAACTTTTTGCAAGCTGATCTGGGTGTGGTTGTCAGTGGATGTGCATTTAGAATTGTTATTCACTTGCTCACGGTGGGTTATTCACATGTTCTGATGAATGGTTTTGGAATATATGATGGAAAACGGTATGGTTTTCAGGGAAATGTTCACAAACTTATGCGTATAAATAGGCAGCTTATTTTGTGTTAAATCAATATGAATTATCGGAAGAATGTAAAGATTGGGCATGAATTTGAGATGTTTGGATATGGGTTTATCTGGTACACCTGGTTATGGTCAGCGCCAGTCTGAGTAGTCGGCCGTCGGTAAGTTATAACAGTTCATAAATATACATTTTGTACAGTGAGATTGTATAGCCATAATAATGTAGCTCATTATGGTGGAAAGCACATTGATAGGGTTGTAAAAATGAAGATTTCTATATTTCTGCACGCTACGTTGCCGTGAAGCGGCATTGGTTTAGTTTTTATGTATTAAATTTCGCGTAAGAATGACATTGCGCGGTATGTATGTCAACCAAAGTTGTAAAATGGAAATTTCTGTTATGAGCTACGTTACTTGTAGCGACGTTATTGTCGTTGACGTACATTTAGTTTCATGTTATGTTATGTTATCTAATCATCTCATCATAAAGGAAGTTAAAGGAACAAAGCTGTAAGACTGGAAATTTCAGATTTTAAGTTTTACGTTATAGTAACGTAACGCTTTGATTTGACGTTAATGACGTCATTAAGAATATTCGCTATTACTGAAATTAGTGATGTCATTTAAGAAAGGTTTAATATTGTAACAAGATTGTCTCGCAAGATTTATCGTATTCTGAGAAATGGCTTTCTATGAATTTGGTCATAGATTGGCAGGACCAATTCCTGGGTGAGGAATTGTGGATGCATGTCGGAGATTTGCTTGTGATGTCGCTGGGAAAGGAACTAGGGTTAGTTCGCGACATATGTGGTTTAACTGTATCGTACATGTGAATAAATGTTTCAATGTAGATACTGGAGTATTATGGTTTATATGTATAGTACAAGCAATCTAGCGAATAAACTAATACAGTTCCGGGGTACGGAATTGTGGGAGGTTATTTGCAATTGGATGTTGTGACGTGCATAGCTGCAGGAGATTTCGTTATGATAAATTGCGACACTATCAGTTATTTTGTTGTTAAGACACAGTTACTTTATTTCAGGCCTTGAAGCTGAAATTGTAATTTATGGACGTAATCTGAATTCCTGAAACTAAACTGGGCTAAACTATATGGGTGGCAGTGACGGTATAAACGGGACGATATAAAATCATTGGTGTTTGGTTTACAATGGACGGGCGTGGTCTACAGTTCGTATTGGGAACACTAGACTGTTTTTGCAAGCAGTGGTGCGGAGTGTACTAGTGAGACGAACGTGTGACAGTATACCCGGAGATGCCAATGGGAAATTGATGAACAAAGGACGTATTTTTTTTTTTTTTTTTTCTTTTCTCAGTAATTTCTTTTTGTAATCTCTTTCTATCTTTTTTCTCCTTCTTTGCTTCTCACTTTAAACATCATTATAAATAAATCATCATAATTTGAAAATTCTGTTTAATTGAACCCTCCCATAGATTTGCTGGTCATTCATAGCAGGAAGCGTATACCCTTGGTCATTCGATACATGATTTGTTGGGCACAACAAGCCATTGTATCCTCTGACTTTATATTAAGTAAAGTCAGTCCGTGACATCGGGACGGAGCCAACTCTTCCTGGGTTCAACCAGTGTTGTTGGGAGTTAATGTGTCTTGCTCAAGGACACAACACGTGACGCCTGTGGGGATCGAACCCAGGACCTCTCGATTCGGAGTCCGACGCTCTACCACCACACCGCGCTTCCAATCGCTGAAACTTGAGAATTTGACTTTAAATCTGCAAGAATTTAGGTACACACCGAAAGCAGCTTCCTGTCCAATCGGACTGCATATGATCAATATAAATCAGTTTAACACACATGAATGTATACACGAAATGTAGAAATTTCATTGAAGTCAGATTAATAGCCATCCAACAATGATCATTGCAATGAGGGTGATTGGGTAAATTTATTTTGCGACAAGGGTACATGTATGCTTTTTTAAAACGGAGCTGTAGTTTACTCGATGAGACAACCCAGTCATAGTGTGGATCAAATTGATGCTGTGAAAAAGCAGGATCACTCTTGTGGCTAATTCTTACAATGTTGAACTGAAAACCCCGTATATCAACACAAGTAGAGTATATAACGGTATTGTAGAATTCGAATGATTACAGAAGTATATAATGGTTATATTACTGCAGCTATATATTACTATTACTGCAGCTGGTGTTGTGCCAGGTGGCGGCCCTAAAAATTCTCCCCTTACATCATCCATAGTGCAGATTATATTTTCATTTTGGTCCTTTAAATTCAGCGAGGGTATTCTGAGAAATCAGAAATTTATCATCGGTTTAGAATCATTTTCTAACCAACTTTTGATACATTTGGCCATATTTGGATGATACGAGTCTATGTATTGACTGCCATCTTGAAAATGTCAAATTTACTGTAATTATCTTTGTCTCCATGCTGCCAAATCTAAAGGGTCACTGAAGAGGCTTGAGTAGCCGAAACCGCGGTATGGCCCATCACTTTTCTCATTAATATGCTTGCTGCTCTTAAAGGATCGATTTCAGTTTTATTTTTTAATTTTAAAGTAGACAAAAATCAGGAAATGGCGCAGTCAAAAAGAAAATTCCACTCCAACAACACAGGTGGGAAATTATAATGCCATTTTGTAAACATGTCGTGGCAAAGGTCACTTTGGTTTCGTGCTCTGTTATCTAAACAGTTAAAACGGGAAAATGCTGGTCACGGGGGGTGACATTAGGCCTCGTTTCTATGGACATTTTTTCTTTGGCAAAGTATATTTGTCGCAGAAAAATATGCTCGTGTAAATTCAATTCTGTGGCGAAGTTTAATTGTTAAATATCTGTGACAAATGTGAGCGAGCTAAGTAATATAAATAATTTTTGCTGTGTGTGAACGCAAACTCATTGCCAAAGTTTCTGTGACAAATAATCTTCGTCAAAGAAAAAAAAGTCCGTGAAAACCAGGCTTATAAACAATGCGGCCAGTGTACTTTGTAATTTGTATTTATCAATACATGTAAATATAACGTACTCATATATTCCTTTTAATTTTACTGTAAAATCCATATTGTAACTGTATTTATAAAACGAGGCCGAGATGGATATGGGCCGATTGTATGTGCCATGTTTGTGATGGGCCGAGTTTTTTTATGGACCGAGTTGTCCAGATATCCGATGATTAATTAGTGGAGCAGAAAATTGTTTCTACGCTGCCAGCCATACTTGTTCCGACGAATCCATAGCAGAAGGCTTGGCTTAACTATAGTCTGGGAATGACGTCACTCTGGTTGGACTGGACTGAATTCGATAGATGTTTAGTCGGACCGTAGAATCGAAGTCGCTCTTAATTAAGGTTGGCCATTCTAAAAACTTAGACACAAGCGAAGAATGTCATTTCAATGCAGAATTCATATGCACTTTGTTGAACTGATTGATAGATAGTAAAGTTTATTATCCAATAAGGGGAGTAAATGAAATATCAGCGCTCTTAACCACTCGGCCACGGGGGTCGCCTATGATTAATCGATAATAATAATAATAATAATAATAATAATAATAATAATAATAATAATAATAATAATAAACTGGCAGAAAAACAGAAGTACACGATGTTTTCTTGAATATGATCTGCTTGTCAAATTCTGTTCGAATTGTACATGGTGTAGATGCAGGCGAGATTGATAAAATACTACAGTCAGTTACAAGTGGAGCTTCAGGGTCTTCAATTTTATCATCTTTTCTCTCTTAAATCAACAATTTTTCATAGATATTTAATTTTCACAGTGGTATATGTTATTTTTGACATTATTTCTATTCACCTTGAGTTAATGAAAATGCGCTAACAATAGATACAAAGAACTGTAACGTGAAATATTTTTATCATGATATAGTGGTATCCATCTTGGTTCTCATATACTTTGTATACAAAAGTTGGGGTGGAAACACGTTTAAATGAAATTTGATCACAATCTTTTAATTTATATTTTACAGCTCAGTAACCATGGTAAATTGGGATGACAATGTGAGCCTAAGTTTTCGGGGGGTGTTGCCCAGGAGCCGTGTTACTGGTTGCGCTTGACATGACCTTAATATGAAAAACATGAAAGATTCGTATACAATACTTTTTTTAACTATACTTAAGGAATTAAAATACGCAACAAATAAAACTTTAACTGTAACGTATGTATTTGACGTTGTAATAAAATCTCGTTTAGGTATGTTTTGCAGACTACTTATGGCATGTCGTGAAATTAGAAATCGTCATTTTATTGACAAAATCAAACACCATGAAGAAAGCAAATTGTGACGTAAACGTTGTGGAGAAGGGGTAGTTGATAAAAATTGTACATGTTTGGTAATCTGAGGTCGACTTGATAATCTGCAATTAAGTTTGGATACTTGAATGCCATCCCAGGTTGCTTTAAAATTGGTACAAGAATGCAAAAAGTGCACAATAATGAATACTGAGCAATTGACGTCATTTGGATTATTTAATATGGACATTTTGTGCTTATACGTTATTGGCGTACCGATAAACGACACGACATGCTTTTCAAGCAACAGTGACGTCAAGGATATCTTAGAAATGGGACTCCTAGCGTTTGTTTTGTTATTGACGTTGGTGACGTTAAACGTCCCAAACATAATTTAATGCTACTCAGTGGCCGCTTAGTGGAGAAAGGCTGCTCATTCGGCCTACGATATGCTTTCTTGGTATAAGTACCTAAGTGTCATTTTAGTTTTTCCCACCCCTCGATTTGTGGAGTGGGGATCTCTTTTTGACTGTGCCATTTCCTGATCATTGTCTGTTTGTACCCCTTAAGCCCCACTTTTATATACAAAACACTGGGGTTTGCAGGGATATACATATTGTTCTCTTATTTTTGCTCCAAAACATAGATTGGGGTTTGCAGAGGTGTGCCTTTTTTTCTTATTTTTGCTCCACAGCATAGATTGTGGGTGATGGAATTTTCCATTTTTACAGCTGATAAAAAATCTGTATATAGCATGGACAAGTTTTCGTAATGTTATTCTAGTATATTTAATGAAACTGCTATGCGTTGTTAACTATAGCCAACGAAATATTTTCAGGGTTATCTCTGATTTACTCGTACTTGTTTGATTGATTTGTAGCTTAACGATCCAGTTAACAGCTGTGTTTATGTCGTGACGCTCCATCTGTTTTATAGGACTTCTACCCAACATTGTGGTTTCATTAAATGCGAAACGTCCTTCAAATTATTACCACAAAGGTAAAAAGCTAATACTTGCATGCTTGTATGATTTGAACTAACCACGTTTCCTGGGCTGGCTCATACCGTCTGAGCAGTGAACTAGTATTCAGATGGACAGTGAGTATGCATGAGCTTTGCCTGGAGAAACAAAAAACACCGCATAGCATTAAACTAATCGATGGAGCTTTATTGTAAACACTTTAAAATCGTCCTTTATTATGAGATGTTTAAACTAAACGTTTCCTGTAAGAGAGGATATCACGCTGTCAACTTTTTTGCAGAATGCATGAAAAAAAATACAACTTTTATTTCCACAAAAACCAATTTGAAAGCGTCTTTGAACATGTGTATCATACTATGCAGGACATCTAATCCACATGTACATGTATGTGTTGGCCTGCAATTTTGTTCCAATTTAAAACAAAACTACCATCAACACAACTTAACCCACATGTCTATGACTATTGCCATAAGAGAATATATGCCACGCACATTGGGACTGTATAAGGCAGAAGATGTGTTTGTTTGTTTGTTTGTTTGTTTGTTTGTATTGACATTTAACGTCCCTGTCAACAATTTTTCAGTTATGTCAGGACAGAGCCGCCGCTTCCTATATATTAACCAGTAAATGTGTCTTGCTCAAGGACACAACGCAGCGCCCCATGTGGGGATCGAGCCCTGGACCTCTCTTTTCGTAGTCTGATGCTCTACCACCAGGACACCGCGCTCCCTTCATGAGATGTTTGTGCCTCCAGACAAAGGTTGTCGACTGACGCACCATCTTAATACTAGATTACCGTTAAGAAGGTGTAAGCCTGCTCAAGAAAGGTTAAGTCACACCATCCATACAGATAAACCATTGTGATATACTTTGGTTGTAATATTCTGAAGTTAATTACATAACTTCCGTCATGTCATCCCAATGTTGGAGGACAAGATAATAGACGGTAGCGTCCCGATATAACCATAGACGTGACTTGATGGTCAAGTGGCAAATAGAACCGTCAACAGATAAACAAACAAGTGGATAACTTGAACGTGCAAAAGGAAATGTTTATTCATATTGGTTACTCTTGTCGTTTGTATACGTAGCATAAACGATAACTTATGATGAAAATATAAAGTAAACTCGAAAAAAATACAAGGCAAAGATCAGGAAAAGGCACAATCAGAAAACGATTCCCACTCCGAAAACCGAGGTTGGAAAAAACTAAATTAACAATCAAGTACTTATACCATGAAAACATATCGTAAGCCGAATGAGCAGCTATTTTCCCAATAGGTGGCGACTCAGTTACCTACACTTATCTAAAAATATGAAAACATACATAAGGCGCCAACAGCACACAAATTTTAAACACCAAGACATAAAACAAAAAGAACCACCACAGAAGTATCACCTTGGAACGATCAGTAACACAAAGTTACTGGTGGGCTTAAACCGGTTTTACATGGCCATAACCTCACCCTCAGCTTCTGCAGTGGTTCATAACATTTAGTTAGTTCTTCGGTCCTCGTGGTGAATCTCTAACTAGTCAATGAATTATCAAGAACAAACGAATAAGTCACGATGAACATCCTGATGAATCAAATACCAAGATTCACAGATTGAGTAAGCTGCCCGACGATGGAGATCCCTGAGCGCCGAATAACCTACTAACTCCGGAGCAAAAGAAAAACACCAGTTGGTCCCCGGAGGGCCAAGCAACAGACAAGAAGCTCCGGCCCCAACCAAGTAAAATGAATAGCTTTAAGTCGGGCCATCATAGAGTCTGACGCCCGACCCACCGGCGTGCAATTAAAGAAGGCAGTGTAGTTATCAACCATGATTGGGTTAAAAACTAAGCATGCAGACTGTCGCATAACATTCAAGTTATAACCTATACGCCTGTGACGTGTTATGATTTTTCTGAACTGAAAAGAAAAATCATTACTTCCTATAAGTTTTTTAAATTTGTAAACCAAGTCACCATAAAATTCAAGTTCCGAAAGGCCCTCACTTAAAAGCGTCTTTAACCCGACATTATATTTTGAAATCAATGCATAGTGTCTACAATAAAATTTAGAAAAGGTTTTTCGAAGTTTATGATACTGATAGCCCTCTTGGAGAAGTTTTGCCGTTAAACATTTATTTCGAGCGTTGAAGTCTGTAACATGATTGCAGACTCTAGCAAACCTAATAAGTTGCGAAATGTATACACCATAAGAAGCACGACGAGGAACGACCCCATCCAAAAACAGAAAATTTACTATATCAAAATCAAAGTCACCGCGCTTATCATAAATTTTAGAAGAAACAAATCCATTTGAATCAGAAAGATGTACTGTTGATCTAAAAACGGGGCTTCGGTATCTAAGATATTGGCTTTGTTCAACTGTAGTTCAGGTGGAAAAATTTGATTGACCATACATTCAAAATAAGGGTTGTCAATGTTCAAAAGGTCATCGAGGTACATAGAAGTGGAATTAAAAGCCTCGATAACATCAGCTTGATTATCATGGTTAAGAGAATCCATGACATCTCTTTCGTAGCAGTATAAAAATAAATCAGCTACGAGAGGTGCGCAATTTGTACCCATCGGAAGTCCGACAATTTGTCTGTACAGCTTGGTCCCAAATCTAATATAAATATTATCCAGGAGATAGGATAAGGCGTCGCACACATTCTGACATGACCAAAGTGTATACCGACTTTGGTCAGAGGAAGTGAATAAAGCCTTTCTGTCATAACATGCCAAATAAAGTGAACCATAGTTTTTTAATGCCCTTTTGAAGGTCCACTCTATCAATTCCAGAAGTTTTTCTTTAATTAGATTATTTGGTAATGTTGTATACAGAGTAGAAAAATCATATGTGGACAACCTCGTCGCACGGAACCCTCTACACTTCAATTTACTGAGCACCTCGCAAGAAATTTTTATTGACCAAAACCAATTTTTATTTGAAGTTTCATACACTGTCTCACAGTATCTTATAAGATGAGATTTGATAGCAGTTATTATGTACCTGTGTTGCCAAATTAAACTGAAATAGTGCATTAAAGTATTTCCGATAGAAAACGCTCACAAAAATAAACAAAAGGAAAAGAAACAAAACGAAAAACGTATATGTATTTAAGCACGAAATAATCCAAAACAATCAAAAGGCACAAGTAGGCAAAGACCAGGAAAAGGCGCAATCAGAAAAAGACTCCCACTCCAAAAACCGAGGTGGGAAAAAACCAAACTAACAATCAGGCACCCATACCATGAAACAATCGTAAGCCGAATGGGCAGCTATTTTCCCAATAGGTGGCCACTCAGTTACCTTAACTTAACTAAAAATATGAAAACATACATAAGGCGCCAACAGCACAAAAAATTTTTAAACACCAAGACATAAAACAAAAAGAACCACCACAGAAGTATCGACTTGGAACGATCAGTAACACAAAGTTACTGGCGGGCTTAAACCGGTTTTACATGGCCATAACCTCACCCTCAGCTTCTGCAGTGGTTCATAACATTTAGTTAGTTATTCGGTCCTCGTGGTGAATCTCTAACTAGTCAATGAATCATCAAGAACAAACAAATAAATCATGATAAACATCCTGATGAATCAAAAACCAGGACTCACAGACTGAGTAAGCTGCCCGACGATGGAGATCCCTGGGCGCCGAATAACCTACTAACTCCGGAGCAAAAGAAAAACACCAGCTTTCATAAGGTCTCATTCAGCAAGCCGACAATTGCATAGAACTGGCCAAAGGAACAAAGAAACTAATAAAAGTTTAAATATTTCAAAGTATCCATGCCTTCCTTAGACATCACCTGTGATTCCAAACGACCAGAGAACCAATGGTCATGTAAACGCTCTCCTGAGATCTATTATATATGTCCTTGCGTATCGCCTTGGGTCGACTCTAGTGAATATGTATTCATATATTTATATGTAGAACAACGCATTTCAGTAAATAAACAAGTTTTAGTTTTGCAAAAAGGTATGGTTTGGGTACCCGAATCACACCAAAGTGATAATTACATCGCGAAAAGGCTTCTGCTCAGATAGAGCCTCGCCATTTCATCTGTTTACTAATCCTAGCGTGGAACACCGTTTATGTTTTTTTTTTTTTTTTTTTTTTTTTTTTTTTTTTTTTTTTTTTTTTCAGTATGGAGATAAGCTAGATTTTCAACGGCTTGCAGGAATGTCACAAACCGATTTACTTAAGGATTGAAATTCAGATTTTAGCTTTCACAGGATCATGAAAACCATTAGGCTGTTTTAATGTTTGTGAAACCCGAAGGGCTTCTCAGAGGCATAAAAAAAACAGCTTATGTTTTTCATTAACCAGTGAAAGCTAAAATCTGAATTTCAATTCTTAAGAAAAATGTTTGGGAATACGCCCCGCGGCTGATGGATGATTCATGTAAATAAAAATAAAACTGAGATCCTTTAAGAGCAGTAAGCATATTTTCGAGAAACTTAAGGTAATGGGCCATACCGCGGTTTCGGCTATTCAAGCCTCGTCAGTGACCCTTTAGATTTGGCAACATGGAGCCAAAGAGAGTTAAAGTATTTTTTTAATTGTCAGCAGGCCAGTCGATACAAAGACTAGTATAATCAAAATGGGGCCAAATATATTGAACGTCGGTCAGAATATGAATCTATACCGATAATAATTTTCTGATTTCTCAAAATATCCTCTCTGATCTCAAAGGACCAAAAATAAAATATAATCTGCACTATGGATGATGTACGGGGAGACATTTTACGGCCGTCACACGGCACAACACCAGCTGCAGTAATAGCAAATAAAAAAATAAGATCCTTTAAGAGCAGTGAGCATATTTTCGAGAAAGGTGATGGGCCATACCGCGGTTTCGGCTATTCAAGACCCGTCAGTGACCCTTTAGATTTAGCAACATGGAGCCAAAGAGAGTTACAGTAATTTTTTAACTTTCAGCAGGCTAGTCGATACAAAGACTAGTATAATCAGCATGGGGCCAAATATATTGAACGTTCGTTAGAATATGAATCTAAGTCGATAATTATTTTCTGATTTCTCAAGATATCCTCTCTGATCTCAAAGTATAATCTGCACTATGGATGATGTCAAGGGAGACGTTTTAGGGCCGCTACACGGCACAACACCAGCTGCAGTAATAGTAAATAAAAATAAAAACTGAGATCCTTTAAGAGCAGTGAGCATATTTTCGAGAAAGTTGATGGGCCATACCGCGGTTTCGGCTATTCAAGCCTCGTCAGTGACCCTTTAGATTTAGCAACATGGAGCCAAAGAGAGTTACAGTAATTTTTTAACTTTCAGCAGGCTGGTCGATACAAAGACTAATATAATCAAAATGGGGCCAAATATATTGAACGTTGGTAAGAATTTATAGAATAAATGCGAGTAGAAACTGCTACAGACAGACTGTATTTATAATGAAGACAATGTCAGTTTAGCATATACATACATAGTTCACAACAGTGGAAATGACGTCAATGTTTCGCTTGACTGCCCGACTAAGCTGGGTGGATCTAGCTACAAAACTGTTCTTTTGCAGCAAATGTTTATGATAGAATGGCTACCATAAGTATAATTTGTTTCCGCCACCGTTAGTTTAGTAATTTGGTTGTTAGACTATCCTTACTTGTGTATTTGCTGACGTGGTTAGCAAGTATACAGGTAACGCAGTCTTAGGTATTGATTTCGATCGTCAGTAGTATTTTTTTAGTTGAGAAGAGAAGGGGACTACATGTAAAGGTAAGTTATGAGACTATAGAAAGGTACAAGTAGGCAAAGATCAGGAAAAGGCGCAATCAGAAAAAGATTCCCACTCCAAAAACCGAGGTGGGAAAAAACCAAACTAACAATCAGGTACTTATACCATGAAACAATCGTAAGCCGAATGGGCAGCTATTTTCCCAATAGGTGGCCACTCAGTTACCTTAACTTAACTAAAAATATGAAAACATACATAAGGCGCCAACAGCACAAAAAATTTTAAACACCAAGACATAAAACAAAAAGAACCACCACAGAAGTATCGACTTGGAACGAAGTGACATTGATTTTAATGTTTTTTTTTTTTTTTTTTTTTTTTTTTTTTTTTTTTTTTTTTTCGGGTCTAACGTCGCTTTCAACATTATCTGTCATATCACGACGGTTTCTGGTTGTGACAGGGAGCTCAAGGCTCACTTTTATAGTGCTGCCTCACTGTGGTATCAGATCCCAGACACTTTTACCTGATACCACCCTCAGTCACATTATACTATCACCGGAGCGAGCAGTCCTAGCCATACCCCGAAAATCCGAGTGCCAAGCGGGGAGCAACTAGTACCATTGTTAAAGACGTTGGTATGTCGCGGCCCTGGATCGAACCCGGTACCGCCCGATCTCGGAACGGACACTCTACCTACTGAGCTACCGAAGCCGGTAGTTATTTTAATACCGCTTTACAAGATCGATATATTGTTAAAATAGGAGGAACAGATTCATGTTGTGGCATCTTGTCAGGCCATTTTATTCCTTATTGACAGCCTGATAGACGCACAGGTGTACATATGACTGGAAACCAGCAATCGTTTTGTTGATAATAAAAATTATTGTCAGATCCCGTTGGAAGCAGTAAAAAACAAAGCTAGAAGATGGGCCATATTGTACAATTTCGGGTAATGAACCTTCATCAGTGACCCTTTATAAAACTGGCAGTGAAAGCCAGACATTTTGCTGCAATTTCAAGAATTTACATCTGTGTAGTCTAAATCAAAGACTCAAATTCCCAAAGGGGCCAAATAATCAAAATACTGTTAAGAAGATGATTCTTAACATATAAAGATTTGAAATACTTCATATATATTCACTGATCCCAAAGGATCAAAAGAAAAATATAATCTGCACTATGGATGATGTACGGGGAGACTTTTTAGGACCGCCACACGGCACAACACCAGCTGCAGTAATAGCAAATAAAAATAATTGTTAGATCCTTTGGAAGCAGTAAAAAAAACAAAGCTAGAAGATGGGCCATATTGTACAATTTCGGGTAATGAACCTTCATCAGTGACCCTTTATAAAACTGGCAGCGAAAACCAGACATTTTGCTGCAATTTCAAGAATTTACATCTGTGTAGTCTAAATCAAAGACTCAAATTCCCAAAGGGGCCAAATAATCAAAATACTGTTAAGAAGATGATTCTTAACATATAAAGATTTGAAATACTTCATATATATTCACTGATCCCAAAGGATCAAAAGAAAAATATAATCTGCACTATGGATGATGTACGGGGAGACTTTTAGGGCCGCCACACGACACAACACCAGCTGCAGTAATAGCAAATAAAAATAATTGTTAGATCCTTTGGAAGCAGTAAAAAAACAAAGCTAGAAGATGGGCCATATTGTACAATTTCGGGTAAGCCGCGATTGAAATCCTAATGTGTATCTGTTAGGGTAAAAATTGTCTCTCCTTTGGTCTTACGTTAATACCGCTATACAAGATCGATATATTGTTAAAAAAGGAGGAACAAATTCATGTTGTGGCATCTTGTCAGGCCATTTTATTCCTTATGGATAGCCTGATAGACGCACAGGTGTACATATGACTGGAAACCAGCAATCGTTTTGTTGATAAGCCGCGATTGAAATCCTAATGTGTATCTGTTTGGGTAAAAATTGTCTCTCCTTTTGTCTTACGTTAAAGCTGAGACATAGCCCTTTCTTCCTATGGTAAAAACGCAAATGATCTAATTTGCATATTCAATAATTAAAATGAAAACGTGAAAAATTAGTTGGGGAACCGAAATCGCGTATCTTGCAAAATGACAGAAAAATTGCACCCGAGCGCCCTTCGGCTGAATTTTTGTATACCGGTAGCCTGAACAGTGCTTGATATGGAATCACTGTATAGAAATGCGCTGCGAATTGCATTTCGATGAAACAGTGCATTTTGTATGGAACGCCGTTGAAGTTTCCATGAGTATAATCCTTCATGCACACTCGCTATGTGGGATGACATACAGTGTATTATGTTGTACGCTTATTGTGAACCTAATACAATGCTATTATAATGAGACCTATGTGAGAACTAAAATGCATTTAGAATTATGGGCAGCCGTTTGTACGCTAAAATTTAGTCAGCTATTCTTTTAAGAGATTTTCACGTTTTAAACGTTGCTTTTAGCTCACAAGGTGTGCTAATAGGATAGGCAGGAGCCCGGTGTTCGTTCTGTTGCCTGTCAGTCGTCGTGCACCATTTTCAAATATCTTCTCCGAAACCACTTGGTCAGCCAAAGCCAAACTTCATGTGGAGTATCCTTAGAAAGGGGTATCGAAAATTGTATGAATGGTCCAGGTCACATAATCAAGATAGCAACATGTCATAATACAAACCTTTAAAATTTTCTTCTCCAGACCATGTGAATCGATTTCAACAAAACTTGGTATGTCGCATAGAAGACTGAACAATCATCGTTTATATATATCATGCTCTTGGGTGGACCTTGGCCTATTTAACGGCAAGTTGAAAATGGGTAACATTATATGTTCAATGGAAAAATACGAACACTGGGTATTTAGAAAGTTTTGTATACGGTGACCTGAAAGTTGGTAAATTCAGACACCTTATTAAGTTAATGATGTTATCAAGTGTGAGTATTCAAAGACAATGCAATTTCTTGAACTTGATCAAAAATCATTCACATATTTATTTAAATCAAAATTTATTTTTGTTGTATAATTTGTTTTTCTTGGTAGTAAACTTAGACCTAACGGTTCTGTTGTAAGAATAACTGCTTATTGTATATAAATCTTAACCAATTTCGCTCTGAGAAATAAATTATGTTTATTCAAACGTTTAGAAAAAAATCGTGTTGTCTCCCAGCTAGAGGCATTAAAGTCATTTTTGTCAATATGTGTCATAGAATGAACGGAACAACAAGGTTTTGATCTGTTGATGTGCAAGAATTGCATACTGTTATTGTATATGATATTTAAGATATAGTCGAAATCAAAAACTGTAATACGGCGACAATGGCGCTGGTAAGTACAATTTGAAAATAAAAACATTTATCTTTAGAATCCGTGAAGAGTTTATTGTTTCCTTTCTGGTGTAAAAGACATTGTGTATTTCAATGTACTAAAATGTGAGGGTGGGGTTGGGGTGGAGGACACAAATGTTGAAAATCAGTTCGTAGTGTTATATATTATAAATTGCTATAGACTGCAATCCAGCCACTGGAGGTTGAACAAAATTGTATATAAAAAGAACATAGCAGGATATTTTATGGATTCATACAACTTATTATATTGTTTGTAGCTACTTTCTAACTCAACAAGATGTAGAAAAAAACGCAAAAATACAGAAAATACACTATCCACATTTTTCAATAATTTGACTCTCCATTCTTGCCACAGTAATGTTTGAAAAATAAATGCCATTAACTTATAATTACACACAAACGTCATTCTAGCGATATACGGTATACAAACACATTAAATTCGAAACACACAAAAATTATATTAAAAAATCAGTTTTTGACAATTTTTGTGAAAAAACATCAAAGACGTTTCAACCTGACTTATTTTTACAATGATTGATTTCAACATATTTAGAAATAATCATGAAATGCACTTTTGAGCCAGAAATGCATTTTTGATGGACTCTGAGGCAAATAAACTTAAAGATAAAATTGCAAGATCGGGGTTCGCTCAATCAAATGCCTATAAAACGACAACCACTGCATGCAATAAACCATCCTTGATAGGCATGTTGAAGTATATACCAGCCATTATATCAAACAAATTTAAGCCGATTTACTCAATCCTGATAGAAGTTATTCGATAGTTTATTAATCTAATTTTTCACAAGTACTTCATGGGCTACCGTAGAAAAATGCATGCTGCGTCGTTATGCAAGTCGATAATGTTTTCTATACAGTGGTTTCAGATACACCATATAATTACCTTTTCAACCATGTATAATAAAGTCGTAGGGCTTTCGGGTGCAAGGGTTAGCCCATTTCACGGCTTGGTTCCCCAACTAAATGGCAGAGAATAGTTTTATAAAGGACACACATAAATGTACAAATGCCAGGCCCAAACTGCCATTGTGATACTTTGTTATTGAACCAGTAAAAGTATATGGCAAATGTATTGATGACCTGGGCCTAGATGAAAATGATCTAATTTGCATATTCATGAATATTAATAAAATGTCAAAAGTTGAAGAAAAACGAGGGAAATATTATATCATTTGCAAGGTATTGCATAGGTTATAAGATCTATCTTGTATCCCTGGGACAAAATTTCAAGGCTACCAGTGTTGTCAAAGAGACCTCCTCAACGCCATAAAATACTGTCCTCAGCAATAAAAACATTCGTATGATTAGAAATTACATAGTTGCCACACCCACTCCTCAAGCGATTCTAATGTAAAGGTTTTACAGGGTAGACAAAAAAAAACGCAACCGCTAAGTGCATAACTTTTTAAATAATACAAATATAAGTAAGATATTTCAGACAATAGTAGTTCTATTATATTTGATTCATAATCTGGTTTCCGTTTTTAAGACGGTTCTTCAACAGGAAGTGACGTCATTACAAATATGTGATGTCACTTCCTGTTGTCTGCTGCAACTACCAATCCTGGAAATGGAAAGCAGTTAACAAAATGCAATTTTCAAGCGTTCTCAAGCCTTAATTCTCTCTTAAAATGAATAAAATATGGATGAAGTTGCCATAATTATCTGAAAATTAATAGAGCCTGTTAAAAAATGGCCAACATTTGCTGAAAATGCAAAAAATTATTCCAAAATGGGAAGGGCATGACCATCAAAGATCAAAATTATCATGTAAAATTTCCCATAGGAATGTACCTGTTTTCTATTTACTTACCTTTTACAGATAATTAAATCAAATATAGCTGAAGTATGCTTTAAAACAATGTCTTCAGATAAATAAGAATTCTTATTATGTACTACACCTATATCCGAAATGACCGGCTTAATTGCATATGACTGCTTTCTGAGTATTGGACATTTTACACGATGCTTTTAAATGGTCACCAACTTCATATTTTGGAATACAATTGAAATTTAGTACATTTTCTCCATTTTGGAACTAGCTCTCTTATTTTTTCTGATTAATGTGACAATTTTCTCAATGTTATACCACTTTAAAGAGAGAATGAAGGCTTGAAAACGGCTGGAAATTGTATTTTGTTAACTGTTTTGCATTTCTAGGAATGAAAGTTGCAACAGACAACAGGAAGTGACATTACAGATTTGCTATGACGTCATTTACTGTTGAAGAACTGCCTGGCGAAACGGGTGTCATATTAAAGATCAAATAAAATAGAAATAATATTGTCATAAATATCTTACTTATATGTATGTATTATTAAAAGTTATGCATTGTTTAGTAGCGGTTGCGTTTTTTGGACACCCCGTACATACAAAATAATCAAATCCCACCAATAGAATGTATTAGAATACTATGCTTGATCTGATAGTGATGCAAGAACCTAACAATTTAACATTTATACCTAATATTTAAATCATCGATTTTACCTATTCATGAAAGTAAATTTAGAAACAAAAACATAAAAAAGAGAAAAAATGAGGAACAAATATGGGGTATATGTACCAAGTCGCCTGTACCACAGCTGTTAATCAACTCAGGATGCTGAAAGACTTATCAAAAGAATGCTATGGCACTGTCCTATGACCCTAAAGTATGATATAAGAATAATCTGATATTCGACTTCATGAATTTTAATGAACATTAAGAAATTTGAGAGAGAGAGAGAGAGAGAATGAAAAAAGTGAATGAGTAAACCTACAAATTGACTTGTATATAGGCAATCAAAAGTCATATAGTGCTGAAAATGACAGCAAAGGGTGTTTATGACAAGATTATACCATCCTGTACTATAATGTATTGGTCATTTGTTTCTTAGTTTTAAGAACATTAACAAAACCGTTGAATATAGAGAACAAAATACGGAAAAAAATACGGGATATACGTAGGAAAAGCACGTATCTTAGAAACTGAAAGAAGTAGAGAGCTGTAGTTGGAATTAAATGATTGCTAGGACAATGTCTTGTAACGATATAATCAGATATATAAAGAATCGGCTATTTTCATTGTATGACTATTAATGAGATCTTCATAAATAAGAGCAAAATCGATGTAAAATAAAGGGGTACACACAACAACCATAACTTATATTTCAGCTGCTAATAACTGTAGAGGACTCAAAATGGCATCAACTTATTGCTAGGACAATGTCTTACCATAAGCTTGAATACATTAATCATGCTTTTTGGCAAATAAGATTAAATAAATTTTGGTGATGCCCATTCTTCAATTTTCTGTTATTTTTTTTTCAATTTTTCGAAACTATATGTAACGTTCAGAAAAATAGATAACATGTGGTTCAGCTATTGGACTAGCTTGTTGTAGTGAATTCTCCTAGCATTCTATTGGTACTATTTCCAGCACTCTAACGATATTGGCAATTGAAATGTAAGCAATGTGTTTGGTGTACTCCTTCATTTTTGTTGTTTTCTCTTATTTATGAAGATCTCAGTAAAACCATACAACGAAAATAACTGATGTTGTATATATCTGATTATGTGGTTACAGAACATTATTATAACAATCATCTGATGCCAATAATACCTTTCTAGGTCTTTCTGTAGCCAAGATACCTGCTGGTTTTCTTTTACGTATACCCTCCTAATTTTCCCTTATTTTTCTCTACATTCAAAAGGTTTTATAAATATTCTAAAAACTACAAATCAAATGTCTCATCAACTGTAGTACTGGATAGTAAAATATTGCCCTATATACCATTAATTTTTGATGCCATTTTAAGCACTATACAACATTTGATTGCCGCGATACATGTCATTTTGTAGGTTTACTCATTTATTTTTTTTTGTCTCTCAAATTGAATAGTTATCATTAAAATTTATGAAATTAATAATCGTATTATTCTTATATCATACTTTAGTGCCATAGTGCATTACCATAACATTCATTTGATACTTCTTTCAGCATCCTGGGTTGATTACCAGCCCCTACTTTCCACATTTGTCTTCATTTTTGTTTTTAAACATTAAGTATCAAGGTTAAATATTTACGTACATGCGTCACTATCAGACCAATTATAAAATTCTACAGCATTCCATTGATGATATATGAGTATTTTTGTGATTTCAGCCTATTTTTTAAAATTGCATGAAAGGGTGGGTATGCGGCCCCCGTGGCCGAGTGGTTAAAAGCGCTGATATTTCAATACCGCATTTAACCATTCGATCATCTCACCGCTGTGTCTGGTGTGGGTTCGAGCCCCGCTCTGGCCACATGTGAGACAAGCCAAGTTCTGCTTGCGGGTGTGTCAGGTGGTTTTTCTCGGGGTTCTCCCGTTTTCGCCCCACCTACTGATTGGCCCGTCTCAAATGAGCTGAAATAATCTTGAAAGGGACGTTAAACTGAATCAAAAAAAAAAAAGAAAGAAAGGGTGGGTATAGAAACTATATAATATTACATTATGTAAATGTTTTTATTGCTGAAGATAATAGTTTATGACATTAAGGTGATCCCTCTGACAACACTGGCAACCTTGAAAATTTGTCCCAGGGATGCAAGATAGATCTTATAACATATCCAATACCTTGCAATGGATACATATTTTTCTTTCGTTTTTCCTCAATTGTTGATATTTTTATTAACATGAATATGCAAATGAAATAACTTTCATATTGGCCCAAGTCATCAATACAGTTGTCTTAAGATATTACTAGTTCAATAACAAAGTGTCACAATGACAGTCTGGGCCTGATATTAGCTCATTTATGGATTTTTCAAGATTTTTTCTGCCATCTTTCATGTTTTCATTAAAATAAATGAATATGCAAATTAGATAATTATTTATTATAGGAGGACATGGCCATGTCTAGGCGTTTACTAAAAGTTATATCATTCTCTCTTTCTTTTCTTTTCTTTTTTAAAATAACGAAAATGGTCGTTCGTCTCTCAGTATGGAGATAAATCCAGACCTTCAACTGTTGTTTACAATCTACATGTTCCCACCTTGGTTTTTGGAGTGAGAATCTTTTTCTGATTGCGCCTTTTCCTGATCTTTGCCTACTTGTACCTTCTTGCTTTAAATCTATAATTTCTGTGAGATTTTCTTATTCAGTTCACGCGTTTGCGCCCGTTTTCGGGCGCTAGACGCAGCCAATCAGACAGCAGCTACCGCCAAAGCCCGCGTCGTAACGTCAATGCACGCGCCGTGACGTCAAGGTCAATTTTGGAGACACACATCATGTGTCAACTACGTGTAACCTTTCTTTCTTCAATCGGGAATTGTTTTGATCAAATCGAACCACCAAGGTCCGAACGGGACGTTTTGGAGTAAGGTTTTGCAACTAAGTAATGATGTGAACATCGTCAGTTCTTGAGTAAGGTTCATGTGTGTGGGTGTGTGTGTGTTGAAGGCTGAGTAAGCCAATTCTAGCTCTAAACTGTCAGTTGCAAGTAGAGCAAGTCAATGCCTTAGAAACTATCGGTGCCTCATTTGTCTCGGCTTTGCGATCGCTGCGCCGCTTTCTTTCAGCTTCATAGTGCTACGAATGAATCCCAAGCATATCTGGGACAGAAAAATAGTTCCATGTAATGCCGTATTTTGAATATAAACACCTGGCGACTTTTCCAGTTGCTACTGTCACATTTGCAAACACTGACTCCAGGAAATGGAATGTTTCGTTCTTTGATTTCGACTCTGTCTTTTTCCGATGAAAGTTTCCTTCCTGGTTATGCACGGCGCATAAAAGAGACTTTTCTTTTACTTTGAGGTGAAGAAACGCGAATAGTCTTTTCAATTCTAAATAGGTGTCGTTGCGAAGGTTTTCGTACAGAACTGGATGTAACGGTCTGGTAAAATCGCACAACCAATGTTGATAAAATGACGTCCATTCCTTTAGTTTGTCATAGAAAAACTGTGGCCATTCTGAAACACATGTACATTTACAATTAAGATAATACACATATACATAATACCGAGATAGAGAACATATTTGTGTTCTTAATTTGAATCACTTTCATATTTTGAACACAGTCGAAGTGGCACTATTGAGTGATTAAGAATATAACTTTAAGAATAGAAAGGAAACAGCCTTATACAGAGCAAGAAGCGCGAAAAGCTAGAACTTCAAGAACAAGCCTAAAACGCTAATACCTCTGTCCAGTAGCGTATCGCTCGCGTGTCTATGACAATTTTGATACGTCGAGATCTGAGGCTTATTTGGTTCAAGCGACGTATATACCACATACCTGTGGCGTATGTGCTACGTACGTGTGACGTATGTGTGGCGTATGAAGCGTACGCGTGACTTATCTACGGTGTATGTACTACGTTCCATTCTTTCCTGCGACGTATCTGTCGTGTATACGGGTGATTCCAAAACAGTTTTATTCACTTCGTCTTTATAAGAATGATTAACAAGCAGCAATGAGAAGTTTGTTCGATTTTCTTTTTTCGATATTAAAAAAAAAGTTAATTTGATATTCGTTTTTTGATTTTCGATATTAAAAAAAAGTTAGTTCGATTTTCGTTTTTTGATATACGAAAATATTAAGTAAGTTCGAATTTCTTTTTTCGATATTCGGAAGCAAGCGTGCTCATTGCGAAAATTATGTTCGCAGTGAAGATGCTCATTTTCACTCATCTACAACAGAAAAGCTAAGCAAATCTTGAATATCGAAATACAGGATTTTATTTCGATATTCGTTTTTCGATATTCGGGCACTTGTAATTTTTGTGCTCAAATTTTTACTGAAGCAAGCGTGCTAGTTGCGAATATCATGTTCACAGTGACGATGCTCATCTTCACCCAACTACAACAGAAAAGCTAGCAAATCTTGAATATCGAATACAGGATATTTCGATTTTCGTTTTTCGAGATTCGGACACTTGGCGTTTTTGTGCTCAAATTTGTACTAAAGCAAGCGTGCTCATTGCGAATATCACATTGCGAATATCATGTTCGCAGTAAAGATGCTCATGTTTTATGTCTTGGTGTTTAAAAAACTTTTGTGCTGTTGGCGCCTTATGTATGTTTTCATATTTTTAGTTAAGTTAAGGTAACTGAGTGGCCACCTATTGGGAAAATAGCTGCTCATTCGGCTTACGAAATGTTTTCATGGTTCGCAGTAAAGATGTTCGCAGTAAAGATATCATGTTCGCAGTAAAGATGCTTTTTGTTTTATGTCTTGGTGTTTAAAATATTTTTGTGCTGTTGGCGCCTTATGTATGTTTTCATAGTTTTAGTTAAGTTAAGGTAACTGAGTGGCCACCTATTGGGGAAATAGCTGCTCATTCGGCTTACGAAATGTTTTCATGGTATAAGTACCCGATTGTTAGTTTGGTTTTTTCCCACCTCGGTTTTTGGAGTGGGAATCTTTTTTGATTGCGCCTTTTCCTGATCTTTGCCTACTTGTACCTTTTCATCTTCACCCAGGGTGGTCGGGTGGGAATATGGGCCCCCACCCATTGGGGCCAGGAGAAATAGATGGGCTGCTTGTGCCTCCAGGCAAAGCTTCTAATCTACAGACCACCATCTGATTACTGGTTAACCGCTCCTGTCTGAGCCTGCCCAGGAAATGTGGTTTAGTCAATCTATTCATACATATAAGCCTTATTGGCTTAGCTGGGTGGTTATATTTATGAAGCACATTTTGAGGGTCATGACATCCTAATGTTGGGTAAAAGTCCCATAAAATGGAGGCAACGTCTCGACATGACCATTGCTGTTGACTGGGGCGTAAATCATCAAATCAAACAAACAAACAAATCATCTTCACTCATCTACGACAGAAAACCTAAGCAAAATTTGAATATCGACATAAAGGATTTTATTTCGATTTTCAATTTTCGATACTCGGACAGTTGACGTTTTCGATATTCGAAAATATTAAGTAAGTTCCATTTTCGTTTTTCGATATTCGGATACTTGCGTTTTTGTGCTCCGATTTGTACTAAAGCAAAGGTGCTCATTGCGAATATCATGTTCGCAGTGAAGATGCTTATTTTACCCATCTACGAAAGAAAAAACTTAGCAAAATTTGAATACCGAAAAACAGGATTTTATTTCGATTTTCGTTTTTCGATGTTCGGACACTTGGCGTTTGTATGCTCAAATGTGTACTATAGCAAGCGTGTCCATTGCGAATATTATGTTCGCAGTGAAGATGCTCATTTTCACCTTCTACGACAGAAAAACTTAGCAAAATTTGAATATCGAAATACAGGATTATATTTCGATTTTCGTTCTGCGATATTCGGACACTTGACGTGTTATGCTCAAATTTGTACTATAATAAGTGTGCTCATTGCGAATATCACTTTCGCAGTAAAAATGCTCATCATCACCCAGCTACGACAGAAAAACTTAGCAGAGTTTGAATATCGAAATAAAGGATTTTATTTCGATTTTTGGTTTTCGATGTTCGGACAATTCACGTATTGTGCTCAAATTTGTACTATAGCAAGTGTCATTGTGAATATCTTGTTCGCAGCGAAGATGCTCATTTTCACCGATCTACGAAAGAAAAACTTTGAAATACAGATTTTTTTTTTTTGTGTGTGTGTGTGTGTGTGTGTGTGTGTGTGTGTGTGTGTGTGCTCAAAATTGTAATATAACGAGAGAGCTCCCATACTTTCGAAACTCAGGACACTCTTTGAACTTCAAAGTTTATCAGGAGATCATCGAAGCAGAAGCGACGTGCCTTTCTCCAAGTCCAGGGAACTTCCAGACCTTCGATGCTCAGAGCTCACTATGTTTCGAAGTTCATCGGTACATCTTCGTTGTAGAAGCGAATTGCCGTATTGGAAGTCCAGGGAACTCCCACATCTTCTGAGCTCAGGCCATTCTATGTTTCGAAGTTCATAGGGACATCTTCGAAGTAGAAGCTTTAGTTTGTTTGTATTAAGTTCTAACCTCCCAGTAAAATAAATTCAGTCATGTCGGGCCTGAGCCACCGCTTCTTGGGTATAAACCAGTACTCTGAAGAGCTCGTTGTCTTGCTCAAAGACACAACACGGTACCGTCAATGGGAATTAAACCAAGGACCTCTTGATTTGGAGTCCGACGCTCTGCCACTACACCACCGCGCTCCTTCATAGTAGAAGCGACCAAATCACTTTCGGTAACTAAGCCCAGCAGAAGTCCGGCAGCCCCTGTCGTCCGATTCGGACTGGAGACAGCCGGAACACGTTCGACGACCAAGCCTTATAACTTCGGGAGTCCCCTGTCGTCCGTGGCTGGTCGGAACAGTCTTGGAATGGCTGAAACACCTTCGCCAAACAAGCCCCCAAGTAGACCAAGAGTTCCAATATTCCAAACTTCATCGGGCATCTTCGCAATGAAAGCGACGTACCCCGGACTTCGAGGATTATCGGGACAACCGGAACACCAAAACGTCTTACCCTTCATCTAACGTATTACCATAACACTAACTTCTAACCTTAAAACTATCGCGTAACCCCAACCCTAGCGTGTAACACCAATTTCTAACCCTAATCCTAACGTGTAACCCTAACCATAATCCTACCTTTCATACTTAACCCGAATTGCTAGCCTTGGTTCCGGTCTGATCTTTCTTTTTTTCTTCTTCGTTTCACTTTTTAGCAGTGAAATGCTTAAACTCTAAGATAAATTGCACGTCAAAGAACTTAAATGGCGGATAGTCTGTCATATCCGCATCAAAACGAATAGTCTCGTTTTCATTGAGCATTAAGGCTTGTTATTATAGTGAGTTGATGAATTTGTTGCTCATGAACCTGCCCTGGAAAAGTGGTTTTATCAAGCCATCCTTATATATAAGCCTTAGTTGGTAATTGGGTTGTTATAATTATGAAGCACATTTAAGGTGTCATGATAGCCTAAGAGTTAAAGTACCGCGTAAAAACAAATAAGTAAAATAAAGCGAGTCGAAGACAGATCACCGGTTGACAGATCCATACTGTACATGTAGCTTCCAATATCAAGAAGTTACAGTACAGTTTTCATTCCGCCTCCTTCATGAGTATTAATATATAGGCTCACTCCTTTGATATTCACTTGCATTGGATTTAATGTTACAGAAACTTCAAAGGAAAAAAAAAAGAAAGTCATTCTACAATGTTGGGTAAAAGTCCTACCCACAAAATGGCGACAACTTCCCGACATGACCATAGCTATTGACTGGGACGTAAAGCATCAGTCCAAACAATCAAACAAAATTCTTTTAAAGTCTACCATTCCTAGAAATACTAAAGTCTTACTTCTAGCGTACGATGATTTCGGGGCTGTCCCAGTGTGACCCGAACGCTCAAAGTTAAAGTATGCCAAAATGGTGTTAACAGGATTCCTCAGTATTAGAATTACACGAGAAAATTTTCCTGAAACTGTCTTGTGTGATTTTACAGCCACGAGCTGTGTGTAGTTTTTCTGGCATTCAAATGGGAAACCTTGTTTTCGAAGAGACTTGTCACAATACACACTACCGGTAGCCAAACCTGCAAGGCAATTAAACCCGTCTTAGTCCTTGGCACTTACTAGCACTTACGGAAGTTAGTGATTCTAAACGTTACGATCCGTTGGATTTGAGAGCGGGGCTAAAATAATTTGACGAATCTATCCATCAACATTACCTGTGAATGAGGTTAGATACGGGTAGTGAAAATTGGGCATATTTATATTAACAATCAGTGGACAGTTACGGATGTCTGCTGATAGATCATTCGTATCTATCCGTCCTGTCCGTATCTTAGCCGCAGTCGCCCATATCTGCGAGTATCGTTTCAGTTAGTCCTTCAGGTACATCTTTGTTACGCCGGTATCATCCGTTAATGCCTAGGTCACACTAGCAATTACGTACGCTGCGGATAGTTGCGGATACTAAACGTAGCAATCCGCAGGAATTAGTGGGCGGGGCTAACTGTTCTTAATGAGTTCACGTAATTATGATTACCTTTAAATACGGATTCATAAGGTATAGTTACGGATATATTCGGATACATACGGAAAGTAACTTGTCTCCATACCTTTCGATACCATCTGTTACGTTTTGACACGGACATGCACCTTCAGATACGCATTTGCTACGCTCTCTTGCGTATAAAACGCTGCAATGCGATGTAAGTAACCGCTGTTTATTGTCAAAGTGCAGTCACACTAGCACATACGGATGCGACGGATGCTACGGACAAGTCATACGTATCTATCCGTTATATCCGTAACAATTCGCATCGTATGCGTATATGACCGTAGCTGTACGTGTTGTAACGTAATGGTACGTAGAATCCGCGCCCAAATTTTGAAAAAAGTCAAAATTTCGATACGGACGGAACATCCGTATCTGCACGTGAAGAAATTATAGAACATAATATGCTTTAATTGATTGTTTGCTTGATCGATTGATAGATTGATTGATTGCTCGATCGCGATCGATCTCTCGGTCGATCGATAGACTGATTGATCGATGGTCGATCAATTGATTGATCGAGTGATTAACTGATCGAAAGTCAGTGATCGATCAAGACCGATCGGGTGATAGATCGATTGAGTGATCTTTCTTTTGATCGATCTATCGAGTGATTGATCGATTGCGATCGATCGATTGAAACTTGACGGATCGATCGAGTGATTGATCAATCGAGTGATAGTCGTAAAACAACGGAAATAGCTTCTCATAATACTATAATTTGACATTTGTGTGTTTGCTTGTTCGTTTGTTGGTTCTCCATTTTTTTCTTAGATACATGTATTGCTGCCTGCTTCTCAGCCATTAAAAGCAATGCAAAATCTACCTCTGAGGAATCCATATTTTTTTCATATTGACTAAAGGAATGCATTGAACGCACGTGCATAATTATGAGCATTGGACGCACGAGCGATTCAGTGAGTAAGCGGTATACTTTTCATCACATAACTGTACGCCGACAAAGACCGTAACCGAACAAAATTGCACATATGAAACAGTATCGATCCGCAACAAATGTTTACGACAAGATACGTTTAGTTACGTAATAGATACGGTTTTTGATACCGATTAGATACGGACAATTACGGGTTTTTCATCCGTGCCTGATTTTTGACAAGTATTATAGCTTGGCTGCGGATCGTCCGTGCCCTGTAAATGATGCACGTACAGATACGGACTTTAACGGATATGATACGAATTATTACGGACAGGACGAACAAATACGGAAGCCTTATCCGCAACGTCCGCAGCGACCGTAAGTGCTAGTGTGACCTAGGCATAAAGCCCAATTACACTAAATTGTACGTTTCAGAGGTATTAAGACCAATCTTTAGAAATGTTCATGATCTCAAGACCGATCCTTTCGGACGTAACACAACCAACGATTTTGCCAAATATACTCGATTAAAAGACATTGCCTTATATATGCCCAAATTAGGTGGAAACATTATTTTATAACGATCAAGCGATCCTTCTTGCAGTCTTGTTTAAGCATCAAATTATTTTAGAACGCAAACTGTTTCCTGCATAATTCACATGAATGGACGTATTCACTCACATTTAACGGTACATCTCCGGCATATCACGCCCATGGTAATCATAAGACCTGCTTAAGATTGTTTTCAGAAGTTTGAACATGTCCAGAAACCGCCTGTGACGGATTTTGAATACTACAATTGCTCAATAACGCAAGGATCGAGCGTAGGATGATCTCATATACTTAAGATTATTTTTGCGTGGTTATGCTTTAAAGCTTTATTACTTCATGAAAAGTATTTCGGCAACACCGGCGCATCTTCAATTAAAGAATCAGACACTTTGAAATACCCGCGTGTCCTTATACTGATCCCTAGAGCTGATTATTTCAAGTGACCGCCCAAAATCACTTAAGATCGGTCTTGCGATTTACTGAGTTTTGCTTGTGATTATCACAATATTGTTATCGTAAACTGGTCTTAAGACGATCCTAAGCGATCGAAAGAGCAATGGACTTGGGGCTTTACTGATATTTTCTTTTCTATTTTCAAAATGTTGGCGTGGTTTTAACGAACATTACGGATACCATACGCACTGCTTTTGATGATTACCAATTAGGTTCGAATTGTTAGGCTGTTAGGCCTCGTTCTCACTAGCAATAACGTATAGTTACGGATGAACTATGATTTCATTTTTTGCTTTTTGGGCATACTTCCATAAGTACGTAACATGGAACTTAACAATCACAAAAACATGGCAACTTATGGCTGATCCTTTGATCCTAAAACACACCTCATTCTAACAAAAGAAAAGTTAAAAGTGTTCATCAGCACTCCTGATCTTAACACGCCCATCGTTATACATTTTATAAGGAATTTGGTCGCGGCTTTTCTTGATCGGTGCCGGCAAATAGTAATTCCGTTGACACTAATGCGCTTATATACGCGCGTATCATACGCGTATATAATTATGTCAGTACGCGTGTCATACTATTTAAATGCATTGATATAAAGGTAATTATGTTGCATAAATACGTCAAAAATATTTTAGCCACGTCAAAAAAGCTTCCAAACGTTCAGTCAAAACCATCTGTACGTGCTAGTGTACCCTTAGCATATCATGCATATTAATTAATAATCTTATCTGTCAAGCAAAATGCTTCAACCATCATACATTATTTCACTGCCAGTCCATATTTTAGCATATTGGACTTTGGTCCCCATTTTGATACATGTATGGCTTTATTTTTTGGTAGCTACTTTTTGCATTGAACATATAAGTAAATAGAAAATAAACTATTTTTGAACATTGCCCCCCCCCCCCCCCCGAATACCAAGGTCATCATAAAATACATACTTGTTTTGAATGGCGTGTTGGTACTCAGGGGGTAACAATGTAGTCATGTCAAAAATGTAACCCGAAACCTGTGTACATGTATATAAAATATTAAAGAAATACTTAATAAGGTGAGAATAATAAATGTAAGATTTAAGGTTCTTTCCTATCAAGTGCAGTTAAGGGAGGCATACAACGTACTAGTATTGTCATCTGATACGGGAACATTATTGATTTTTAACCATTCTTCATTATTGATTTATTAAAAAAAATAGAGAAATAACATTTCATGGAACAAACTTTTGCACCAGCCTATACAAATACAAGATAGCACATACACGCCCCGTAATCTTTTAAAGCACATGACTGAATTCAACATGTGAAGAGATCAGCCTTGATTAAAAGATAAACCAAACAATGCATATTTTACAGGAAGGAGTCAATGATCATTCGTCAAATTGCTTATGCCCTGCTCTAACCATTTGACGGATTGCAATGTTTAGTATCCGAAACTATCTGTAAGTGCTAGTACATTCTTTTTAGTGTAACGGTTCATTCACTAGAATTTAAAATTAGCTACAATTTTGTTTAGAACAAAGCAAAAGTCAATTTAGTTTCATTCTCGATCTTCTACCAAGCAGTCCGCTTCAATATGTGCATGTGCGTAAGACGATCCTCTATGAGCGTACATAATTAAAGCCTACCTGTAGCTTGTTGTATAAGATGTCTCGTCCATGTGTTTCCCGTACCGGGGAAACTGACTAGCCCTGTCAGCGGTAGTGGGGTTTTGGACAGCTTTGGCTTCACCAACGTACACTGTTTCATCGTTCTCATAGTCTGACTTCTTGTGACGTTTACGACCTTATTTTGTTCTTTCGGTGCCTTTTCGGAAACCAATTCCACTTTGTCTAGTGTAGGCATTCGAAACAATCCTTCAAAATGTGTCTTTTTTCCTATAATCACAACACACAATGGGATACCTGTTATAAGCCGACATAAATGGAAACAGGTGTACGTATTGTTTCAGCTCACCTGAGCCGGTAGCTCACATACGGGTGAGCATCTGGGGAACTACCGCGAAATCGCGTGAACGTAAATGTGTTCCCTCGCCACATTCGGGACAAGTCACGGTAGTGACCTCGTCAAAAATCTCATTAACGAAGGTAGGTTCTTTCGCCTATTTATCTTTTTTGTAGAAACACGAGAAAAAAAGTACACGTAGGCAATGACCAGGAAAAGGCGCAGTCAGAAAGAAATTCCCACTCCAAACACTGAGGTAGGAAAAACTAATTTAAGATTGACAATTAGGTATTTATACTTAGAAAACTTATCAAACTGAAAGAGCAGCTATTTTCCAATAGGCGGCCACTCAGTTACCCGAACTTACCACTTCTGTGGTGGTACTTATTGTTTTAGGTGTTGGTGTTAAAATTTGTGCTGTTTGCATATTTTTATACCCCGCCACTTGAAAAAGTTATACCCTCTGCAAAAAAAAAATTGCGCTCGAGTGTCCGTCCGTCTGTCCGTCCCGGCGTCAAAAGCCAAAGTAAATGCTGTTTATTGGCTTGCATGTGTGCTAAAAAGGTACAAGTAGGGTAGAATCAGGACACGGAGCAATAAGGATATTCCACTCCAAAAACCAAGGTGGGAAAAACTAAATTGACTATAAGGTCCTTATACTAAGCCTTTGAAAAAATATCGTTAGCCTAGTGAGCGGCGGTTTCCCAAAGGTGGCCACTCAGTTATCCAAACCGAACTAGAATTATGAAAACGCACACAAGGCGCCAACAGCACAAACATTCAACACCAAGACATAAAACAATAAGAACAACAACATAAGTATCGCCTTGGAACGATCAGTAATATAAAATTACTGGCGGGCTTAAACTATATAGTTTTATATGGCCATTACCTCACCCGCGGCTTCTGCAGTGGTTCACAACATTTAGTTAGTTGTTCGGTCCTCGTGGTGAATCTCTAACTGGTAAATGCATCATCAAGGACAAACAAATAAATCATGTTACCTTATGACTGCAATGTTAATCATGGGGAAATATTTTTCATACCTTACTGCACGCTCGGTGTCTAGGGCAGTTATGCAGGTAGAGAAAATACTTTCACACCTGTCTGGAGGTAAGGAAAGTACTTTCCTCACCTCCAGAACGGTGGTGAAAGTGACTTTCCTACCTCCTCACAGCTGATGCATAAAAATGCACTAAAGCGTGGCTATGCCATTCCGATACAGACTTCAATTTCAACATAACCACCATGATGTATCAAAAACGAAAACCGAGGACACTACGCTACGTTTACGTTTATTAAGAAAACTATATTTTTGCGAGTAGAATTAAAACAAATTTAAACGTTTTTTTTTGTGCACAATAAATAAACATAAACTTACGTAAAAATGGCATCACTGTAATCGAATGTCTAGATGTATTTTGAACACTTACGCTTAAGGGTAAACATTACTATTGTTCATGAGCACACTGTTTGCGCAACGTCGGCGTTTAGTATGTGCATGTTACGCGTAGTTTTTAACGTTGTTTTGTTTTGATTTCTCAATGACGTTGCAAGCTGTAGAATCTTAATATTCTGTTTGTTTCTGCATAATTAAGGCCTAAAGCGGGTATACATTTTGTTCATTTTTATTTTCAAAAGAAGTTCTGTGGCAATTGATATACCCAAATTCGTGTATAAGGTTAATTGTATGTGAAAACGTTTATTTTGCTGTTGATGACGTCGCATAAATATACGCGACGTCAGTGCAACGTTTGGCGTTAAAATGAAAAAGGCGGGAATGTTGAACGTTTTTTTCTCTATATCTTCCAACGCAATCCGGTGACCCCCACTTTTTATTTGAACTTTCAAATGGTTACCACGTTTGCTGTCTGTTGGTGTAATTTAATCCGCAAAATCATATGCGTAGTTTAGGAGATATCGCAAAAATACATACTTTTTCCAGGTTCGAAAAGATGGCGGAAAAGTTAATTTTGCATGTAATCTCCTCAGTTTAAGAGCAAATAGTACCAAAATGTAAGAAAATAACACTCATCGTGTGTTTAAGTTGTTTTTGCAGTAATAACATATATATTAAAACACATGTCCGCTACGAGCGCGGTTTTCTGAAATGCACGAGAAACGTCCAAAAAGTTCTGATACCATGGAAACGAGGCCGGTGACTCCCTACTTTTATTTCGATTTTAGTCCAAGGATACAATTATCTTGAAACATGTGAAGTTTCATGAAAATCATATGCGGGAATTAAAAAGTAATGTTTCCCTTTAATGTCAGCTTACGGTATGCTTTTCAAAGTATATGTACCAATTGTTAATTGAGTTTTTCCCACCTCGGTTTTTGGAGGGGGAATTACTTTCTGATGGCGCAGTTTTCTGAGCATTGCCTACTTACAACTTTCTATGAATAGTCTTGATCATCAAATAATGTATGGGCTATGACATTTGCTCGAATAGGACAGCTGCTTTATAGCTACACTGCCTTATAAAACGGGCTGTGCTATGATTACTTAAACATGAAAGTCCTGTGTGACAGAGACGATCGCTTGCAGTTACATGGTTAGTGAAAAAGTCAAAATAATGACAAATTTATTACAAACATACGTAGGCATTTTAATTATTGATTCAATTTTAGAACTAAACAATACGTACCACCACTATATAGTTCCTTGTACACCAACATCATAATAAGAACTACACAAGCACAACTCCAAACATATGTACTTTTCATTATTATCAGGAAAATAACGTTTATTTATGTTTAAGCACATACAAAATGATACTTAAACGAAAACATGCGTGTTTTCTATAAGCAAGACTCGTAATACAAATATTTTTAAGGGATGAATGACTAAAATATCACCTCAGTTATGAAAGGTAATTTTCAAAGGCTATAATCAACTTTCATTTCATATAAAGGCAAAACATGTTTAAGTCTTTTTTTCTCAAAATAAAACGAGTGGTTCGTCTTTCAGTAATGAGAATGTACATATATATTTCTCAAATGTCGGATGTCCATGTGTGTTGGTAAGCTCTTTCATGGCTGACTATGCTCATTCTAGCTCTAAACTGGCAGATACAAGTAGATCAAGTCAACGTCAAGGCATCTTGTTGTTGCCCACTGTTCTTGGCTTTGCGTTCTCTGTCCTTTCTTTCAGCTTTTCTCGATTCTTTCGCCCCTTTGTGAGACAGTGTCACTTTGATCGATCCTGTGCAGCCTGTGCACAAAACTCTATTGATTGTCAATATCGTTCAGAATGGCTTTGAGGGTGTTTTGTAACGTTTCTTATGGTCACACTGAGAGCGCTTTCCTGTAATTATGCAGAGAAAACTTTCATTGCTCATCAGGCATACCTATAATTTTGCCAGTCCATCTAAAAAGGTACGAGTAGGCAAAGATCAGGAAAAGGCGCAATCAGAAAAAGATTCCCACTCCAAAAACCGAGGTGGGAAAAAACAAAACTAACAATCAGGCCAGTCATCTAAGACTGCATGCATGCTTTGCATCCCTGCCTTCTTCACGACCTCTGTGTCTGGATTCGTGTATTGTCACTTGATTATTATCACCTTTTTTCGAAAAGCTTAAGTGGAAATGATTAAATCACTTTGCATGACGTTGGTACATTGTCCAGGTCTCACATGCATACATGTCGACTTTCAGGATGGTGTCAAACATGCTTCTATTTCGCTCCCAGGCATTTGCAACGTTTTTCAAATGCTACACTGGCTTTTGCAATGCTAACAGCGACCTCATCATCAATGCATCATACCCTGTTCTGGAGAGAGTGTTTATAATGTGTAGGTGAATTTAAGAACAACTTTCAGTGTTTGTATATCCACAGTGATATTTGGTTCACTGTACGGTTTTTCAGGTGCTTGTCGCTGTACAACCTCTATCTTTGTCTGCCGACTGTAAGACCGTAGCTATTACATATTTGTAAAACTTGATTCACGGCTCTGTGTAGTTTTGCCTCTGAGTTTGCATTCTTATCCATATCATCTGCACAGAGGAGCTCACCTAGCACATCAATCTGCACCTTTGTTTTGGCTTGCAACCTTCTTGGGTTGAATAATTTGCCATCAAAGCGGTTCCTGACTGGAAGCCCTTAATCACTGTTCTGAATAAAATCCATGAGCATGGCGTAAAACATCATGCTGAACAGTGTTAGTGCCATAGCATTCTTCATCTCAAAGGATTCAGAGAATCACCCATCATTTTGCACGTGCCTGCAAGCCTTCACAAATTGCTACAACATTATTATGAATCTGGATGGGCCATCACGACTAACTGTGTCGAAAGCTTTGGTTGATCGACTCAAGTTCTTGTGGGATAGCCTCCTTTCTCCACATGCAGTAAAACAGTTTTGGTAGTTTTTCAGCCATATGTAGCCCCAACCCTTAAAATTTGAAAACTTGTCAGCATTTGCATCTGCATCTGGAGTTTTGCCAAATGACATATGTTGAACAGCTTTTTTGTTATTTCCATGACGGTTGGACGGATATTCATCTAGCAGAACATTGTACTCTATCTGTGGACGTATGTCGATAGTATCCTTATTGATGGTCCATTTAGAAAGTTTGTCTCATGCACTCTTGATTCATCTTTGAGACTCCTAGTCTCTTATGAGTTTCTGTGTCTTGAAAACTGCATAGAATCTGTCGTTTGTGTGTGTGTGTGTGTGTGTGTGTGTGTGTGTGTGTGTGTGTGTGTGACAAGCGCGTTTAATCGCAGGCGAGATTAATAAAACATTACAGACACAAACGGTGAGTCGGGCTCTTTTACAATTTTTAACATTTTGTCCCTCTTAAATCATCAATTATTCATGGTATTTTAACTTTCACAGTGGGACACTATTTCTATTCAACTTAAGTTGGTGAAAATGCGTTAACAATAGGTACAAAGAACTGTAACGTGAAATATTGTGTAATGGTATTGTGGTATTCATCTTGGTTCTCATGTTCTTTGTATATAAAAAGTTGAATTTTGGGGTGTAAACACGTTTAAATGATATTTGATCACAATCTTAATTTATACTTTACAGCTCGGTAACCATGGTAAACTGGGATGACATTGTGAGCCTAAGGTTTTGAAGGTATTGTCCAGGTGCCGTTTAACTGGACCTAAACATGAAGAATTCGTATACAATTGTTACATGTATTTTACTATAAACTGTTTAATTTTGCTAATATTTTCGTCAGATATGTTAATCAGTAATGTTTCATCAGGAAAACATGTCCGTGAAAATTATACCCCCTTAGACCACACTTTTATATAGAGAGACTGGGTAGAGGTATACATGTACCTCTTATGTGTTTGATTGATTTGTAGCTTAACGATCCAGTTAACAGCTGTGTTTATGTCGTGACGCTCCATCTGTTTTATAGGACTTCTATCCGACATTGTGGTTTCATGACTGTATGAGAAATGACCTTCAAATTATTACCATCAAGGTAAAATGCTAGTACTTGCTTGTTTGGATGATTTGAACTAACCATGTTTCCTAAGCTGGCTCATACCTTCTGAGCAGTGAACTAGTATTCAGATGGACAGTGAATATACATGAGCTTTGTGTGGAGACACTTAAACACCGCATAGCCTTAAATTATTCAATGGAGGGTTTAACACTTTAAAGTCGTTATTTATTAAGAGATGTTTAAACTAAATGTTTCCTGTAAGGGAGGATATCACATTGTCAACTTTGCAGCTTACTGAATCTGTCGAGTCCTCCGTTTTTGATTCATAAGGTGATTATCATGATTTATTCGTTTGTCCTTGATGATTCATTCACTAGTTAGAGATTCACCACGAGGATCGAACAACTAACTAATTTTGTGAACCACTGCAGAAGATGAGGGTGAGGTTAGGGGCCTGTAAAACCGGTTTAAGCCCCCCAGTAGTTTTATATAACTGATCGGTCCAAGGCGATACTTCTGTTGTGGTTCTAATTGTGTTGTGTTTTGGACTCGAGTTTTTGTGCTGTTTGAGCCTTATGTGCGTGTTCACATCATGGAAACATCTCCGTTGTAGTTTGTATACGTAGCATAAACGATAACTTATGATGGTAATATACAGTAAACTTGAACTAGTTATGTACCTGTGTCTCATTTATCAAGCCCACAATTGCATAGGTAAACAAACAAACAAAGTTAAAAGTTTCAAAGTATCCCTTCCTTAGACAATATTTGTGATTCCAAACGACAAGAAAACAATGGCCATTTAAACGCTCTGAGACTCCTGATATCTACTAGATAGGTCCTTGCGCATCGCCTCTAGTCTCTAGTGAATATGTATTTATATTTATAATGCAACTACCCTACATATGGGCATAATAAAGAGGGGTTCATAAATAGAAGCTTTATTTAGTTACTGACCGAATAAAGACCACCTCGTCTGAGTAAATAAAGACCACGTTGCAATTTTGTTTATTGCAACAAAAAGAAGCGCGCCAGTGACGTCAAATTTAGTCACGTTTTGTGACGTCAATCTCCGCCATTGTTATGCAACGTCCCGTAAATGAAACAATGGACAAGAAAAATTTAAATTATTAACAAAACCTACTGCTATTGTGGCGAATTTTGAGGAGTCGTTCTGCGGAATGATTGCTGAGCTGTTGACTAAATAAACAAAATGGCGGAAAGCAAATCTCCACACATCGGGTGAGTTTTTCACGAAAATTTGTCGGCTTTCGTTGCATTATAAAGTTAATAACTACCCCGTGACCAAAAATAAACCGATTTATCACGCTCGGACCGTAAGCAGATGAAAGGGCTCGCTTAGCAGATGAAAGGGCTCGCTGAAAGCTCGCCCGTTCAACTGCTTACTAATCCTCACGTGATAAATCGGTTTATTTTTGGTCACGGGGTATATATTTACTATGTAGAACAAAGAGTCTCAGTAAATAAACAAGTTTTATGTTTTACAAAAAGGTATGGTATGGGTACCCGAATCACAACAATGTAAAAATTACATCGCGGAAAGGCTTCTTCTCAGACAGAACCTCGCCATTTCATCTGTTTACTAATCTTAGCGTGGAACACCGTTTATATTTGGTCCTTTGGTAGTTATTTACTATATATTATAAAAAAAACACACACACACACACAAATACAATTATAGTACAAGAGATTTTTTTTTTTTTTTTTTTTTTTTTTTTTTTTTTTTTTTTTTTATGATTTTTTTTTTTTTAGCTATATTTTCAACGACTTGCGGGAATGTAGGAATGGCACAAACCGATTTACATTAATTTGACATGGTTGTCTGTAGATTAAATATGTGTCTGATACAAACGACGCTTTCGTGTAAACATTCTCTTGTAGTGTATCAGTTTTTCTTCCCTCCTGTTTGGCCCAGCATTCAATATAGCTTTCGACAGAAGTCATAGAAATGTTAAACTCTGCTTCGATATATATATATATATAAACTTCGGCTTATGATATGTTTTCATGGTATAAGTACCTGATTGTTAATTTAGTTTTTCCCATCTCGGTTTTTGGAGTGGGAATCGTCTTTTCCTGATACCTTTCCATCTAAGTTACGCCCATGATTTGTATATTTTAGACCTTTGGACAGTGCCCATTTTCCGCAAATAGTTTCAACTATCTCATGATCGTTAGTAATCATGTGACAGCCAAGTTGGAAACTAAGTATTAAGTAACGATTACAAAAAGGGGGTCCGGAGTAATCTTTAGCATCCTCGTTTTTAAGTCAAGTACTGGTACATGTCTGTCAAAATGGTGACTAATGTTCATCCTGATTTGATAAATGCAAAGTCCATATTAGAGTCGGGGTTAGTGCATGCTTTAACATAGGCATGATCTGTACAACGTTACAGTGTT
Organism: Rugalucina vietnamica; assembly: GCA_964017185.1. Lineage (NCBI taxonomy): Eukaryota > Metazoa > Mollusca > Bivalvia > Lucinida > Lucinidae > Rugalucina > Rugalucina vietnamica. The sequence continues at coordinate 64,321,637 of OZ024872.1, forward strand.
CTGTTCTATTCTGGTAGCAAAAGATGACAAATAAATGTAAGGTTGAGTATGAATGCCACCAAGACCCTTGTTTCGAAACTCGATTGTCAGGAGTTCTGATTGGGATACTTAGGGAAAACGGTATAAACAGGTTAAGACACTACAGTCTATGTACAGCTGCTCATTCGGCTTACGATATGATTTCATGGTATAAGTGCCTGCTTGTTGGTTTGGAAATAGCTGCTCATTCGGCTTACGATATGTTTACATGGTATAAGTACCTGCTTGTTGGTTTGGTTTTCTCCCGCTTTGATTTTTGGAGTGGGAATCTTTTTCTGATTGCGCCTTTTCCTGATCTTTGCCTACTTGTACCCTTCAAGTATCTAATATAATGCATGTCTGCTTGTATCCAGAAGTGTTTTGAAAGATGTTGTTCATGTTTATAGAGATAATGCAAACATTTGTACGGGTATAATGATGACCTAGCCGTTGCTGTGCATAAGTCAATCCTAACATTATATAAATGTAAATTAGTCCGATTATATCATCCATCAGGAAAACATGTCCTTGCAATATATACCCCCTTAAACCCCACTTTTATATAGTAAAACTGGGGTTTGCAGGGGTATACCTATTTTTCTTATTTTTGCTCCAAAACATAGATTGTGGGTACTCGTTAGAACCGCCTCGGCGAGGCGGTTCTAACGTGTACCCACAATCTATGTTTTAGCAAAAATAAGAAAATATCATTTTTTTCTGACGAAATTTTCAATTTTTACAGGTGAAAAAAATCTCTTTTTATTGCATGGGCAAGTTTTCGTAATGGTTGTCCGTGACATCTTCACCTTTATTGAGAACCACCAAGCCTCACCACATCCACCGAAATACGGTCGTTTATTCTGTCTGCCTCTCTGATGCCTTTGCTTAATAAAGGCTATCCGGACGCAACCTCGAATATGTTTGCTGATGTTTTGTGTTTGTCTTTTTCCGCCTGGAGTCTGTGTCATGGCTTTTAGTTTAATTGTATCTGGTCCTGGTTCTTCTATTTATACTAATTAAATTTTCAACAGCATTGATTCTGTTTTTTCCAATCGATATGTGCTACATTGTCAAATTTTCTTATCCAGTAGTCATTTCGTAGTCTGCGCTATGTAGTATTCAGGCTTTAGTTATCAGTAGAGTGATATACATGTATTTTGCAAGGGTTTGTACCTTAAAGGACAAAATTAATGGTCGAGAAGATAGAAATGTCTGTGGAGCAGATGACCTCAGACATTCCTTCGATAAGTCTTCCTTTAGTTGCATCAACATGAATTAGCCCGCGTGGTGTTTACTCAACGCCATATACAATATTTTAGCATGGTTGATGTCAGGTGGTAATGCCTCAAGGCTTCGGATTTAGGCGACAAGGAAAGGCCTGACAATGAATTAAGGTAACGGGCTTAACCGTTTTCCGGGCTTGAAATATTGGCTTTCGTTTGCTCCTGTATTTTAGAGTCAGTAAACCTGACATCACAGTTTTCATGTGTTGTCAGCTTCAATAATGCCACCGCCAATGACGCTAATCATTCGAAATAGGTAATGTACATGAATTTCGATCCGACAGATTCCTAACACTGCTTAGACGTCAACAAAATTAATGTGTCTTTGGAAAAAAGTAGAAAATGAAAAAAGTTTGATATTCACCCATCACAAGTAAAAAAACTCACAATACAACGTAAATAACATGGACATGTTCCTCATAAGGATCAACATACTGTTTCAGACATGATTATCCTCAATCTAATTGGACAAAAATTCACCAACAACATACTACCCACATTAAATTTGGTGTTTGTTTATTTCAGTTTTATATCGTTTCTTCTCCAATGCTCCCAAACATAACGATACCTGTACGTTGGTGAGTGAGTTCGATTTAATAAAGCTTCTATTTGACAATAACGATTGTCATGATCGCGAATGTCGGGCAAATCATGAGCTTGAAACTGAATGTTTTTGAATTTGGTGACTAAACCACTTGATATTATTGCCTCTAACACTTCAAATTCACATCCTTCACAGTTTAACAAGAACAGGTCAATGTCAAATTTTCCGGCACCTATACGGAGTAAAATCTCTGTAGTGTTGGCTAGGATCAAAGAGGTATTGCCGGCATTCTTCGCAAATGCTGACGTTCCTTCACCAAGATCTCCCTTTAAATCAACGAAGACTTCCCCGATTACTTTCCCAAGGCCAAAGTTCAGAACAGTTACCTTTTCATTATCTTTAAACTTTTCTTTGAGTGTATTGGCCATCGATTCTACCGGTTCGAGAGTTATGATAAATGGGTCATATAAATCAACCATCTTGCCTGTGTCATGTCCTCTGTTCCCGCCTATTTCTATAACGACGGATTCTGGTTTCAAGTAGGATAGATGAGAATGCCGCATTGGTTCCGCATTGTTTCTCTGGTACCTTATCATATCTTCTCGTCTGTTTTCGTTTAGATTATTTATACAAATACTATGCCGTTGTTTTTCTAATACTGAAAGGTCTGGATTGAAAGAGGCAAATTTCCCTCGTATCTCTTGCTCAAACTTCTTCAAGCCGGGAACATCGACTGAATCAAAACGTTGGTTGGTATAAACGTCTCTGTTGTTAATTGATGATAGCTTCTCTATAACGGTAGGTGCTATAAATAACAGACACACGCCGCTAACGCTTATCGTTATGAAAAAAGTTCTTACTCTTCGTAAGCCTTTCATTGCGTTTGATCCATGCGCCAATTAACCAGTACCTGAAATAATACAAACTAAAATTAGAACTAAAAGTACCGCTCAGGTCAATGGTGTTGCATGTTAAGAGAACATCTACCGTTACATCAGCTAGATGATCCGCATTATGTTACACATAAGTATTTAAGGTATCGATTCGTAATGTTTTCCTTTTTTCATTCTACCCTTTGAACGTCAAGGTGTATACTTCTATGAACAATAATGAAAACAAATATAATATGCACAATAAATTCAGCATTCATTATTTTTGTACTCACCTTATAGCAACAGCATAGACGTTTTCATTGAAATTGCGAGAACATGGTCTTAGGCAATTGATACGATGGATTGACTAACGCTATACTTTAAAGAAGCATTTGGAACAATCAACAATTCATACACTAACTGATAGTTCGTCTCTCACTAATGAGAAAGACCATCATTATTTCTTGAATAGTGCTGATGTGTGTTGGTGAGTTCTTTGATGGCTGACTAGGCCAATTCTGGCTCTAAACTGTCGGTTGCAAGTAGAGCAAGTCAATGTCATAGAGTCTGATGGTGGCACATTTGTTTTGGCTTTGCGCTCTCTTCGCTTTCTTTCAGCTTCACAGATTCTCTTCTTTTCATAAAGAGCTGCTCCTTTGTTGATGAGACCTCGCCACTTTGATCGCTCCTGTGCAGTCTGTTCCCAGGACCCCATTGGTATTTCGAAATCCTTCAGAGAGGCTTTGAGGGTGTCTTTGTAGCGTTTCTTCTGGCCACCTTGAGAGCGCTTTCCCTCCTGTAGTTCTCCATAGAAAACTTTCTTTGGAAGTCGCGCATCCCGCATTCTTATAACATGGCCAGTCCATCTTAGCTGTGCTAGCTTTAAGACTGTATGCATGCTTTGCATCCCTGCTTTCGTCAGGACCTCTGTGTCTGGAATCTTGTCCTGCCACTTGATTTTTAACAACTTTCTCAAACAGCTTAAGTGGAAATGGTTAAGTCTCTTTGCATGGCGTTGGTATACTGTCCAGGTCTCACATGCATACAAGAGGGTTGGCAGTACCACAGCCTTGTAGACTTTCAGCTTGGTGTCAAGCTTGATTCCATTTCGCTCCCAGACATTTGCACGGAGTCGTCCGAATGCCACACTAGCCTTTGCAATTCTGGCAGTGATCTCATCATCAATATGCACTGCTCTGGAGATAGTGCTTCCCAGGTAGGTGAACTTGTCAACAACTTTCAGTTTTTGCCCATTCACAGTGATGGTTGGTTCATTATATGGCTTTCCGGGCGCTGGTTGGTGTACAACCTCTGTCTTTTTTGTGCTGATTGTGAGATCATAGTTATCACATGACTGTGAGACTTGATCCATGGCTCTTTGCATTTTTGCCTCTGTGCTGGCATTCTTATCCATATCATCTGCATAGAGGAGCTCATCTAGCACATCAGTCTGGACCTTAGTTTTGGCTTGCAACCTTCTGAGGTTGAATATGTTGCCATCAAAACGGTACCTGATTGGAAAACCAGTGTCACTGTCCTGAAAAGCATCCATAAGCATGGCAGAAAACATCATGCTGAACAGTGTTGGTGCCAGAACACAGCCTTGTTTGACCCCATTTGTTACTTCAAATGGTTCAGAGAACTCTCCATCATTTTGCACACGTGCCTGCATGCCATCATGAAACTGCCGCACCATTGCTATGAATCTGGGTGGACAGCCAAACTTGGCCATGATTTTCCAGAGTCCATCACGACTAACAGTGTCAAAAGCTTTGGTGAGGTCAACAAACGTCATGTATAGATCTACATTCTGTTCTTGGCATTTCTCCTGAAGCTGTCTTGCTGTGAATATCATGTCTATTGTCCCTCTGTCTTTTCTGAATCCACATTGACTTTCTGGGATAAGTCCCGTCTGATCAAGATGAACATTCAGACGATTCAACAGAATTTTTGCAAGTATCTTCCCAGCAATTGATAGGAGGGAGATGCCTCTGTGATTGTCACAGACTTGAGGATTGCCTTTCCGCTTGTATAGGTGGATTATGGATGCATCCTTAAATTCTTGTGGGATAGCCTCCTTTCTCCACATACAGTGAAACAACTCTGTCAGTTTCTCAGCCATGGGTAGCCCCCCAGCCTTGTAAACTTCGGCAGGAATTGCATCTGCACCTGGGGCTTTGCCAGATGATAGTTGTTGAACTGCTTTTCTTGTTTCCGTAACGGTAGGAAATTCATCTAACAGAACATTGCACTCTATCTGTGGAAGTCTGTCGATTGCATCCTCATTGATGCTTGATGGTCGATTAAGCACACTATTGAAGTGTTCTGCCCACCTTTCCAAGATAGCTTCTTTATCTGTGAGAAGAGTGTTTCCATCTGCACTGAGCAATGTGGTGGCTCCAGAACTCTTTGGACCATAAATGGTTTTCAGTGCATCATGAAATTTCTTCATGTCCTTTCTATCCGCAAAAAACTGAATTTCTTCTGTTTTCTTCCTCAGCCAGGAATCTTGCATGTCCCTAAGCTTGGTCTGGACTGTCTTACAAATGTTGCTGTAGGCTGCTTTCTTTGATACTGAGCTAGTATCATCTTGATGTGCCTTGTGCAATCGGTGCTTTTCTTCAAGAAGCCTCTGAATTTCGTCATCATTCTCATCAAACCAGTCTTGATGTTTGCGAGATGGATGGCCTAAGGTGCTTGCAGCTGAAGAAAGAACTGTTTTATGGAAAACTGTCCAGTTTTCTTCGGGGTCCTCTGAACTGAGATTCATTGCATCCAGTTGGTTGCAAATGTCTGTTAAGAAATCTTGTCTCATGCTGTCTTTAGTCAGCTTTGAGACATCCAGTCTCTTAGGAGCTTTCTTGCCTTGAGGTCGCCTCGCAGGCTGTATTCTTAGGTTGAGTTTGCTGACAACCAGTCTATGATCTGTCCAGCAGTCTGCACCACACATAGTCTTTGTCACTTTAACATCCTGCCTGTCTGTCTTCGCACTATGACATAGTCTATGAGATGCCAGTGTTTGGAACGGGGATGCATCCAGGATGTTTTGTTCCTATTAGGTACACTAACAAATAGTGTATGAACGCAAAATTCGCATCACAATGCAAATTGATTAGTTTTTGATTGTCCCTTAACCCCCCCCCCACCCCCCACCCCCCACTTTTGATTTCTTGATTATCCACCATGTTGATCATGTGACTGGTGGTATTGGGTGTTAACGCGGAATAACTATATCCGCCAGCAATGACGTCAACTGTCAAACGATCAAATGTTTCATGATTTCTTATCCTCGGTTTCCATGGTTGATCCGATAATAAAACATTTCAAAAGAAACAGAATGTATGCAATGCCATGGCGAGTAAAAGTGAACATTATTTGACCTTAGCACGACATGCTAATGAGTTAACGGTGACGTTAGACTAATTCTTGAAGCACATGTTTTGTAGCCGTGACGCAGCATTTTGCAAAACCTCTTTATTTTTACATACTGGTTTGCATCAAGTAGTAACACTCAATGCCACGTGATAGAAAATCTCAGATAGAACCACAAATGTTTGACGATAACGTAAGGGCCAGAGAAAAACGCCAAATTCAGTAATGGATCTTTATTTTCCGACGTTTCCCATTTATTCCTTTTCTTTACTCAAGTGACTAAATAATTGATTAAGCATGAGTTTGGCTGTTCGTTGCTAGCAGATCTTTGCACTTGTGTCATTGGTTTAAAGTTTGACGTCACCTTATCATCGCCACAACTTTTGGTTCATATTTTCTCGTGCAATTTCTTGTCGGAAATACATGCATATTTCAACAAATATTCTTTAGGCATTATGTGCGGAGACTTGCATGTGTGACGAAAATTGCTATATTTATTGTGCTATATTTATTTCTTTTGTGCATTATTTTGGCATCATTATAAAGGAGAGATGTAGCCCTTTCAATGAAGGTATAATACAGCAACCTATCATGTCTATTAACAAAGTTATAACACCTATGACAGAACTTTCTGACCCACCCTCGTAAATCAATTAAAAAAAATATTTGATATGTAAAGAAATTAGAAACGTACCTTAAAGTTTCCTGAATTTCGACCTTTTTTGATTCCCAGACCAGTTGACGCTTAATTGTATTGAACATTCAAAAGATTGAAACTGGCTTTACTTCTCTTTTCTACTGTTTGTTTAAGGTACACATTGTGCATGTTGTTTGAATTTATTTCGTTTGAGATACTTTGTGAGAAACTTGAACAGTTTTCTAAGCCGCAAACTCAAGAATTATGTAAACGGACATTCATAAGCACCGGGCCACTAAGGCTAGTAGAATGTCTGAATTATAAACAAGGGATAATTCAGAGTCAGTGTATCGAAAGATCAAAGAGAAGTTGCAAGGTATCCTGCTATGCATGTACATCTTCTTTGTAATGATAAAAGTGATTTTTCCGAAGACACAGACTTCACTATTGGAATAGGCTCATATTTCAGCTATCTCTTCAAAACTTACAATAGAAAATGATTTTCATTTATGCTAATGTTGTTCAAATTTTAAAATATGGATTACAATCGATTAATCCTGATCACAAATATCGCCTTATGAAGAAATACTTATTGTCAAATAATTTCCCTCCTGGCTCACCCCCTGGCGAAGTATTGTCAATTTGACGTGTCATCAGTAAATCACTCAGATTCAGTTTCTTAGGACTGGTTTCCACAGACGATTTTTCTTTGGCGAAAAATTTGTGTTCACACACAGCAAAGATTACTAAGGCGTAAAATAATTAGCTGTGTTTCCGCTAACATGCCGAAAAAATCAGGGTCGGTAGGTAGGCATTTTTTTTTATTTTTTCTCTAATTTTTATTTGTTGAAAACCAGTAAAATTGAAAATATGCAACTATAGTCATCTCAAATGCTAGCAAATGACAGACATTGAAGTTTAAGACATACAGAAAGATAAATACAGTTATTTTAATATTATTTTTGCAGTTTTGACCTATTTAAAGTCATATGTCCATTTACCTGAAAAGTTCAAAGGTCGGTAGGTATGACAATCTTTTTATTTTCTTTCAAAATGGCGATAAAAGCTGCAGGGTCGGCAAAAAAAAAATCAGAGTCGGTCGGGTTAGCGGAAACGCAGCTATTTTTGGCCTTATTCTAATTAGCTCCTTCACCTTTGTCACGGATATTTGACAATGACGCTTTGCCACAGAGTTAAGTTTACACGAGAATATTTTCTGCGACAAACCTACTTTGTCAAAGAAAAATTGTCCGTAGACTGAAACGAGACCTAAGAGTTTCAGCTGCACGTTGTCATAACTCATTCCTGTCGATAATGTGTGTTACAGCGATGCTATGAAGTCATGGAAAACAGGTGGAGGTACATTCAAGGTTTAGGAGTAACACACTGCGAAGCAAAACTCCGGACACTTGCCTTGGGAAGGTATTTTTATGACTACTGAACTGTTGGGCTTGACCAAAGCGACAAAACGATGTCGTCAAGCATCAAACCAAAATAATACATGTAACACAAAAAAATGAAATGAACCGCGAGTCTAGATACATGTATATATATTTTGCGTTAGATTTAATATACAGTTATGTATATCAAATCTAAATCGGTAGTAAGTAAGTAAGTAATGTAAGTACGTCATGACTGAGCAATGGTTAATGGTGACGTTAAACTTTAGCTTAAAATTCTCAAAGCCAAACATTTATGAAAGCGAATGCGAAAACAATTATTGTCACCTTAGCTTGCTAGGACGCTTAGCGTTCATATCTAAAACAGAAATTAACGCGTTTGAGCTCATTTAATGTCCTCATTAAATCTTAAATTTAACACGAAGCATTCAATAGATATAAATATACTTGTGCTTACGACTAAACAAAGATTCAATACCCATTTTAAGTATAATAAATGTTTGAAATTGACAGCAAAATATATGCGTTTAAATGCAGTTATCAATCAAACAGGTTTACAATTGTAAAATGAGCTATGTCATGAGAAAACCGAATTTTTGCATAAGCGAAAACAAAGGTGCTGATCATCTGTGCAGATGCTTGACGTCATCGTTCAGTATTATGTAAATTAAACCACACTTCTTTTGACCTTTCATCAAGTCCGTGACGAAAGATCACTCAAAGTGTGTTCTAATTTACAAATTACTGCACTTGAAACAAAAATCAATTGATTTTCTGTTTTATCATTTGTAAGATTTAAGATCCAGATAAGCCTGTTATAACTGTGCAGTTGATCATTGTCTTTGCCTTACTGCAACTGAGTGTATAAATAGTACACGAGACAATTTTTGTTGTGACACGGCTTTGCTTCATTTTGACACTTCCTGTGGCATTGCGTACAGTGTAACGAACCACATCATGAAAAATACGCCTCTGTAAATTTATAATGCGATCAGCATGCACAACCCTGCATTTGAAGCCAAAATCAGTTAGTTATCTGCTTTATCCTTTAGGCTGTACGATCCATATAAGCTTGTTACAAATGTGCAGTTAATTCAGTGTCTTTGTCGTTCTTTGACTGTATGAATTGCACTGCTCATTTAGAAAAATTTCGTTGTGACGCAGCTGTTTCAAAAATTTCAGTGGACACTTTATAAGCCACATCAGTAAGTAAGTAAGTAAAGTAAGTAACTTCTTTATTTTACGAGGGTGACCCATTTGGATATATCCAATCTTCCATGGGGCCCTCAAATACATATAAATCAACAACAATATGAACATATTATGTATAGAAACATATAGAACAATAAATGGGTATGACAAATTTGGAGGTGAAGGCATACATTGTACTTGTAAGCTTGTTCAGATGATGTTCTAGCAAAATAAGGACATCGTGAAAAAGGCGCCTCTGTAAATCTATTGTGTGAATCTATAATGTGATCAGCACTCAGTAGTGCGAATTAACTGCCAGTGACATGACAATATTGTTAAATTTTCGTTAACTGTATTTATATATTTTTTTCTCCATATGCTCTGTACTATGCCTATAGAATAAGAACATGTTATACCTACAAAAATTGATTGGGAAACAGCTTAAATATTATAACAACAAACTTAAATACTGTCTGTCCATACACTTTGAAATACAATATTTGTCTGCAACTTCGAGGAATGCTAGCTCTGTTCTGTCCAAGAGTATGATAAACGAATCGAATGCTAGCCAGATATGTAGATATCCCCACCCCACCCCCTATAATTGAACAGGATAACGTGTTGTCGGCACGCAATGTGTTACCTTAAATATTCTTCATTCTTGCAGGTAATAAGGCCAGCCATACAATATCCGATGATGTCGATTTTCGGACAGATCACTCTCAGTACATACAACCTGTTATATCGACAACTTGTATCCGCAAGCTGCTGGTATTGTTTACTACTGGAAATGTTGATGAATCCGTACGTAAAATGACAATTAGTAGACGATTCTGATAATGAAATGTCGTTTTGTCTCTTAATTCTGGACGATCTGTATCTTTAAGATTACTTGATCAATCTCACACTTACCGTCATCCTATTGCGCGTGCATCTTTCCCAATTTACCGTTTTAGAAGGCATAATAAGGGAAAACAAGAAGTAGACGTTGTAAGTAAATTTTCTGTCATTTTCTTTTATTTACGTTTTACGATAGTATACTGGCAATATTTCCAACCAAAAAGACAGTAAAATATTACCTCTAAGTCGTGAATCAAAGCCAAAACTACCATATAAAAAGGCGTTGTTATTGTTTTTCACTGATTATTTATTGCCAGTGTTATTGTTTCTCACAGCTCAGATAATGTTTCTAACTGTTGATGTCACAGTTTCTTCACAATGATGTGTTGATGTAAAATTATCACGTTCATTATGTTGAGCGACCATGAATACATATTAGGAGTGCCTTTGGGTATGCGTGGCTGTGATAGCATTGGAAATGTTATCTGTCATGCAAAGAGGTGTCATACAGATCCATACACATTGGAACAGTATAGACACACGACAGCCATTCTTATAAGCATTTTGTTCAGATTGTACATGCTAATCGGCTCTCCCAAATGCAGACTCCAGTGTTTTGAAGGTTGTACATGCATATTGTATATTCTTTTGGTAGAAAATGAATCGGTTCAGAGGAGGAATTGACAACGGATGAGCCACGTACACCCCGGAAAAAATCCTTTAAATGTACCGGGTGTGACTTTGCATGCCCCACCCTGTCCAGCCTGTGGAGGCACAAAAAATCCACAAAGGCGAGAGATTTATATGTAAGCAATGCCCAGAAAAAAATATTTCGGACGGCATATGACCTGCATGACCATGAGGTATTGTTGTTTACTTTGACATAAACATTTCATAGACATGTGAATACAAGTTAAGCAATACATCGAACTTATTTGCTTTGGTAAATACAGATTGTTATGACTTTAAAATGTCTGTCCGCGACACTATGAACGCAATGGGTAACGCAAGTGACGCGTGAATAGCGTCCATGTAAGGAGAGTCTGGTTTGGAGCAGTACAGCAACTGTTGTTACAATGTTAGTAGGATCAATACTTGAAGTCATGACTAAACAGCTTTTGGTATCAGTATAAGAACACGCAGAGCAAAATTCGTGATAGAAATCTTTATTCGTTGAAGTAACCGAAGTTACACATTACAACAATATTAAATTCACAAATAAACAATAGTTTATTTTGATTAAAAACAATCTCGTAACAGTACGCCGTATCTGCAGAGAACGGTCACTTAAAATGCCCAATATACCCGTCAGCACTACCAAATGCTTTATAGAGCAAATTGATGCATCGTCCGACATGAGACACACAAGGGTGCGGAGATCGGAGGCCTTTTTGATTTGGATGCAACATTCCGCAAGACATTGAATTTGTCGCTGTAGGTTACAACTTGTCCCTCATTTTTAAGTCCAGACATGAACCTTAGAAATTTTCCTTTGAAGAGTTGTAACCCCGTTCTCCAAAAGCGTTTTACCACATCGTCGTACCTCGTTGCAGTCGTGTTTTCATTCATAAACCATGAAACGACATTCAGGAATAGCCTATATGCAATGCTGTTCTTTGGTAAGATTGTTCTGGTTACCGACACAAACAACAATTTCCACTTGGCTACATGTTCATACTCAATTAATGTTTCAACCACCTCTGGTAATATCTGTGAAAACGAGTCAATTTCATTGAAATGCGTAGAATCGGGAACAGTGATGACAACGACACGGTCTGTTTGTGTACCTACAGACTTACTGATTTCCTCACACGAGCTTTCTGGTCGTTCTGTCGCTGTACATTTTTGTCCCTTTTGTGGGGTTTCTATGCACAATGTATCGTCAATGTCAACAATGCGGATTGAGTTATTTGCAAAGGGTAAAATCGTTTTCCCATTACGTGTTTCTTCATTTGGTATTATGTTGAAATGTACAGAACGCAGAACGGATTTCTGTTGGTTCTGGAAAGGTACAAGTAGGCAAAGATCAGGAAAAGGCGCAATCAGAAAAAGATTCCCACTCCAAAAACCGAGGTGGGAAAAAACCAAACTAACAATCACGTTTTCCTTTATGCTAAGCGGTTTTTCGCTGTGGAAGACAACTGCATGGTGGATAATGGCTTCAAATGTTGTATACTGTTCTTGGCAGTAGTAGCAGACAAACATGTTTCTGAAAACAGTAGGAAAGTTCAAATCAGAAAAATTATTTTTATTTACATCGTTAAACATTTAATGTGTGAAACGCTCTGCAATAGGCACAGTATATTATACATTTTGTGCCATAAAGTTATCAGCGTTTCATAATTACATCGTATTGCTCAGTTAGAAGTGGACGCCAATGTATCTAAATGCTATCGTCTTGCATATTTGCAAAGGAGATCAAATAACTGCCATGATTTGGATTCTATTGTGCCAATGTCAGGGTACTTTCAAATGAATCGAAAGCGACCCCTACATAGACGTTGCGAATAATAAAGGCACTTACATTACAAGTGGCGTCGAACTCTGCCCTGTGACTGGACTGTTGTAAAGCGCATCTATGTTCGGCAAGGTTCGATCTATAATTGACCCTTGATTATCGTTATTCTTCCGCGCTGTCACGTAGTCTACGTTGGCTAGTGGTATTTGACTAACATAGAGATGACTGGTTGCGTCACAGAAGTTCGTACAGTAGAGGGTTTCACTAAATGGGGAAAATAAACGCATGTAGGATCATAACAAGAGAACTAAAATATACACAGTATACAGCTAAATTAAAATAAATGAAAAGTCATCTTATTTTTATCAGTATATATCAACTGTAAGAAACCTTATCATTTGCTATTTTTTACCCGAAGAAGTAATAACTTAGCAGGGAGATGTAATAACACCTACTCGCGAAAACAATAACATGAAAACTGGAAAACGGCCTTTTTAAGAACAATCAAAGCTTTGGATTTGGCTGTTTATGTTCCCTGGGCATATTGATATACCGTCAAACTTAGAAGTGGGCCGAAATTGGGGGTGCTCGCTAGCACTGAAGAGTCTGCAAAGAGGTTTCCCCTCATAAAGTAATTTTTAGCTAACCTTAGACAGTTTGCTGCACTGCATGACACAGATATCGGTAACACACATAGTATTCTCAATAATAAAAGAAAAATGTAGACTTAACTTACCCGATTTTCCATTATCTTATCCAATTTTCAGTTTTGTTAACAATATCTCCATGGTCGCTTACCCACAATTCTTCAAATCGCGGAAAGTAATAACATTTGCTTGCGGATACAAGTTGTCTATATAACAGATTGTATGTACTGACTCTATTTTCTGCGGAGTTGACTTCCCGTGCGTATTTCGAGAGATCGATATGAAGTTATGTGGTAGCCCTAGCAGTTTCATTTTGGTCCGTAATTTAATGCTAAGAGACACCAAAGAGCCGATCACCTTTGGTTTGGTCAGATGTGTACTTGAACTTCGATGTTATCTTTCTGTACTTAACTTCCCATAGTCATAAATGGAAAATGATGTAGCCACTCTAGCGTCTTTTTAATTCAGCAGATTGTCTTAATGCTAGCTGATTAAATGGGTAATCATAGAATCATAGGATCATAATCGAGGTCGGAATTGTGTCAGATTCCATCAGTGATCATGGATCATGGATTAAGTCGTCCTTTAGTGTTTGAAACATTGATGTCTTTTGTCTTGTGACAAAACTTGCGGTTTTGTTTTTCAAGTCGATACTTCTGCTGCGGTTCTATTTGTTTTATGATTTGTAGTCGAATTTTTGTGCTGTTTGAACGTTGTATACGTTTTCATAGTGTTAGTTAAGTTTGGGTAACTGAGTGGCCACCTGTTTGGAAATAGCTGCCCACTCGGATTACGATATGTTTTCTAAGTACAAGTACCTAGTTGCCAGTTTAGGTTTTTCCCACCTAGGTTTTCGGAGTGAGAATTTTTTTTCTGATTGCGACATTTCCTGATCATTGCCTACTTGTACCTTGTCATTCTAGGGAACAGTCATAATGTCTCAGATGAGTACGAAACTTGACCATTTCTTTGACTTTAGACTGACACGTACCTATCCCATAACATCTCCAAAAAGTGCCCTAAGTCTTATAATGGAAAATGCTGAGACCAATCTTAGTGCATTTATCTTATAGTGGACCGTCTCATTACGAAAACTTGCCCATGCAATATACAGAGATTTTTTCCTTCTGTAAAAATAAAAAAATTCATCGGAAAAATTTTGATATTTTTCTTATTTTTGCTCAAAACAAAGATTGTGGGTACACGTTAGAACCGCCTCGGCGAGGCGGTTCTAACGAGTACCCACAATCTATGTTTTGGAGCAAAAATAAGAAAAATAGGTATACCCCTGCATACCCAAGTTTTGCTATATAAATGTGGGGTACATGTATGAGGGGGTATACTTTACACGGACATGTTTTCATGATGTTTATCTTTTTATGTGAATAGGACTGCCATAAATCTCGACCAGATCCCCGCTTCTGGCTTCGTAGCTGACATTGAAGAATCCATATGAAGTTGCACCTCATTTAGCAAAACATAGATTTTACTCGTTCTTGCCCATTTTCTCGTCGCTCGGCACACGCTGCATTTGTCATAGTAACAACAGAAAAATCACTCTCAGCGTCACTTTCTGTGAATGTGAAACTCCAATTTGTGTCGGACTCAGTCGGAAGCCACAAATACTTAATCGATGTAATTAACGCGATATGATCGTCTAGCAATTTCTTATCAATCAAATTAAATCACAGACAGATTGATGATAAGTGATCAATGAAATAGTGAAATAAGGTTAAAGCTTTGGAATTGATGACTTTATAGAGAAACTGATCAAAAGAAACAGCATTTTTTCTCATCAGGAAATTATGTCCATGAAATGTATACCCCCTTTAAACCCCACTTTTACATAGAAAAACAGGGGGATGTAGGAGTATACCTATTTTTCTTATTTTTGATCCAAAACAAAGATTGTGGGTACTGGTTAGAACCGCCTCGGCGAGGTGGTTCTAACGTGTACCCACAATCTATGTTTTGAGCAAAAATAAGAAAAATATCAAAACAATTTTCCAATGAAATTTTCAATTTTTGCTTTCGAAACAAAATCTCTGTACGTGGGTTGGGATTTAAGTTCGTAGACTTTCTTTGTAAAAGATCAGATGTCTGTCACACAGAAATTGAAATGCTATAATCTGAAAATACATTCTTTTACCTATCGTATAAGGTATAAAGCATTGTTCTACTCAAAAAGGTATTTGCACAACAATGAATTAAACACAATGACCTTTCATCACCCGGGGCACGTCATGGAAATTCCAGCGTCAAAACTACATCAAATTTCAATAAGTGTCAGCATTTAAACGCCTTGTTTGGAACAAACAACAAGCCGTACCTTTTCTTATTTGCAAGATTTCGTTCAGGGATTTCTTAATTATTATTGTGGAAATACGGCGAACATCAGATATAGTTCTTATACATAACTTTCTATGCGTATCATGCATATCAGTGTTTTAAATCAAGAATGTTGGCTGTAGCATTTGAAGACTAATTGTAGACGAGTGCATTTCTCATTGTTAAAATTCAAGTATGTCCATCTTAAATCTCAAATGCCATTAAAATACCACTGCGCGATCTATTCCACAACCATACAACACATCCCTACTATTTTGAATGCTTCTGTGGGTATTTTGGCTAATCAAACATAAGATTTGATCAATACTGTTGTTTTGACGTTGCCTGTTAACGCCACTTTTCTTTTCCTGGCAGCGAGACTGGCCATACATTTTCTCCAATAACAAACCAAGTCGTCGACATAATGCTTAAAAATTCAAAGTGGTATAACAACATGATACTTTTATGCCTTAAACTGATTTAGCTCAAGTTTTGGTTTACAATATGATAATTATTGGTGTGTTCAAAGCCACATAACTTCAGAATTGTTAAAAATTTGACGTGCCCCGGGTAGCGAAACCTAGGTTGCTATGGAGACCATTTTATGAGCACTGTGCAAGATGTCTTGAAAAATATTGTAAACACCAAATAAGGAGACATTGTTTCTTTGTAATAATGCATCAAATATTGGATAAATGCTGTAATATTCAATCAGTAGCCAAAGTCTACGAACTTAAATCCCAACCCTCGTATATTGCATGAGCGCGTTTTCGTAATGCTGGGTTCGTGAAGATATAGTTCCCAAGAGTATTTTAGGCAATTATCTCTTGCCAGGAAAAGTTGGTCGTGTTGCTCACTCGCTCGTCTATAGTATTGTTTTATTTGAAGCATGGGAATTTTATGTTTGATTGTCATATAAAAATGTATCACCTCCTGTAGTTTGAGTTGCACTATTCACTATTCGATTCAAGTTGGTATCCTGATTGATTTAAGTGTGTCGCTAGTCATGGATTCCTTTAGGATTCGTGTCCCTGAAATAAATACTCCCTTACACCTCACTTTTATATTGTAAAACTTTTTAACTTTTTTTTTTTTTTTTTTTTTTTTTTTTGATTCAATTTAACGTCACTTTCAAGATTATTTCAGCTCATATGAGACGGGCCAATCAGTAGGTGGGCCGAAAACGGGAGAACCCCGAGAAAAAAAACCTGACACATCCGCAAGCAGAACTTGGCTTGTCCGGCCACATGTGACCAGAGCGGTGCTCGAACACACACTAGACACAGCGGTGAGATGATCGAAGTGCGACAATGAAATATCAGCGCTCTTAACCACTCGGCCACGTGGGCCGCCAAAACTGGGTTGTACAGAGGTATTTGTTTATCTCATTTTTGATCCAAAACATAGACTGTGGGTTATCGTAAGAACCGCCTCACGATGCAGTTCATATATGTATCCGCGGTCTATGTTCATCCAAATATTATCAGTTAGTACTGTTTAAGAAAAATTTGTATATTGCATGGGCGTGTTTTATAATAATGTTGATACTTCTGCAAGGGAGGCATTTACTCGCTGTTTCAGTTCTTGTCAACGATTATGACCAGTCTTCACCGTGCTTACTTTTAATTGTTAAAACAAGATCGTAAAATAGAAAACGTTTTATGATAAACCTATCAATACGATTGGACATTTGGAAAGAACATGTAACCAAATCAGGAACCAACACATGACTTGTGTAATCGACCATTAGGCTGTCTTAATTAGATTTGGATAATACTGTAAATTCAACATATTTTATTCCAAAGATGCGTTATGTTTCTTTCCGGGAAAAGCAAATTTGTAAATCAACATAATTTGGCATTAAAGTCGGTTATGATTTCATGCTGTGAACATTCCAAAATGCCACTTGTACCTTCACGTGCTAACAAAAATGCAAACGTAAAATTTACATTGTGTAATAGGTGAAAAAAGTCTTAGAGTGACAGATGGCTTTCTAGATAATCACAAAAAGATAAAATTACATTTTGTAATGTGTAACATTTACAGAAACAAAACGATATACTGAAAAAAGAAATAATCAATCAAGCGAACAACGGTGCAATGTCACATGAACGACATATACGATAAAAAATTCATTTTGGTTGGTGGTATATTCGTTCAAATATTATTTTATGCGTTCATTGTTCTTCAAATGGTACCATTGGTTTGGTAACATTTATACCAAACGTTATTATCATTTGCACCAATTTTATTACAAATGACACAATTGGTAATTAAATTGTTACAAATGGTACAAATATAGCCAACACAAACATTGCGTTGTTAGACGTAAATAAATAGATAAATAAAAGAAAGTAAGAAAGAAATTAAATTAAATATAAACGCACAATACATGTACGTGTATCTACAGCCTGAATATTAGTAGTTCGTGATAAGCACTTAGTAAATTTCAAAGGATTCATTTCCCGTTCCCTTTGGCCATAATGCCTCTACAGAATACAATATGTCAGCTATATTTCCATCCAACAATTTATCTTCCAAAATATTGAAGTCTTCTTCGATTTCGTTGATAGGGGTTATTTCATCATCAGTTCGAGTTTCCGACTTTATGCGCCTCATTGCTGATAAACTCTTACTTTTACTCCTTACTGCATCGCCGAATCCCGTCCTCTTATGCAATAGATCACCCACACTGTTACTGATGGCTTGGTATGTTGGACCTGTCTTAGGTCTAACTACGTTTCTGTTGTCTCTGATAAATGACGTTTCTTGATATCCTTTGTTCAGTAACACTGAGTTGGGATCAACAATATCCGCGTCACTGTCTTGCTCAAAGCTGCTACCACCTGATATGTCCATTGAAGTGTCATGACAGTCCGTTACGTCCCCGTCGGAAAATTCTACTGTTCCTTGTCTACTTAACATTGTTCGGCGAAATCTCGTCCTTGCGTCAAGGAGATCCTCTCGCGAATGTGACGGTCTGCTAGAACGTGATCTAGAACTACAACTAGATTCAGTCGAATGTTGTCTGATTGGTGCATTTACAGTTAACAAACCATTGTTAGATTCAAACGAGCTTTGCCGAGCGGGAGACACTGAATGGAATGTCGCTGCGTCGTACGAATGTTGTCTAAACGGAACTCGAGAACGGTCGATGCTATAATCGGAAAATCGTGTACGGGGCTGCGAGACAGTGTGATATGTGTTTGAATCTAACGAATGTTGTCTTGTTGGTGCGGATGGAAAACTCTGTGTACGCTGTTGTTTCTCCGCGCATATCCTAGCTAGATGCTCCACGACGTTATTAGAAGTCAGGTCGACCTCCTCATTCTGTGACATTTCAATCATCCATGCGATGAGTTTTTCATATGAATCTGGTCCCGTTCCCTCGAAGTCTTCTGCAATGACATCTGCAATAGATAGGAAGCAATATGTTATATTATTTTTTTATGCATTATAAAGCTGGGTTTCAGGGAGAGGGACTTTACGCTCAAAACAATGATTGTGATACCTCTCTGCTATATGTTAGGCCTAAACGATGAAAGAAACACTTTATTTTCTCGTTTAAAAAAAAAGATACATGCAAAATATTGAATTTTGATTAAATCATCATTTGATATTTCTGTGTACGCGTATAGGAGTGCTGGACAAATATTTACTTCTAACATTTTTTATAAATGCTGTTTGAACAAAGAGCAATGCGAAAATATAGTTCAATGTCAATTATGTCGTTCGCCTACACTAACACTGACACAGAATCTCTACAGCATGCTCTAAGCCACAGATAAAACCATTACGAAAACTTGCCCATGCAATAAACAGAGATTTTTCGAGCTTAAAAAATTGAAAATTTTCAGCTGAAAAATTTTGATATTTTTCTTATTTTTGCTCAAAACATAGATTGTGGGTACTCGTTAGAACCGCCTCGGCGAGGCGGTTCTAACGAGTACCCACAATCTATGTTTTGGAACAAAAATAAGAAAAATAGGTATACCCCTGCATACCCCAGTTTTACTATATACATGTAAAAGTGGGGTTTACGGGGGTATTCATTGCACGGACATGTTTTCCTGATGCTTATCTTGTTTAAGACACTTGGAACTTTCTAATACAGAAAAGAAGACGCTTCTGGTAGCTAATGAAATTTGACGAAGAATAGCTGGTGTTTTCCTTTTGTTCCAAATTTTCAGTGATGTTGTTGGGCTTTCCGGGGATCTCCAAATGTCTAACAGCGCAGCATATTGTACCTGTGAGTACTCGTATGTGATTTATCATGGTGTTTATTTTTATTTATTTGCCTGTCTGTGGTGATCCAGTGACTTGTTTCAGATTCACCACGAGGGCCGAACAACTCAATGAATTATGTGAGCCACTGCAGAAGCTGAGGGTAAGGTTAAGTATCTAAATAAAATTGTTTACAATGTTTCATTGGCACTTTATATACGTTCTAATACAGGAAGTGATAGGCCAATTTACGTAATTGATTGTGAATAATTTAAAGCCTTAAATGTCAAATACGTTTCATGACTATTGTATCTTTTAGATTAAGCACCAGTTTCCAGTACAATGCTAGTGTGTACGTCAGAAACGACCCGAGAAATATAAATATTTAATTAAAACTAAATTGCACAATCCATCAGAAACATATTATCCTGAGTTCCATATTCATTTGTTTTCGATTTATAAGGTTCAGTCTTTGCTTTACGAAGCCGTACCCATGCAATAAAAATTTCATTGTAAAAAATGCTGTTTTATAAGTTTTTGCTCAAAACATTGATTGTGGGTACACGTTAGAACCGTCTTGCCGAGGCGGCTCTAACGAGTACCTACAACCAATGGTTTGGATAAAAAAATAAAAATGTATCCCCTTTATAACCCAGTTTTACTATAGAAAATTGAGGTTCATCGGGTAAACATTCTACGGACATGTTTCCTGATGTCTATTCTGTGTTTACATAAGTAGCCGATACATATTCGTAGATGACCTGTGGAATCGGTTGTTGGGGATTTCTTTTCCGTTCGCCTGAAATATATCCCTGCACAACGGGCGTAGGTGTAATTTAGAACGTAATGAAATTAATGTTGGGTACGTTTATGTTATACACAAAGAATAACAAGCATCCTGACAAAGCTCTCCTGCAGATAAAGCCGGAAAGTGACAAAGGAGAAGCTGTATACAGTATCGCTAAACATTTCCGTAAAGATTTAGCTTCATACAGTCATGTTGATAGGAAATCAAAATTTATTTATTACTCATGTCTTTTAAAAGTCATTTAGATATAGTTTCAAAGCATTCATAGATGGTATTTGTAGGATGTGTTTGCTTGTTTATGCTCTTTCAATAGCAATGTTGTTACAACCGTCTCATCCGTCATAGGGCTAGGTGTTTGTTATATATTCATGCCATATCATACATGACAGATGAACACAATTGTGTCGAGTCTAATTCTTAATGCTGTCATTTCCGTTCCTAAAATGTTTGTGATTAGCTAGATGATGGAAATGTCTAGCGAAATTCGCTATGGACTGCAGATTAATCCAGATGATTCGTTGTCTTTTTCTCTCGGCTGAGACCCTGATCACTCATGACGAAATATCTCAAAGAACAAACATTACCATGTGCTCAATGCGACCGATAGCGATCTGGTTTTCGTTTGATCTGTTTTCGATGTGCAAATTTTTAGATTTACCAGCAAGCGGCTCACCCGTTTCATTGTTTGTTTATGCTTGCGTGGAACTGGAAATTTGCAGTATTTATCAAATAATAACTATTCTGACTCATAAAGAATGATCAATGTGTTTATACTTTCTAGTGATGACGTGATCAGCCATGTATCGAAACGAAATTAGATGTTAATATTTTTATTTTGTCTTTTAACATCGTTGGTGCCTATGCTGACACATTCTTGTTGTGCCAACTTACTTACAATGCATGCATGAATTTCATTTTCCATTAATACTTGTATGATAATCTTTTTCGCATTACACGACATTGAAGATATTCCGTCAGAAACGCATCTAGCCTTAACCTCCTATGTTTTAGTAGACTTACATGAACATTCAGCATTTAATTTGTTTTTGTTTTCTCTTTTATTTTTGCCGTTTTTCTCGCTTTTGTTGAAGGCAAATTTCAAGCGTGAGCGATTGTGTTTTGTGACAAAGCACACACAGCAGACAAAGCCTGGGAGTAGCCAAGAGAAAGTTGTAGATAGTATCGCCAAGCAGTCAACTTCAAGCTTCAGTTTAAGAATCAGACTTTTAACTTAGTTGTTTTCCCACATCGGCTTTTGAAGTGGGACTGTCTTTCTGATTCCACAATTTCCTGATCATTGCCGACTTTTACCTTTACAGTCGTGTTGGTAGGAAATCATATTTTATATATCACAAATGTCTCTTAAACTATTCTCAGAATATGTATGATGTGTAGCAGCGCTTAGTTTGCTTGTTTACACTCTTTCGCTGGCAATGGTGTTAAAATCGTCTCATCCTCCATATGGCTAGTAGGTCTTTCTGATATATTTATGCCATATCTAACATGACAGATGAACACAATTGTGTCGACTCTAATTCCTTATGCTGTCAAAGTATTTGTGATTAGCTAGACTGGTATTATCTAGCAAAATTCGTTATGGATAGGACTGCCATTGTGTGTGTGTGTGTGTGTGTGTGTGTGTGTGTGTGTGTGTGTGTGTGTGTGTAAGAGAGCTGAGACCCATATAACCCTTGACGAAACGTCAAATTACAAGCTTTATAATGTACTCCATGCTAAAGATAGCGGGCTGGTCTTCATTTGATCTGTTTTCGATATGCAAATTGTTGTATTTACCAGCAAGCGTCTCACTCGTTCCATTGTTTGTTTATGTTTGCGTGGAACTGGAAATTTGCAGTATTTATCAAATAAATAACGATTCTGGCTCATAAAGAATGATCAGTTTGTTTAATATATTTATATTTTCTAGTAATGACGTGATCAGTCATTATCAAAAATGGTATTAGATGTTAATATTTTATTTTGTCTTTTAACATCGTTGGTGCCAATGCTAACACATTCTTGTTGTGCCAACTTACTTACCGAATGCATGGTTTTCATTTCAATATATGTAAGGTAATCTTTTTCACATCACACGGCATTGACGATATTCCGCCAGAAACGCATCTAACGACTCTAATTCCTAATGCTGTCTTTTCCGTTCTTAAAAATATTTGTGATAAGCTGGATGATGGAATTATCTAGCTTATTTCGCTATGGACAGTACTGCAGTTTAATCCAGAAGATAGGTTGCTTTTGTTCTCAGCTAAAAAGGTACAAGTAGGCAAAGATCAGGAAAAGGCACAATCAGAAAAAGACTCCCACTCCAAAAACCGAGGCGGGAAAAAACCAAACCAACAATCAGGCACTTATACCATGAAACATATCGTAAGCCGAATGAGCAGCTATTTTCCCAATAGGTGGCCACTCAGTTACCTTAACTTAACTAAAAATATGAAAACACACATAAGGCGCCAACAACACAAAAACATTTTTATACACCAAGACATAAAACAAAAAGAACCACCACAGAAGTATCGACTTTTAAAAATATTTGTGATAAGCTGGATAAAACCCAGATCACTCATGACGAAACGCCAATTTACAAGCTTGATAATGTGCTTAATGCGACAGATAGCGGGATGATATTCGTTTGATCTGTATTCGATGTTCAAATTGTTGGTTTCGCCTGCAAGCAGCTCATCCGTTTCATCGTTTGTTTATGTATTTGCGTGTGTGGAACTGGAAATTTGCAGTCTGAACCATAAAGAATGATCAATGTGTAAAAATATATCTTTCTAGCGATGACGTGATCGGTCATTATTCAAAAAATGAAATTACGCATTTATGTTGTTTCCTTTTAACATCGTCGGTGCCAATGCTATCATATTTTTGTTGTGCTAACTTAATTTTAATGCATACATGTATTTGATTTTCTATCATTTCATGATAGAATCTTTTGCACATACACACATACACGACATTGACAAACGCATCTAGCCTTAACGTTCTATGTTTTATCAAGTCAGAGTATTTTTATAATCAAACAAGTTTGATTGAGCCATAAATTCAGGCGAATAGTTTTATTACCGTTTATATGTCGATATATTTGTTTTCAAATATTAACAAACTAATTGCAAACAGAGTATCATCTTAAAACATTGATTGTGTATCATGTTCATGCTATTAAAGTGTCGTATTAATTCAGATATGTCAGAGGTACATGAAACACATTAGCATTATTCTGTTACAGTAGGCGGCTTAACTACATACATGTATAACTGGCTTGTATATTTCTTTGTGTCAGACCTGGTCGGAACGCAAATTGTTGGTTTTCTCATGCACAGGCTCAAATTACATTGAAATATTCGCCTCCATGTAACTCTACATCCTCAAGATTATAACTCGAATGCCAAGATATAGGCCGTCGCCCTGATATTAATTGCAGGCGAAATATTTGCGGTTCGAACATTTACCTCTATGATTAGTACAACATGTATTTATGTTAGGCAAAACAACTCACTGGTCATTAATTTTCTTAATAACAACCTAACGTCTCACTATAAGAGGTACAAGTAGGCAAAGACCAGGAAAAGGCGCAACCAGAAAAAGATTCCCACTCCAAAAACCGAGGTGGGAAAAAACCAAACCAACAATCAGGCACCTACACCATGAAACATATCGTAAGCCGAATGAGCAGCTATTTTCCCAATAGGTGGCCACTCAGTTACCTTAACTTAACTAAAAATATGAAAACATACATAAGGCGCCAACAGCACAAAAAATGTTAAACACCAAGACATAAAACAAAAAGAACCACTACAGAAGTATCGACTTGGAACGATCAGTAACACAAAGTTACTGGCGGGCTTAAACCGGTTTTACAGGTACCTAACCTCACCCTCAGCTTCTGTAGTGGTTCAGTGATAAACAAGAAATAAGAAATCATATTAAGAAAATACTAAACATAGATACCAACGTTTAACATGAATAACGGAAAGCAGAGTGAGCAGCTATTGAAGGTATTAGGTGGTCACAGTGCTAGCTTGGACAGAACAAGTAAATGCAGAGGGCTAAGTGAACAGCCATTATATTCGGGTGGTCACAAAGCCATGCAACATGAAACTCGTAATTGGAATAACTTTGATAAGTGTGAACCAGAACAGCAGTACCGCCTTGGCACGGTCAGTTATAAAATAACTGGGGGGCTTAAACCGGTTTTACAGGTACCTAACCTCACCCTCAGCTTCTGCAGTGGTTCACAACATTTAGTTAGTTCTTCGGTCCTCGTGGTGAATCTCTAACTAGTCAATGAATCATCAAGAACAAACAAATAAATCATGATAAACATCCTGATGAATCAAAAACCAGGACTCACAGATTGAGTAAGCTGCCCGACGATGGAGATCCCTGGGCGCCGAATAACCTACTAACTCCGGAGCAAAAGAAAAACATCAGTTGGACCCCGGTGGGCCAAGCAACAGACAAGAAGACATACATAAGGCGCCATAATACGTTTTTCACAGGATTCGTGACAAACCAAACATTAGGACATACCGCTAATGATGCAAAGCCGAAATAATGGCACCGTCGGTTTCAAACATCACATTCTGACTAAATAGCCATAATATTGTTTAGAGAGAAAATGACAGATATAAAATTTGGCATTTATTATTTGCGTATGATTATTTCAGTTGAGTTGTTAAGACAATTGATCATGGTCAGACGGTCGCTATTATTAATGAAAATATAATTTATCTTCAGAACGTGTAGGTGTACGATTGATCAGCTCTAGTACATTATATATCTACTTTATGTATGATCTCAAATCAGTGTAATACAACTCAACAATTCACTGCCAGAACTTATTCTTAGCTTTTGCTGGTTTTATTGTTGTTGAACTTCCATCAAGATATAAAAATACGCATTACATTGTTTTGTTGTTTTTCCATTAAGTTAATCATATAAATTGGAGTAGAAATCAACCTTATTAGGTACTGGTTCTGGCTTAAGCATGCTTTTGAATGACGGTTTAAAATCATATATATGCATGCAGATATATCAAATTAAAAGCCATAGCGCATTTACCAATACGCGATTTGTAAATGTTTGTTGCCAAACTACAAAATTACCTGATGAGAAATTCTCCTTTTCTTCGTGTTTGTTCCTATGCCTGAACTTTAACCTCTTCCTTAAGCTTGTACGGTTCCCCATTCTTCCGAGCTATATTGTGGGTTGGGTAGTTTTTATGGAATGCTGTAAACAAGAAATAAATAGAAATGCATGTTATTTTAGCTTTGAAATGAAATAGATGTGTTCTTCATGTGTGTTGTTTTATATTTTATATTTTATGATTACTTTCATAGTCCCCCTTTTTTCCTCCGACTCTTGTCTTAATAGGGATTTTGAATTTAGTTGTAACATCCTGTTATAACAATTCCTAGATCTTATATTTTCAGTTTCGGTATTTCCGCTCAATGTCATTCTCAGCTTAACATAAATTTTACATCCTCATCCAGAAGCAATGGAATACTCAATTAAAATCATCACACACATATAAATACAAGAAAAATATATACAAGGACCCTAGGTAAAATGATATTCCTATAAGTTTGTCGAAGGCAGTCAAATAATCAATTTAGTAATAATTAGAATATGCACACTTTTATTTTGTTTTTTGTTCTGTCGAAGATCATAATTTGGATTCTAACACATGTTCCAAGAATTTAAAGCACCTTTACAGACATGCAGTAGAACTGAAACACCTTTGAACAATCTTGCACCTTTAGAATACTCATGAAAAAATCCCTGTTTTTACAGAGTACGAATATGGCGTTTCTTGATAAAGGTAGTATCATAGTTCGTCAATTGTCAGATGCTATTAAAGTTGAAGACACACGTCGAAAAGCCTTTATGCAACATTTTTTTTTCTGTTGAAACCCTTAAGTACTAATTATTCAGCATACAAAAGCTCACAATGATTGTTATTATGAATGGCAAAACAATTACATTATGTTTGCAATAGTTCAAGAATATATACTTTACCACTTGATCCGTAATTTCCAGGTACACTCCTTGTAAAATCGTAAAACAAACACAATCACTTCGGTGCCAATATTTTATAGTATATTTACAGAACTTAATTCCACTGATACGCAAGAATTGCCAAGATCCAATAGTGCTTCTTCTGTTTTACAAGTATTGATATATAGCCTATTTCGCTGACAAAGGACGCATGCGTCAAAGCGGAAAGAAATGAATTGGCTGCCCACGGATCTGATGTAGCAGATACAAAAGAACAAGAAGTTAATTTACGGTGATGCTGGAGAAAAGTTGTGCACTTTTAGTCAAGATCTGAATAAACGCAAAGAGCTCAACAGGTTTTCCAATTTCGTTACCAAATTTAAAATTGTTAGGTTTTGCCGGCAAACATGTGATGTTCAGCTTATAGAATATATAATATTTATCACTTATGTCTAGCTCAAATATACCATTTGACGTGTTCGGACGTCTGAGTATTGATCTGTGCTGGCTGAAGACAGGAAAACTTATCCGAGTAATTCCCGATAATGCTCCGCTGAAAATTAATATCAAATGCAAAAGGCTTGATTGTCAGGAAAACAGTGCTGTTTCTGTTTTGCCTAATACAGCACCAGCAGTTCCATTAGGAAAACTTGCCCATGCAATACACAGAGATCTTTTTCAGTTGTAAAAAAATGAAAATTTCATAAAAAAAAAATGATAGTTTTCTTATTTTTGCTCAAAACATAGATCGTGGGTACACGTTAGAACCGCCTCGCCGAGGCGGTTCTAACGAGTACCCACAAACTATGTTTTGGAACAAAAATAAGAAAAATAGCTATACCCCTACATACCCCAGTTTTGCTATATATAAGTTGGGTTCAAGTGGGTATACATTACATGGACATGTTTTCCTGATGCATTCTCATTACCACGGAAACTTCTCAATGATTACTTGGGAATTTCTTTTAATTACAAATTAAATATCTATTTATGAACTTAATTTTAATTTTACAAATATTTACCTTGCCTATCATAAAATAATGGTTTATTATATTATTTTTTCGTTAGAATTTAGCATTTTTGACTTTAAACTATATAATAACATCAATTATTGATTTTTCTCTTGACCCCGTCAAACCTTAATTTTAGTATATAAGTATAGGTTTGAAGGGGTTAAGTTCCACACGGAGATGTTTCCATGATGTATGCGACGTCAGTATAACATGTCCATGAAATAATACCCTCATACACACTACCTTTGTTGTGTAGTAAAACTGGAATATACAGGGTTAAACCGGCTTTCTTTTTATTTAATTCATAGATTGTGGGCACTCGTTAGAAAATTAAACGTCCAAGCAAAGTACTGGGATGAAAGGTTACGTAATTTGTCGAAGGATTGAGAGTGTAGTACATGACATAATTGGAGACAATGTTTTTGGAGCTAAACAAGTTAATCTGTTTTTTTTTTTTTTTTTCCTTTTTGTCCATCGAGACAGTGCGACAATATCATTGAGTTGATAC
Source organism: Rugalucina vietnamica (assembly GCA_964017185.1). Taxonomy (NCBI): domain Eukaryota; kingdom Metazoa; phylum Mollusca; class Bivalvia; order Lucinida; family Lucinidae; genus Rugalucina; species Rugalucina vietnamica. The sequence continues at coordinate 64,349,801 of OZ024872.1, forward strand.
TTACAGGTTTACTATAATAATTGTGACGTAGCAGTCTGTGATTTCCCTTTGGGCCCTGCCTATGATTCATATTTTACCAGCTATATCGAATGAGTCTTTTGAAACCAGTTGTCTCCTTTTTTCGGTTATGCTGGCGTCACACCTAAAAGATTTTGGCACAGGAAGGATACACGAATATGACGTTTTGATTTTCGCGCAATTTTCGTCACGAACTGATAAAAACCGATGTTGAGCCGTAGCATGTACGACGCCTACCGAAGATCACACGATGGAAACACGAATACCACACGAGTATACCAGAAGCACACAAGAACGATATAGGCCTTGTTTTGCATACGATGTTGATGCGAATGATACACGAATGCTTCACGACATCATGTTAGGTGCAAAATGTATTCCCGAATGTGTCCCGAAGGCATCACGTGACTTCACGTTATGTAAAAGTCAGTTGTTCAGCGAGCCCCACTTTCATTTGCGAGCAAACATAGTCTCTTTTGAGGAAGCATTTTATTTGTATGGTTTCGTTGTTCACGTCCACGGTTAAATTGTAATATCTTGAATATGATGTCAGTTACTTTACAACACTGATCGAGCTTCCATGTGACAGTATGATAGTATTTAAATCAATCGTTCGCATGAAACTGGCACAAAACTGTTCTTGAGTCAGTAGATGAAACGCTCGTTGTCGAATACCCAATGGGCACTACTCTACTAGAAAGAAAATCGGGTGTTGCTTGAAAGACAACACCAAATACCTAACCATACTCGGATGGTGTTGTTCCTGCAGGAGTTGTTTGTCATGTTCCATTTGCATGTACCGAATGTCTTCGAAATACGTCATGATTTTTGTCGGAAAAGAATTAACAGTACCGAACTTGAGGCTTCTTAGAACAATGCTGTGTGGATGCTGATTATTTAGTTTGTGTATGCCCCCGTTGCCTTGGGAAATATTCGAAACGCTGAAAGAACAGTTTTGGTTAATATCGTGTTCCAATCCAGATGCCATCATGTTCTAAATTTTTCAGATTCGAATCTTATTCGATTGCGTTGCGAGGGCTTCACGATGTCGTGTTGCCTTTCTAACACAATCGGGCAACATCACGTCTCCATCGTTTTACCTTCATGTGGCAAACCCTAGCCGAGCCGATGGTGCCGATGATCACACGACAAAAGTACGGTGTAGTCCCTATTTGATAAGATGGTCTCACGAAGGCCTAGATGAACGCGCGAACACGACACCGAATTGAACCTTCGTGTGTCCTTCGGACATGTTTGGCATGTCAAAGATTTCGGTGACGCTCGCGATTGTGCTGCCGAAAGCTTCAAAATTCTTCCGACGGACATACGATGGGTAAAGTTGGACTCACGAATGGTCCGATGTCTTCACGAGCTGTGCCGAATTTGAACATTTCCATAACCTTGAGTCAACATCGGCTATGTGACGCTATATGTAAAATGTGACGCCTATATTACCATAAGATTAAACTAAAATAAGAGTTTCAAACAATGAATGAATGATTGTATAGATTGTCAGTGGAATGCCTTCCATAAAAATAATAATACAAAGTATACACATTTCAGCATTTTTACTTCACCAAAGGGCAAATCAAACTTGATTAAAATGTGTCTTACTTCCTTCAGCAAAAATCAGGAACGCTGCATAATCTAATTGTTCTCTTATGTAATTCAGTGAGCTGTTAATGATATATCTCAAGGGAGTTTTACGTGAAAATAATTGCTCTGCGAATGGCGGATAGTCGTGATTTATCTACAAATAAGCCTCGTCACGAGAAAACCAACAATGTGGTTTCCCAACAGGTTCAACACAAACCGATCAGTACATTGTCAAGCACTGAAGATGGTCAGAGTCTGGAAATGCTGGATTTAGAAAGTTGAGGAATTGTAATATCTGTGTAGTGTAAACAAAGGCGCTGATCAGCTTCGCTGTTGCTGCAAAGCTGATCTGCACCTTTGTTTTCGCATATGCAGATTCTTTGTTTTCTAATGCGGTGGCTCAAATATATCTTATTGATCTGAGCATTACTGGAAAAAAACATACAATACAAACTTCATTTATATCTATTTCTGTTTGCTGCACTTTGTGTTTGACAGTCACTCACTCATTCACTCACAGTTACTCTCTTACTCAATCTTTAACATTCACTCTCACCTACTCACTCACTCACGCACACGCTTACTCACTAACTAACAATCTTCCTTTACTCCAGCTACTTCACATACTTCTGAATCCGAATCTGAATACTTAACTGGTGACACGCCAAATTGACAATACTCCGCCATGTGGTGCGCCATGAGGGAATTCAGCCCCTGGCTCCCAAAAGAGATGCGAACTTGGACACACGGTCATCAGACATTTCAGCAGAGGAGATCACAGAATTAGGGATGGCATTCCAGTCCCTGATAGTCTGTGGAAAGAATCTTCTTTTGTACGCTTCTTTACTAGCTGATGGTATCTGAAATGCCATAGAGTGTTGATTTCTACAACGCCTATTCTTCAGGATAAGGTCATCTGTAGTAGCCAGAGAGCCAGCAGTATGTTTAATCATGTTGTTGAGGCCAAATGGTTTGAAGGCATGTTCTGAAGCAGAAATGTATGCTGAATTCAAAAATCAAAGTCTAGTAAAATCCGACAGTACACATTTTGGCAATATGCGAACAAATACCCCGTCATGACCCCCTTTTAAAATAGCGCCGAAATGGGGATATACAAACAAGATCAATAATATATCAGTAACTACTTGCCTTAAACCATTGAATGTGGAATCAAATTAAAGCACAGATATTCCCCTTTCATCTCTTGGGTAACATTTGCAAATCATCTAATTTGAATATTCATGAATATTAATGAAAATATGGAAAATAACTGAACAACCATAGAAACGACGTGTTACCCCGGGAGCTAATTAGACCTAGCTTGCCAGAAGGGGGCGGAAGTGAACGGACAATTGCTATTGGCCGGTAAGACACGCCTATTTCGAGGTTGTATATTTGACAAACCGGTAAATTGCTGTATTGATTTTTTTTGTTTACACCATACGAAATGTTTTACAGAGGCCTCTCCATGACCTGCATTGTCCCGTTTTTACTGTTGGACCCAGTACATGTATTCCTTACCAAATCAAACCCTCCTTGCAGAAAAAGACAATATAAGCTGTAATTGTGTAGCAATGTCAAGAGGCCATCGTATTGAATGTCAAACAACGTCTATGGTCTGTCAAAGACAGTCAACAAGCCCCAACCTCAAACGTGCAATCGATTATCACATGCAAATCAGTGCTTAATCTATTTTCCTAGTAATGCGATCATGCCGTGTTAGGTGGCATTATGTAGGCGATCTGCTTCATCATTCTGTTTTAATCGTAATTACCTATAAGAGGATTTTCAAATTATGTTTTAATTTTACATGAGATATACAAATCCGACCAGCAAATACCTTAAGCGCTACCGCTGTGTTAGATGACTCCTCCAGTGGGGCTTGTGCTCCTGTAAACCAACATTTATAAAGACGGCACGGTACGAAAAACCGTAATTACATAGAATATCCGGCTACAATGTTACAAGTCGTCGGTACACCGTTCTAGTTCCGTATAGAGATACATGGAGCTACCATGGATCACCTTCCTGTGCAGCAAGAAAATTAACAAAGCTGTATCTTTGTCCAATTTTCAAAGTTGAACTGGTACTTTCAGTTAAAAAGGTACAAGTAGGCAACGATCAGAAAAAGGCGCAATCAGAAAAGATTAAAGTCCATATAATCTTTGTATAACTCGAGACCCTGGTGCTTTATGTCAAGTTTGAAATTCGTGAGCTTTGGGTTCTGAAGAAGAAAATTCTAATTGGCGTTGACCATATATGTGTATGGTGGCCATCTTGGTCATATGACGTTGACTTATACCACCCCCTCCCCCTTAAAAATGACGACTTATATAAAATTTGGCTTTGGTGGTGGAGATGTTTTAACTTTATGAGAATAAATATTTAGTCCCGTTGCTAATAACACCATGACTCTGTTCATCCGCACACTTCAAGCGGCTAAGCGGCTTCATAACACGTTACAGACGTATATGTTATAACTTGAATGTTATGCGACAGTCTGCATGCTTAGTTTTTAACCCAATTTAAGCCCACCGGGGTCCAACTGGTGTTTTTCTTTTGCTCCGGAGTTAGTATGTTATTCGGCGCCCAGGGATCTCCATCGTCGGGCAGCTAACTCAATCTGTGAGTCCTGGTTTTTGATTCATCAGGATGTTTATCATGATTTATTTGTTTGTTCTTGATGATTCATTGACTAGTTAGAGATCCACCACGAGGACCGAAGAACTAACTAAATGTTATGAACCACTGCAGAAGCTGAGGGTGTGGTTAGGCGCCTGTAAAACCGGTTAAAGCCCGCCAGTAACTTTGTGTTACTGATCGTTCCAAGGCGATACTTCTGTGGTGGTTCTTTTTGTTTAATGTCTTGGTGTTTTTTTTTTGTTTTTTTTTTTTTTTGTTTTTTTTCTTGTTTTTTTTTTGTTTTTTTTAAATTGTGCTGTTGGCGCCTTATGTGTGTTTTCATAGTTTTAGTTAACTTAAGGTAACTGAGTGGCCACCTATTGGGAAAATAGCTGCTCATTCGGCTTCAGATATTTTTCATGGTATAAGTGCCTGATTGTTAGTTTGGTTGTATCCCACCTCGGTTTTTGGAGTGGGAATCTTTTTCTGATTGCGCCTTTTCCTGATCTTTGCCTACTTGGCAACTACTGATGAAGTGTCTGTAGTTAATGCCCACTTAAACGATTTACCTGTTAAGTTTTCTGTTTGTGTCAATGAAGGCCAAGACAATCTTCCTACGATGTATTGGTTACCTAAGCTTCACAAAAGACCATACAAAGCTAGATTTATTGCAAATTCTAGCTCTTGTACTACCACTGAACTTTCTAAATTATTAACTTCCTGTCTTACTGCTATCAAATCTCATGTTATAAGATACTATGAGACAGTGTATGAAACTTCAAATAAAAATTGGTTTTGGTCAATAAAAATTCTGGTGAGGTGCTCAGTAAATTGAAGTGTAGAGGGTTCCGTGCGACAAGCTTGTCCACGTATGATTTTTCTACTCTGTATACAACATTACCACATAATCTAATAAAAGAAAAACTTCTGGAATTGATAGAGTGGACCTTCAAAAGATTAGATTTGGGACCAAGTTATACAGACAAATTGTTGGAATTCCGATGGGTACAAATTGCGCACCTCTCGTAGCTGATTTATTTTTATACTGCTACGAAAGAGATTTCATGGATTCTCTTAACCATGATAATCAAGCTGATGTTATCGAGGCTTTTAATTCCACATCTAGGTACCTCGATGACCTTTTGAACATTGACAACCCTTATTTTGAAGGTATGGTCAATCAAATTTATCCACCTGAACTTCAGTTGAACAAAGACAATATCTCAGATACCGAAGCCCCTTTTTTAGATCTACATCTTTCTGTTGCAAATGGATTTGTTTCTTCTAAAAGTTATGATAAGCGCGATGACTTTGATTTTGATATAATAAATTTTCCTTTTTTGGATGGTGACGTTCCTCGTCGTGCTTCTTATGGTGTTTACATTTCGCAACTTATTATATTTGCTAGAGTCTGCAATTATGTTCGAAAAACCTTTTCTAAATTTTATCGTAGACACTATGAATTGATTTCCAAATATAATGTTGGGTTAAAGACGCTTTTAAGTGAGGGCCTTTCGGAACCTGAATTTTATGGTGAATTAGTTTACAAATTTAAGAAACTTATAGGAATTAATGATTTTTCTTTTCAGTTCAGAAAAATCATAACACGTTACAGACGTATAGGTTATAACTTGAATGTTATGCGACAGTCTGCATGCTTAGTTTTTAACCCAATCATGGTTGATAACTATGCTGCCTTCTTTAATTGCACGCCGGTGGGTCGGGCGTCAGACTCTATGATGGCCCCGACTTAAAGCTATTCATTTTGGTTGGTTGGGGCCGGAGCTTCTTGTCTGTTGCTTGGCCCACCGGGGTCCAACTGGTGTTTTTCTTTTGCTCCGGAGTTAGTAGGCTATTCGGCGCCCAGGGACCTCCATCGTCGGGCGGATTACTCAATCTGTGAGTCCTTGTTTTTGATTCATCAGGATGTTTATCATGATTTGTTTGTTTGTTCTTGATGATTCATTGACTAGTTAGAGATTCACCACGAGGACCAAAGAACTTGCTAATTGTTATGAACCACTGCAGAAGCTGAGGGTGAGGTTAGGATCCTGTAAAACCGGTTTAAGCCCGCCAGTAACTTTGTGTTACTGATCGTTCCAAGGCGATACTTCTGTGGTGGTTCTTTTTGTTTTATGTCTTGGTGTTTAAAATTTTTTTGTGCTGTTGGCGCCTTATGTATGTTTTCATCTTTTAATTAAGTTAAGGTTACTGAGTGGCCACCTATTGGGAAAATGGCTGCTCATTCGGCTTACGATATGTTTCATGGTATAAGTGCCTGATTGTTAGTTTGGTTTTTTCCCACCTCGGTTTTTGGAGTGGGAATCTCTTTCTGATTGCGCCTTTTCCTGATCTTTGCCTACTTGTACCTTTTTGTACCTTTTCAGAGGAGACGATCTTTGAATACGATGGGCGGCCTGAAGACTTTCGGACATTGGTATACATGTACTATAAGCTCGCCTTGTGACTGGTCTTGGTAAGCAATTGGGAACTCCATCCGAGCCAAACTTGCTGCCGCACATGTTTTATTTATAGGGGAGCTGCAAACATCAGGAAGGAGACGACTACCTATCTCGTGAACGCAGGCTTCCCCGACGCACTACTTCATCCTCCATACATGTATCTCAAAACAGACGAAGACATCGGGCCGGAGCTACATAATGCTCAATGCAATAGGTACATTCAAACTGTCAGACATAACGCCATATATACCGCCAGATACTTGTTTTGCTCTGCCAATGCTGACATGACTTTTTCGTAAAAATATCGAACAGTATTCAAGAACGTCGCTAAGCCTCAGGCATTTATCACAAATGACGAGTTGTGTCAACATTGTCATCTGCTATACTTATTTTAAGCCTTTTGGACTGCATGTATAATATTTTTGGCGATCAATAGACAGCTTTATTTGCACGAAAATCTAAAAAGAGCGTTTAGGTTTGTCATGCAAGATATACGTAAATTGTTCTTCTTAAATGCGTTATTACGGCAAACACGTGAAGCAGTTAAGCATAATTGTTACATATATAGTGCAAGTTGCTTCATCTTTTCTAAAATTAAGTTCAATTATGCAAACATAGAATACCATATCGGGTTACTTTTTCTATAGCAACTCGATTAACATTTTATTACATCGTAGATAAAACCAACTGCTGAGATGCAGATTTATTAAAAGAGTTTACCGGTAGGAATCGCTGAATGTATGTAGGCGATGGTGCACAATTAATCCACACTGTTCACATATGACATCCTAGTATACTGGGGAATAAATTTCATGATTATGTTATGCATATCGTCGTTATGCATCTCGTCATCTCTGAAGGATCGGCAGTATTTGGCGGTAAAAAAACTATTTATGACGGGGAAAAAGCCACAGACTAAGTCAAAACATCATACAATCTTAAGTTGTAAAAATTGAACACTTTCAGCAGAAATTTTTATATTTTCGAGGCGGTTCTGGAGCAAAAATAAGACAACTATGTATACCCCTGGATTCCCGAGTTTTACCATATAAAATTGGGAATTAAGGGGGTTTTCAATAGACAGACATGTTCTCCTGATGCTTTCAATTAAACATATAGGGATCTTGGTGGTTTTAATTATGAAGTTGTTTGTCGTGGAACGTTATTATTTCTTTTTCAACAATCTTAGAGAGGGGGCATCTATGATCTGGAGGTTAAAATGTGTGCGCACGCTCAGAGTATTTTTCCTGATTTGCATTAATTAAGACGACAAAAATCTCTCATTCAATTTTTTTTTTTTTTTTTTTTTTTTTTGTTTTCTTTTTTTTTTTTTTTTTTTTTTTTTTTTTTTTTTTGCAAGATAAAAAGATAAATTCAACAGTCGATTAGCATTTATCGCAAATACTTGTTTTAAGCCTTTATGTACGATATGCGTAAACGGGTATAACCGGTCCCTTTTTCAATGCGTTATTAAGGCATACACGTAAAGCAGTAAATCATCGCTCTTACATATCGTGCAAGTTGCTCCATCTTTTCTAGAATTAATTTCAATTATGCAAACGTAAAATACCATATCGGGTTACTTTTCTATAGCAACACAATTAACATTTTATGCTGCTGAAATACAAATCAATTAAAACAGTTTATCGGCGGTAGGAATCGCTGATTGTATGTAGGCGATGGTGCACAATTAATCCACACTGTTCAAATATGGCACCCTAGTACATTGGGGAATTAACTTTATGATTACGTTATGCATATCGTCATCCACTAAGGATTGGCAATGTTCAGCGAGGCAAAATATATTACGAAAGCATATCCATGCTGTATACAGAGACGTTTCGAGATGCAAATACCATGTATTGTTTTCTAATTTTTGCTCAAAACATTGATTGTGGCCTGGGAGAGGCGGTTCTAACGAGTACACACAATCCATGTTTTTGATCGAACATATGAAGGATAGGTATTCCCTGTATACCCCAGTTTTACTGTATAAAAGTGGGGTATACGGGGATATACATTACACGGGCAAGTTTGCGTGATGTCTATTTATGTCGGAAAAAGTCACAGACCTTGAGTCAAACCAAATTCATAATAGTCTGGTAGTACGCATTGACTCAGAAGCACGCGATTTAAAATTTCCGTCCTTGAGTCTTTTATGAATTATTATTTACCCATATCCGCCAGAAATGTAGATCTTACTGAATGTCATGCAGCGATTCTCATTTGGTTTCTTGAAAACAGAAGCCATATATCAAAATACGAAACTTGTATGTGCATGTCATTTTCCATATTTCAATTAATATTAGAAGGCGGGACGAATTACAATATACCTTTTTGTGTATTATATTCGTCGCATGTGGGCAAAATGTCAAAAGTCGCACCGACATTAATGCAAAGTCTTGCGTTGTTATAAATGTTATTTTCCAAGGTCTCGTGGTGCTACTTCGCTGTTTTGTGGTTTCCATTACCTGATTATTTGAACCGCGTCATGAGAAACTCGGACCAGTAATTGCACAGCTGATCAGTGTCTTTGTTTTCGCTACACAGCTAGTATAATTTCTCTCCTACTTATATCCGAAATTTCAAGCTTCCAGCATGCTTCTGTGACTGTACCGGCCTTTTTTGTGTCGGACCTGGTCGGAAACACCGAAGACCGGTTTTCTCGCGACACGGCTTATTTGGTTATGGTATTTCAGAGTAGAGATACGACTTCAGCATCACAAAGCGTGAATAAAATTAAAGAATCAACACGGACATTAACTGGATTTTCGCACACTTCGCACACATTTCGTCATCCAGTTGAAAGAGAAAGAGAAAAATGGTCTTTGGTACTATATTGATTTTCTTAAGCAACTGTCTACGGTTCAGCAAAATAAAGCATGGCCCGTATACCACTGTGACAATTTGCTACATGCTAAGAACACGGACAGAAAAAGTAGAAACGGTATAATAAAATTGCCTTTGCAAACAAATTGTCGCGCATTCAACGTATAATCAAGTTGAGACAATAATAAGGCAAGCTAATGTAATAAGCATATTGTAGAAGAAAACCATGCTCTTAAACGTATTCCCACAGGAAATCTAGGTGAACGAGTGAAGTCGTATTAATAATGAGACTCGACACGAGAAAACCGGTATTCGGGGTCTCTGACTAGCTCTGACACAAACAGGCATGTACATGTACATATGTACATGTACAATCACATGGAAGATTACTAGTATATTTCGGATTATAGAAGACGAACGATTGCACTTCCTGGGAAGCGAAAACAGAGGCGCTGATCAGCTGTACATGTACTGCACAGCTGATCTGCGTCTTTGCTTTCGCGTATACAAAAGCCGATTTTTTCGTGACGTGTCTCGTATTATCTACTTTCTTGACTATCAAATCAGTCGGAATTTCAATATACGTAGACTTCCAATTATCAGCCGTAGCCTAGTCTAGTAGCCGAAAGGGGGAAATGACACCTGCAAGTTGCAATCATGGTGTAACTTGTCTACCATACTATAATTTGATATGGGGAAGGAAGATGTGATATGCTTTCTTAAGACCAAGGCATTGTAGTTATGCTTCACGGTATGTGTAGGATTTGACTGTTCCAATTGTTTGTGCACAAAAAAAACTTCGTTGTCTTCGAATGAAGTGTGCTCTGGCTGGCAAAGTTTAGTTTGAACTTCTTTAGTGTTATCTGTTGGTTGCAGTTTCTTCGGCTTAAATGTATCCGTGTTATAAAAATATTACCCTAATGTTAACAATTAGACTATAATGATGAGAATTTACAACATACTTTGTACTGACCTACGTTCAGGCTTACATCACATCGTGCCGCCAGAGGGGTATCTACAAGCTTTATATAATATATTTTTAGTGCCAGGTGAGGTACATGGTCATCTTTACCATATCAGTAACACATTAATTTTTTTTGAAAACATGTCCATTTGCACTGCAAATTACTGAGTAGTGCTATCAACAGAGGAGCATCCATGCAAGGCGCATAAAAGGCAGGGTTAAAGAAATCAAACAATACAACGTATGTAATATTTAAATTTACAAAGTCATAGATAGTAATCAGTGGATAATGCCGTTCTAGAAATATTTAATTGTTACGTACTGCATCATTTACAAGTCAAATGAAATTAAAAGGAAATTATTGTTGCCGACAGAATATTTAATTCCCCGAGGGAAATATTCTATTTTATGCTTAATGTACTGCTACATATTACGAAAACATGCCCGTGCAATACATGTATATATAATTTCTAAGGATAAGAAAATGATATTTATTTCTTGGCGAGGCGATCCTAACGAGTACCCAATAGCTATGTTTTAGAGCAAAAAAGACAAGTAGGCATACCCCTGCATGCCCAAGTTTTACTATATAAAAATAGGGGTTAAGGGATACACAATTCAGGGACATGTTATCCTCATGACCAGGTTGATTGTTATATTCGTATAGAATGCATTTCCGCAAAACAATTATGCTGGCTTATGTATTTTACATGCGTTTCAGGGACATGTCTCTGTTTGTGATTGTGTCAGTGAATAATAATCGTTAATTTCCTTTTTATTATACAACCGGATGCAACAACGACATATGTAAACAATGCAAAGACAAAGCATTTCCAGGAAGGACGGAACAATAACGAACGTGACTGAGATTAAAGCACCAACAAAATTTCATGGCCATGATGTACGCGCAAACACAACACCAAATTGAACCTTCGTATGTCATTTTTTTGGCATGTCAAAGATTTTGGTGATGCTCGCGATCGTGCTGCCGAAGGCTTCAAACCTCTCCCGACAGGCATGGCGTCAACGGGTAACGATGCACTCACGAATGGCCCGATGTCTTCACGAGCTGTGCCGACTTTGAACATTTCCATAATCTTGAGTGAAAGTCGGCTATGTGACGCTATATGTAAAATGCGACGCCTACATAATCATGATTAAGCTAAAATAAGAGTTTCAAACAATGAATTCAAAATTCTATAGATTGTCACTAGAATGACTTTCATAACATTATGATATATAAGTATACACATTTCAACATTTTTAACTTTTTTTCCAAACTCAAAGCACCGAAGTGCGAATCAAATACTTGATTAAAATGTGTCTTACTTCCTTCAGCAAACATCAGGAACACTGCATTATCTAATTGTTCTCTTATGTAGTTCAGTGAGCTGTTAATGATATATATCAAGAGCGTTTTGCATGAAAATAATTACTCTCCGAATGGCGGATAGTCGTGATTTATCTACAAATGAGCCGTGTCACGAGAAAACAAACAGTGTTGTTTCCCAACAGGTTCGACACAAACCGAGCTGTACATGCACTGATGATGGTTAGAGACTGAAAATATTGGATTTAAAAAGTAGAGGAATTGTACTACATTTGTATAGGTGTAGCGAAAACAAAGGCGCTCACCAGCTTCGCAGTTACTTATTACATTTTTCTCACGATCAATCACTCACTCACTCTTTTACATACAAACTGAATCACTCACTCACAAAAGCTTCCATCCACATACACTTTTTGTCACTCACTCACTCTCCAGTCCAATTCTTTGTTAAGTTTACTGGTGTTGGTGAATAATCAGTGGGAGCCTTACCACGGTAGGGGAAGGAAAGTGAACGGACTATTCCTATTGGCAGGTAAGTCTCGTCACTTGCGAGGTTCTATATTAGACAAACCGGTCACTTGCTGTGTTGTTTATTTGTTTACACCGAACGAAATGGTATAACATCTCGCATACACGTAAAATAAACGGATCTCTTTCTTTTTGCTTTCATTTTGTTAACGTGTCGTGTCAAAGGTCACTTTTTCTTCTTTGTTCCGTTAACTAAACAGTAAACGAGACACGGGGAGACGACAATTAACACAATTAACACGTGTAAAACGTTTGCAAAAATGCAAAACACGTAATTCCTACAATACGAAGCACACTTAGCTCAATTTGAAACCGAATACTTCCAAGATTCTTTACCAACCCTCCTTGCAGAAAAAGAGAATATAAACTGTTATTTTGGAACAATGAGACCATCATTCTGAATGTCAAGAAACGTCTATGGTCTGTCAAAGACAGTCGACAAGCCCCAACCACAAAGGTGCAATCGATTGTCACATGCAAATCAGTGCTTAATCCATTTACCTATTAATGCGATAATGCCGTGTTATGTTGCATTATGTAGGCGATCTGCTTCATCATTCTGTTTTAATCGTAATTACCTATAAGAGGATTTTCAAATTATGTTTTAATTTTACATAAGATATACAAATCCCACCAACAAATACCTTACGAGCTACCGACTCTTCCAGTGAGTTTTTGCTCCTGGAAACCAACATCTATAAAGACGGCACGGTACGAATAAAACGTAATTACATAGAATATCCGGCTACAATATTATAAGTCGTCGGTACATCGTTCTAATTCCGTATAGATTTGGGGGCGTCCTGTGAAACAAGATAATTTACTAATTCCGCCAATATTCAAAGTGGCACTGGTACTTGTCAAGTTTGAAATTCGTAGGGCTTTGGGTTCTGAAGAAGAAAATTCTAACTGGTGTTGATCATATAAGTGTATGGCGGTCATCTTGGTCATGTGACGTTGACGTTGACCCCCCTCGACCCGCTGAACAAGGACGCTTCATATACAATTTCGCTTTGGTGTAGATGTTTTAACTTTATAACAATAACTATTTACACCCATTGCTAATAACCCCATGACTTTGTTCATCAGCACACTAAGCGGTTTCAGAGGAGAAGATCTTTGAATATAAACTCACTATAAACCTATTTACCTGACCTATAAACCTATTAATAGGTCAGGAAGGAGACGACTACGTAACTCGCGAACGCAGGCTTCCCCGCCGCACTACTTCGCAAAGACCCTTTTAGGTGAGTGCCTTTCGGAACCAGAATTTTATGGTGACTTGGTTTACAAATTTAAGAAACTTATAGGAAGGAATGATTTTTCTTTTCAGTTCAGAAAAATCATTACACGTTACAGACGTATAGGTTATAACTTGAATGTTATGCGACAGTCTGCATGCTTAGTTTTTAACCCAATCATGGTTGATAACTATGCTGCCTTCTTTTATTGCACGCCGGTGTGTTGGGCGCCAGACTCTATGATGGCCCCGACTTAAAGCTATTCATTTTAGTTGGTTGGGACCGGAGCTTCTTGTCTGTTGCTTGGCCCACCGGGGTCCAACTGGTGTTTTTCTTTTGCTCCGGAGTTAGTAAGTTATTCGGCGCCCAGGGATCGTCATCATCGGGCAGCTTACTGAATTTGTTGAGTCATCGTTTTTGATTCATCAGGATCTTTATCATGATTTATCTGTTGGTTCTTGGTGATTCACTGACTAGTTAGAGATTCACCACTTGGTGTTTAAAATAATTTGTGCTGTTGGCACCTTATGTATGTTTTCTTGTCTGTTGCTTGGCCCACCGGGGTCCAACTGATGTTTTTCTTTAGCTCCGGAGTTAGTAAGTTATTTGGCGCCCAGGGATCTCCATCGTCGGGCAGCTTACTGAATCTGTGAGTCCTGGTTTTTGATTCATCAGGATGTTTATCATGATTTATTTGTTTGTTCTTGATGATTCATTTACTAGTTAGAGATTCACCACGAGGACCGAAGAACTAACTAAATGTTATGAACCACTGCGGAAGCTGAGGGTGAGGTTACGGCCGTGTAAAATCGATTTAAACCCGCCAGTAACTTTGTGTTACTGATCGTTCCAAGTCGATACTTCTGTGGTGGTTCTTTTTGTTTTATGTCTTGGTGTTTAAAATATTTTTTGTGCTGTTGGCGCCTTATGTATGTTTGCATATTTTTAGTTAAGTTAAGGTAACTGAATGGCCACCTATTGGGAAAATAGCTGCTCATTCGGCTTACGAGATGTTTTCATGGTAATGGTGCCTGATTGTTAGTTTGGTTTTTTCCCACCTTGGTTTTTGGAGTGGGAGTCTTTTTCTGATTGCGCCTTTTCCTGATCTTTGCCTACTTGTACTTTTTCATATGTTTAGTTAAGTTTAGGTAACTGAGTGGCCACTTATTGGGAAAATGACTGCCCATTCGGCTTACGATGTGTTTTCATCGTACAAGTAACTGATTGCTAATTTGTTTTTTCCCATCTTAGTTTTTGGACTGGGAATCTTTTTCTGATTGCGCCTGTTCCTGATCGTTGCCTACTTGTACTTTTTTTCAATCGCCATATCTCAAAACAGACGAAGACATCAGGCCGGAGCCATGTAATACTCAAAGCAGCAAGTACCTATACAAAAAACAATCAAACTGTCAGACCTAACGCCATATATACCGCCAGGTGTTTGTTTTGCTCTGCAAATGCTGACATGACTTTTTCGTAAAAGTATCGAGCATTCAAGAACGTCACTAAGCCTCAGGCATTTATCACAAATGTTGGGTCGTGTCAACATTGTCATCTACTATACTTGTTTTAAGCCTTTTGGACATGTATAATTTATTTTTGGCGACCAATATACAGCTGTATTTGCACGAACATCTAAAATAGCGTTTAGGTTTGTCATGTACGATATACGTAAATGGCTCACTTCGATCTCTTTTTAAATGCGAACTATTACGGCAAACAAGTAAAGCAGTAAAGAATAGTTGTTACATATAATGCAAGTTGCATCTTTTCTAGAATTAAGTTCAATTATGCAAACATAAAATATCATATCAGGGCACAGGCGATCGACGACTGGACTTTTTTTTTTTTTTTTTTTTTTTTGCATTTTCACCCGTTTGGAGACCCTTACGATATGTTCATGCAATTATTTTACCTTTAAAACCTTTTCTTTCAATCCTGAATCAACCCTCGTCTATGGGCTACTATATAGACAAGGTCGGAAACGCGGTGTCCTAGTTTTATTGGGGTTATGGGATTCCCCGCATCTCAAACTCATACTTCACCCTTTACCGTTATTTCAATGCTGGCTGTCAACACATGAGTGTCTTTGTAAAAGGTCTAGCCCATTGCCTTCATTCAAAATAAGCACCACTGCCCGTAAAAACTAACAATTACAACATTCTACAGAATTGGAGGACATCCCGAATGAAATCAGCAATCTAGCCGTGATATTACTATAAATACACTGGTCACACGACGTATTACGCCAGCGCGTGATATCTGTTACGTTGGTTTTTTTTCATAGGTTGCTTGATTTAATATCCAGTCAAAACAAATTTGTGATCTAGTGTCATGGCAACAATGCAATACAATTAACCAGTAGGATTGATTCTTTCATACGATATTTACAGTGACCTTCCACTGATTTCTAGAAACGAAAGTTCACCATACAATAACATTCGGGATCCCATCCAAGTAGACAGGTGGTGGTATAAAATATAAGTTTACGGGCGACTATGCTTATTTTTGACGAAGGCAATGGGTGAGACCTTTTATAAAGTCGCTCATGAGTTGACAGCCAGCATTGAAATAACGGTAAAGGGTGAAGTACGAATTTGAGATGCGGGGAATCCCATAACCCAAATTAAACTAGGACACCGCGTTTCCGACCTTGTCTATATAGTAGCCCATAGACGAGGGTTGATTCAGGATTGAAAAAAAAGGTTTTAAAGGTAAAATAATTGCATGAACATATCGTAAGGGTCTCCAAACGGGTGAAAATGCAAAAAAAAAAAAAAAAAAAAAAAAAAAAAAAAAAAAATGAGTCCAGTCGTCGAGCGCCTGTGATCAGGGTTACTTTTCTATAGCAACTCAATTAGCATTTTATGACATCGTAGAGGAAAACCACTACTGAAATGCAAATCAATATGGCACCCTAGTATATTGGGGAATTAATTTCATGATTATGTTATGCATATCGTCCTTATGCATATCGTCATCTTTTAAGGATCGGCAGTATTTGGCGGAAAACAAACAACAAAAAACTCTTTATGACGAAAAAGAAAAGCCACAGACTAAGGACATGTATTCCTGATGCTTTCATAGAACATATAGGGATTTTAATGATTTTAATTAAGAGCTTGTTTGTCGTGGAACTTTTTTTTAGTTTCTTCAGCCTTGAGTATATTTAGTCCCGGTGTATTTTGTCCCGGTGGTAATAGCCCCATCCATGGTTCTTTACATATGCACACTTCAAGCGGCTAAGCGGTTTGGCAGAAGAACATTGAATATGATGGACGGCCGGATGACATTCGGAAATTGGTATAAATGTACTAAAAGCTCACCTTGTGACAAGTCTTGGTTCCATCCGAGCCTCACTTACTATCGCGGCTAGCAAGAGACGCCTACGTTTCTCAAAAGGACATAGCTAAATAATGCTCAACGCAGCAAGTACCCGCATAAAAGCAATCAAAACGTCAGACCCAAAATAATTTTACGTCAGGTATTTATTTTGTTCTGCAAATGCTGATATGACTATATTGCAAGATAAATTCGACAGTCACTAGGCATTTATCACAAATGAAGGTTTTGTGAAACCATTTCCATCTACACATTTTTAGCCTTTTGGACATATATAATTCAAGTTTGTCGATAAATATATTGGCACGAACATTGTAAAAAGAGCGTTAAGTTTCGTCATGAACGATATGAGCCTGTGCGTGAGAAAACCAACGATTTGGGTTCCAACCAGGTCCGACACAAACCGGGCTGTACAGTCACGGAAGATGGTTAGAGGCTGGGAATTTTGGATTTAGAAAAAAGAGGAATTGTACTATTCGTGTAGCGAAAACAAAGGCACTGATCAGCATCGCATTTACTGCGAAGCTGATCTGCGCCTTTGTTTTCGCCTATGCAGATTGTTGGTTTCCCATGCGGCGGCTCATATACGTTAATGGTTAACCGCAGTTCCTTTTTAAATGCGTTATTAAGGCAAACACGTAAAGCAGTTAATCATGGCTGTTATATATCGTGCAAGTTGCTCCATCTGTTCTAGAATTAATTTCAATTATGCAAACGTAAATGCCATATCGGGTTACTTTTCTATAGCAACTCAATTAACATTTTATGCTGCTAAAATACAAATCAATTAAAACAGTTTATCGGTGATAAGAATCACTGATTGTATGTAGGCGATGGTGCACAATTCATTCATACTGTTCAAATATGGCACCCTAGTACGATGGGGAAATAATTTCATGGTTACGTTATGCATATCGTTATCTACTAAGGATTGGCAATGTTCGGCGAGGCAAAATGTATTACGAAAGCATGTCCATACAGAGCCGATGCAAATACAATATATTGAAAATTTTCTGTAGATAAATTTTAATTCTTTTCTTTTTTTTTTGCTCAAAACATTGATTATTGGCACACGTAAGAACCGTTTCGGTGAGGCGGTTCTAACGAGTACCCACAAATCATGTTTTGGATCAAAAATAAGAAGGATAGGTATATCCTGTTTTACTGTGTAAAGTGGGGTTTAAGGGGGTAAACATTACACGGGCATTTTTGAGTTTTGTCTATTTATGACGGAAAAAGTCCCAGACCAAGTCAAACAAAATTCATAATAGTCTGGTACTACGCATAAACATTAGGAGCACGCGATTTAAAATTCCCGTCCTTGAGACTTTTATGATTTATTGTGCGCCAAAAATGTAGATCTTACTAATTGTCATACAGTGATTTTAATTTGGTTTCTTGAAAACAAAAGCCACGTGTATGTGCATGACATTTTCCATATTTCAATTAATATTAGAAGGCGGGACAACATACATTTTTTGTGTATTATATTTGTCGCATGTGGGCAAAATGCCAAAAGTCGCACCGACATTATTGCAAATTCTTGCGTTGTTAAAATGTTATTTTCCAAGGTCTCGTGGTGCTGTTTCTCTGTTTTGTGCTTTCCTTACCTGATTATTTGGTAATGGTATTTCAGAGTGGAGTTACGACTTCAGCATCACAAAGCGTGAATAAAATTAAAGAATCGTCATGGAAATGGGACATAACATTAACTGGATTTTTGCACACTTCGTACACATTTCGTCACACAGTTGAAAATGAAAGATGGTCTTTGGTAATATCTTGATTTTTTTAGCAACTGTCTACTGTTCAGCAGAATATAGCATGGCCCGTATACCACTGTGACAAGTTGTTACATGCTGAGAATATGGACAGAAAAAGTAGAAACGGTATAATAAAATTGCCTTTGCAAAACAATTTGTCGCGTATTCAACGTGTAATCAAGTTGAGACAATAAGAAGGCAAGCTAATGTAATTAACATATTGTGCAAGAAAATCTTGCTCTTAAGTGAATTCCCACAGGAAATCTACATGTAGGTGAACGAGTGAAGTCGTAATAATGATGAGCCTCGACACGAGAAACCGGTATTCGGGGTTTCTGACTAGTTCTGACACAAACAGACCTGTAAAATCACAGGGGAAACTTACTAACTAGTATATTCCGGATTAAAGAAGACTAACGGTTGCACTTCCTGGGAAGCGAAAACAAAGGCGCTGATCAGCTGTGCAGGTACTGCACAGCTGATCTGCGTCTTTGCTTTCGCATATACAAACGCCGATTTTCTCATGACGTCTCGTATTATCTACTTTCTTGACTATCAAATCAGTCGGAATTTTAATATACGAGCCGCCACATGGAAAAACCAACAATATGCATATGCGAAAACAAAGGCGCAGATCAGCTTCGCGGTAACCGCGGAGCTGATCAGCGGATTCAGTGCCTTTGTTTTCGCTGCTCGGATAGTACAGTTCCTCTTCTACTTAAATCCGAAATTTCAAGATTCTAGCTCTTTTCTGCGCTTGTACAGGCCGGTTTGTGTCGGACCTGTTAGGAAACCACGAGGTGGCTCAATATACGCAGACTTCCAATTACCAGCCGTAGCCATAGTCTAGCAGCCGAAGGGGGGAAATGACAACTTGTCTAAGGTACCTACCTGCAAGTTGCAATCATGGTGTAACTTGTCTACCGTACTATAATTTGATATGGAGAAAGAAGATTTGATTCTTCTGTGGTGGTTCTTATTGGAAAAGGTCCCTCAGGACCTTTTCCACAGTGTTTACTTTGAATATGAAGAAAATTGTACCCATGATCGACTGCTCTCTCTCAGTTACGCGTTTTGTCACATAAAGCGCTAAATAAAAACTAGTGAACCCGTCTATGTTGACTAGACAGTTCACCGCAAACAATTTAATTTATCCATTGTTGACACTCCCTGTCAAAAAGCGTTAAATATCTAGCAAGCAGTCTCGATCCCCTGATGAGGGGTACAGAAACTATAGGAACTCTAGATGGCTGACTTTTGGTTCATCACATCGGACCCATGGGTCTCTCTCCGGTAGTGTTGCTGCAAGTCAAAATTCAGAACTCTGTCACAAGTTGACTGCACTGCAAAATGGTTTTCTACACTGTGACATATCGACATATTTGATTGTTATCGTGTTCTCTTTAGAATTAGCTTTGATTCTGTAACATCAGAAATTTTAGTCAATGCTTTGAGTGACAGATACACACACTGGTCAAGCGTTCATAACATGAAACGATATTTATACGAAACTGAAACGTTTGGCAATCGAAATTAATGACAAACTAGAGAATCAACAACACTGAAATCTGGAGCAAAAGGAAGCTCTTATTTCAAACTGCTGCTGACCTTTTCATTGGTTTCTTTTTAAAGAAGCCAACTTGTCGTTTTATGTCTTGGTGTTTAAAATTTTTTGTGCTGTTGGCGCCTTATGTATGTTAACATATTTTTAGTTAAGTTAAGGTAACTGAGTGATCACCTATTGGGAATATAGCTGCTCATTCGGCTTACGAAATGTATTCATGGTTTAAATACCTTATTGTTAGTTTGTTTTTTCCCGCCTCGGTTTTTGGAGTGGGAATCTTTTTCTGATTGCGCCTTTTCCTGATCGTTGCCTACTTGTACCTTTTGATTTGCTTTCTTAAGACCAAGGCGTTGTAGCTATGTTTCACGGTACGTGAAGGATTTTACTGTTCCAATTGTGCACAATAAACTTCTTTGTATTCGAATGAACTGCGCTCTGGGCTTGCAAAGCTCAGTTTGAACTTGTTTAGTGTTATGTGTTGGTTGCAACTTCTTCAGCTTAAATGTATCTGTGTTATTAAAATAGTACCCTAATGTTAACAAGTAGACAACAATAATGAGTATCTACAACGTACATTGACCCGGCTAAGTACCGGCTAACACCACATGGTGTCACCAGAGGGGTATTTACAGACTTTATATATTTGAGTGTCATGTGAGGCACTTGGGCTTGTCTTGTTAACTTTATCAGTATCACATTTTGGAAAACATTTCCGTGGCAGTAGTGCGAAATCAAACAAAACAACGTATCTCATATTTGAATTTACAGATCTATAGATAGTTATCATAGTTATCGGTGGATAATACCGTTCTAGAAATATTTTATTGTTACGTACTGTATCATTTAAAAGTAAAATGAAATTAAAAGGAAATTATTGTTGTCGACAGAATATTTAATTCCCCGAGGGTAATATTCTATGTTTATGCTTGCGTAATGCTACATGACGAAAACATGCCCGTGCAATATATATAATTTCTAAAGGAAAGAAAATGATGTTGATTGTGTGTACACATTGGAACCGTCGGCGATGCGATCATAACGAGTACCCACATTCTATGATTTAGAGCATTAAAGACAAGTAGGCATACCCCTGCATGCCTCAATTTTACTATATAAAAATGTGGTTAAAGGGGTATACTTTTCAGGGACATGTTATCCTCATGATCAGGATGTTTGTTATATTCGTATAGAATGCATCTCCGCAATATAATTATGCTGGCTTATTTATTTTACATGTGTTTCAGGGACAGGTCTCTCTGTTTATGATTGTGTCAGTTGATAATAATAATCGGTTATTTCCATTTCATTATACAGTCGGATGCAACAGCGACAGAGCACAGTCGACGACAAAGTATTTCTATCAAGGACTGTGGCTAAAACACCAACAAATGATCAAGTTAAATTCATCGTCAATTTGTCATATAGCCATACATGTATTTGAGCCTAGTTGCACTACTGTCCAATGTGATAGCTCTAATCTTACCCGCCATTATAACGATTAATAACTAAATTAAATACCGTCTGTTGTAATTATGCGTTAAAGGTTCTAGATAATTCAGGAATTGTTCTATACGTTGTTGTAAAATGTCAGATTTAATAATTAACAAAATGTTCTCTATGAAACCTATGATAGCCAAGAAAAGTCTATATATATATAACCGTAAGCGGCACGTACGTCGTATATGAATGGACAGCAAGAAAACTGTATGAACGCTCTCTTCTATACAGGTAATTATTTTCCGCATCATTCAGGTGAACCCTCAACATCTTGTTTTTGAAGGATAACTCCAATTAAGCAGTTAACACGGTTAAGGTGTAGTTGTAATACGACTTTCTCTTATTCATTTGAAGTTTTTGTACACGTGAATAACACACATTATTGCATAAATACCCGTGTCACACGATATTAACAGCCATTTATTAATGAAGAGAAAGCCATGCATTAATATTGCAATTCACGCGCGCACGTGCTGTTAATACATGGCTTTTACTTATGCTCGTTACCGGGCGCCACGCAAAGCACGTGCTAGTAATGAGAAACTGAAGTCCGCCCGGAACGAGCATGAAAACGAAAGTTTTTACGCGTATGAAAATGTGATAAGGCTGTAAAATATAATGCACCATATTTCTTTCGTTTCTGCACCTTATGTATTTCGTTTCTGCAGCATTTTTATTTAGGCTACGCCCTCGGTTTTCAACACTCCCCTCGGGACCTAGCGAATGTTAATGAATGGAAAATCATGTTCGATCCCTATATTAAACTCAGAGAAGAGGCGGAATGAAAACCGGGCTGTTATGTTCTGATATTGGAAATTAAAGTACGGATATGTCATTTGATGTTTTGCCATACTACAAAGACCTTGTAGACAAAATATAAAACAACAGTTCGCCTTATTTCATATTCGGTTCTTTATTCCGCCACCATTCGTTGAGTATTATTCAGTAAAACGTTCCTTTCAAGATTATTTCATATGAGAAGGGCCAATTAGTAGTTGGGACGAGAATGGGAGACACCCACAGACCGTGGCTTGTCTCACATGTGCCTCGTGTGGGGCTAGAACCCACACCAGGCACAGCGGTGAGATGATCGAATGGTTAAGTGCGATAATGACATATCAGCGCTCTTAACCACTCGGCCACGGGGGCCGCCAATGAAAACGGGACAATGAGAACATTATTGGCTCCCTTTAATAGCACATCATAATGTGCTTGTTTTTCATTTAAATACATGTATCGTACTACTACAACTACTTCTACTTCTTCTTCTACTACTACTACTTCTAATACTATTATTATTATTATTATTATTATTATTATTATTATTATTATTGTTATTATTATTATTATTATTATACTGGACAAATAAAGTCATGGATCAAACTTTTAACACACAATTTCTACAAGATCTCGAATTGCTGGTAAAATGAAACATTTCTATCGTCAAGATAATTCACTTTGTAAGCTTTGTAAACTTGAGGATCGAAACAGTAGTCTTTGCAGTCAACAATACCAGGCTTTAAGTCAGACTACCCTTAAAATTAAAGTGGTATGAAATTTCCAAAGAGAATTGATGGTGTGTAAGTTTGTTCGTGCAAAACTTTTAAAGTGGCTAGAAATTTCCCACCGTTTTTAGCTGGCTGACTTTAGAAATGATGAATCTTGATGACTATCGTGCAAATTCGCAAAATTTTCAAGCATTGGCAAAATTGATTTTTTGTGGAATCAGTTATCACTGGTTTTAAAGGTATTGTGGTTTGAAGAACAGTTGTGCTTAAGTCAGATGATGCACAATTTCATAATTGGTGGCATGTAAAAGTGCGATAAAACTGCTAATTCACCATATAAATGAAAAAATGATTAATTATCGATTAGCCCTAAAATGCATCCATGAAAGTTTGATCCCTAACTTATTTTGACCAGTATATTATAATAGAGGATATATCTAGCAGTGCTTGAGTTTGTGACAAAGGGGGAGGAGGGGCCTTTCGAAATCTTGGAACAAGCATTTTTTTTAGCTCACCTGAGCCGAAGGCTCATGGGGAGCTTATAGTATGGAAGTCGAGCCGGCGTCCGTCCGTGCGTGCGTCCGTGCGTGCGTCCGTGCACATTTTCAAAGATCTTCTTCTCAGAAACCGCTTGGCCGATCAAAGCCAAATTTTATGTGGAACATCCATGGGTAGGGGGAATGAAAGTTTGTGTTTTTTTTATCTTGATCGGATAAGAACTCTGGTTGCTATGGCAACTTGAAGTTTCCATTGACTTGTATGGAGAAAAGTGGAAATTGGAATTTTCCGCTGTCAGGCTGGGGATATTTGAATTTTGTTTTTACATAAATGTTTATTGAGTAGTCCTTCACGTTTAAGGCAACTTTTGTAAAAATCACTTTATTCGTTTGGTTGCTATAGCAACATAAAGGGTAAATTTTCGAAAAAAATATTCAAAAATCTTCTTCTCAGAAGCCGTATGGGGGATGAAGCTGAAATTTAGCATACATGTTTAGCTTGTACATTAGCTTGTACAAAGTTTGTGTTTTTTATTGTCTTTGTCCAACTACTTTG
This sequence comes from Rugalucina vietnamica, assembly GCA_964017185.1. Taxonomy (NCBI): domain Eukaryota; kingdom Metazoa; phylum Mollusca; class Bivalvia; order Lucinida; family Lucinidae; genus Rugalucina; species Rugalucina vietnamica. The sequence goes on from OZ024872.1 coordinate 64,374,118, forward strand.
GTTGCTATGGTAACTTGAAGTTTCCATTGACTTATAAGGCAAAAAGTGGAAATTTGCAATATCTGCCGTTTCATTGAGGATATTGAAATGTTTTTACATAAATGTTTATTGAGTAGTCCTCCCTGTTTTAGGCAACTTTTGTCAAAATCGCTTTATTCGTTTGGTTGCTATAGCAACGTAAAGGGTAAATTTTCGAAAAATAAATTCAAAAATTTTCTTCTCAGAAGCTGTAAGTCGGATGAAGCGGAAATTTTACATACATGCTTATGATATTAGCCTCTACAAAGTTTGTGTTTTTTCTTGTCCTTGTCCCACTACTTTGGTTGCTATGGCAACTTAAAGTTTCCATTGACTTATAAGACGAAAAGCGTAAAATTGCAATTTCTGCCGTTTCGCTTGAAATATTTGAGTTTTGTTTTTATGTAAATGTTTGTTGACTAGTCCTCCACAATTTTGGCAATTTTTGTCATAGTTGTGTAATTATTTTGGTTGCTATAGCAACGTAAGGGTGAATTTATGAAAAAAATATTTAAAAATCTTCTCAAAGGCTGTAAGCCCCAGAGCACAGGTAAATACCCATAAAGAGGTGGTTTTGTCCCGACTTCTTGACTCTCAGGTGAGCGATTGTTGCCCTTGGGCTACTCCTTTTTTTTTTTTTTTTTTTTTTTTTTTTTTTTTTTTTTTTTGCAAAGTTTTCATATCTAGTAGGTAGACAGCCGAGCAACAAGCTAAGCGCATTCGGAATGAAAGGACGTTTAAGTCTACCATACATTTATATACACTATGAATTACCAAGCCAAAAGTCTTTGGTTTCATACAATAAAAACATGTCGACATTCCTTGTACTTGGTTTATTCATTGTTGTAAACGGAAACTTAATAAATGGTAATCATTTTGATAACCTTGCATTTATTCATTAGACGTATTGTTGATTTTTAGGTTCGATCAGGCGATAGTGTAACCCTATATGTCCGCCCCTGAGGTGCAGGTACCGACTTGGCACTAAGGTGGTAATGTTTACACTATTGCCTGATCGTTGTTTAACTTAACTTGACCACAAAAAAAGCATCATTTTAAAATGTAACGTTTCACCAAAATGGTTGATATTAATTTATTGTATAGTCAGACTAAATAAAAGAACACTAATTACCTGTAATTTGGCTTTGGTTAATATGCTTTTTGGTTTGACGTTAACGTGGCGTTAGTATTTATCAGTAACTCAATATTCTGGCGTTAACTTTAACTTAGAAAATAAACTCCATAAACATGTAGTCATACACCCTGATTAAAGAAAGAAACCCGACTATAAACTCAGCATTCGCAGTTGACGTCAGCTTCAGCCATCACTCTACGTTTCAAACAATCGCCTCAGGTACGTGGTACGTGGTAATGTTACGATGCATGTATACTTATTATCCATAGTTTTTCACCGAATAAGAAAGAACATCGTTTGCGGAGTTAACTTTTTCGGAAGTGATGCGTTATTTTTTATGGTTCAGACGTTATATCTAGCCACACTTTCAACAAACTGCAAAACCGTCAACTTGGGAACTGGTGGGACGAATTCAACGAAACGTGGAATATAGCATCAGTGACTCTGGTCCATCATATATTTTATAAAAAGTAACATTGGATTGACATTGAATGATCTATTTTACAGCAAAATAAAATTTAATTTCATGCGATGTTCAATAAAGGAATCAATGCATTTCTCAGAAAAGAATGTGGCGTATAACCTGTTATTGTATAGATAGCGTAAACTAAAGTTATTACGTTTTAAATATCAACTTCGATTTGGCCAAAGGTCGTTTCGCAAAAGCCAAATCGAAGTTGAGCATTCTCAAAATCATTGTACCCTAAGTATTATCCATAATCCTACAAACTGAAATCGAAACCTTTCTCATAAGCAGTATGTCTTGTGGAACCAAAAATGAATGCATTGCTGTTTTATGAGCATTTATTTAAGTACATGTATGTTTAATTTAAGTAACTTTAATTTAATGGACATCATTTTATTTTATTCTTTAACAAATGTTTCAGGAGACCGACATCGTTCAGAGCCGATTAACAGCTACGTTCCGTCCCCTACTAATGCATGGTTTGAAGCCGATGAAACCAGCATAACAGCTCACTGGCTACTACCGCCTACCTCTGCAAACGCCGATTTTTGTATCATTTCCTACAAAGCTGAAATAGACGCTTTGACGGTCAGGATACCCGTTGCAAAAGACGAACGGCATTATTCCATCAATGGGCTTCTTCGTGATCAGTTGTACAAAATCCAACTTCACTGCGTTTATAATGGTCAAGATGGGAATTCAACACACACATTTCAAGTGTCAACACGTACGCTGTCCACAAATCCATCAGTCTGCCCAGGGAGTCTCCCAAACGCTGCACTAGAGCCATATTGTTTGACAAATCCGACGTATAAATACTGCGACTTCACCTGTCTTGAAGGTTACCGGGCTTCACATGTTCCTGAAGTAATTCACGAGAGACGTTGGGAACCATCATTACGTCCGATTACGTTGGCTTGCAGAGAAGGCAAGTGGGTCACGCGGTATGAAGATTATGGTTTCAGCGTGGCAAATATTTGTCTATCTGAAGCTGACTTCAACAAATGCCCAGCTACAATACCACATGGCAAACTAGAACCAGTTTGTGGTCCAGATACAGATTGGCTGTGTGAGTTTGAGTGTGAGGAAGGGTACTACAAACACGCGTACATGTCTGGAATTCTAAAGAATTTCTTCAACAGGGAATACATGCTTTATTGTGACAAAGGTATTTTTAAGACTGGTTATGAGCATTTAGGTGTTGATGTTTCTAAGGTCTGTGTACCTCCGGAACCGAACTGTACAAATGATAATGATATCCCACATGGTAAGGTACCCAACCTGCCTTGTCCAAGTGGTTACACTTGTGGATTTAATTGCGACGAAGGTTACAGAAAGCACGCACTTGCTTGGGATAGCCCTTCGTGTTCCGAGGGAGAATGGATTCTGAGGACGACAAAGTACGATCCTACCCTCACTACGGAGAACATGTGTATTCGAGAAGACGAAGTTCAGACTTGTCCACAAAATATTGCTCATGGTCGAATAAGAGGCAATTGCCTGACCAACTGCATCCCAGAGTGCGATCCAGGTTACAAACTACCCAGAAGCGCGGTTTTCAACGGACCAGGCCCTGTAACATGCGAAAATGGAAAATGGCTGACGGACGAAGCACCATACACTGGCGATAATGTATGCTTTCCTGTCGACGGTCATGAATGTCCACTTGAAATAGAAAATGGCGTATCATCTATGTATAAGGACAACAGATTTGATGACGGAGCGTCTAGAAGCTACATTCCATACAAATGCAACGATGGCTTCCGGAAGCATCGTTCGGTTAAGTGGATCGAATGTGTAGCGGGAAAGTGGGTAACATGGCAAGAGAGATTTGGAATTAATACTTCCTCAATCTGTATACCTTACCATAGTTCTCTGTAGATATTGTCACCATAATTGAGCGGCCTCATGGGAAAACCAACACTGTGGTTTCCGAACAGGTCTGACACAAACCGACCTGTACAAGCACAGAAGCAGGCTAGAAGCTTGAAATTTCGGATTTAAGAAGAAGAGGAATTGTATTATCCGTGTAGCGGAAACAAAAGCACTGATCAGCTTCGCGGTTACCGCGAAGCTGATCTGCGTCTTTGTTTTCGCATATGCAGATTGTTAGTTTTCCCATGAGGCGGCTCATATACAACTACTATACGAGAATTGTGGTTAGCTAAGACATCCATCATTTCTACACTCAATTATGCTTTCTTAACAATAATGGCTATGGAAATAATTCTGGAAATATATTTTGCCTCTGCAATTTTCATTTTTAATGTTAAATAACTACAAAAGTATGTAACATTTACTCATTTCCCGTTTAACAAGCAAGCTTACCATGAGAAATCTACACCCACAGCAGCATAGAGCAGTTATCGCACTCAGTCTGATTGTCTTGTGTGTTTTTTCCTGACTACCAAAGGCCCAAGGGAAACCCATTCGAACTGATAATTGTATCTATAAATACTTAAAGCACTAGCACAGACTATGTCAACCCAGTACACAAACGGCAACTGGAAGTAGTACGTTCTTCGGTTCGGCAACAAATCAAATTATAACCAACCAGAAAAAAAGAAATGAAACAAACACATCAAGAAAACATGTCCGTGTAATGTAAACCCCTTTGAACCCCACTTTTATATAGCAAAACTGTGGTATATCTATTTGTTTTTTTTTTTTCATTTTTGCTTCAAAACATAGATTGAGGGTAATCTATGTTATGAGCAAAAATAAGAAAACAATATCAAAACATTTCCTCTAAAAATGATCAATTTGCTCAACTTCAGAAAAATCTGTATATTACATGGGCATGTTTACGTAATGATTAAACGAAAAGACGTAACAGCAGTAAAACTTCCACGTCTTTGAATAAAACCGTAAGAGCAGGCAATGATCAGGAAATGGCGTCATCAGAAATAAATTCGGTAGGAACATGGAAAACCAAGCTAAACAAGCATTAAAAATGTCTAGAGGCTGGACATTTGGGATTTAGAAAGTAGAGGAAGTGTATTATCCATGTAGCAATAATGAAGGCGTTGAGCAGCTTCGCAGTCACTGCGAAGCTGATCTGCGCTTTTGTTTTCACATAGTATGCAGATTGTTGGTTTTCTTATTTTGCCAAATGCTGCAACAACATTTTCTTACATGGAGTATGTTGTCTAACTATCATTACAGCGGCCATCTTATCTGTAAACATTTTGGTAGATCTTAGCTCAATTTTGACCTCAGATGCGTCAAAAGATCGACGAGTCCACTTAGAAGCACGTGAAAGGATATTCGAATTATAACAGCAAAATCACTTACTGTGCGTGCAACCGATGTGTAACGGAAAACTTAAGACATTTCACACTTATTTACAATTAACGCACTACGTCATGGACTCGTCGATCTTTTGAGGCGTCTGATGTCAAAATCGAGCAAAATTCGAAGTAAAGCCCTCACTAACGAAATTGTCCGTGCATAAACAAACATTGCAACTTACATAAGGCAGCTGCTGTCTTACATTTATTGCACTGGCATGCCGCATGGATGAAACGGACACAATATGAATTTATGACAACGCTGATGATAGTATGAAATCAGAACAAAATCGTAAAACAAATGAAGTTTAAAATAATGCTGATGTTGTGACTGAGTATGCAACGCTCACTATATCTAGTACCATTCAAGTGTCATTACGAAAACTTGCCCATGCAATATACAGAGAATTTTTTTCAGCTGTAAAAATTGAAAATTTCACCGGAAAAAAAATGATATTTTTAATAGTTTTGCTCAAAACATAGATTGTGGGTACACGTTAGAACCGCCTCATAGATTGTGGGTACACGTTAGAACCGCCTCGCCGAGGCGGTTCTAACGAGTACCCACAATCTATGTTTTGGAGCAAAAATAAGAAAAATAGGTATACCCCTGCATACACCGGTTTTGCTATATAAAAGTGGGGTTCAAGGGGGTATACATTACGGACATGTTTTCGTGATGAACTATTGGTCTCATGTCATCTAAGAGAATGACACAGCAAACACGTTCTTGTATCGACCTAACCTGCAGAACAGACTTATCTTTGTGATTGACGTCATCAAAGGTTTTACCCAGTAAATAATGCAATAGATGGTATATTTTATTAGGTTACAGAAAACCATTAACGTGTCTAACTTGATTGTAAAGCAGTTCTGTGTCAACAGAAGAATGGTCCATTCCCAAAGGAAAGCCGCCTAAGAACTGAATTTCATACACTTCGAAAAGCCTTTTCTAAATTTTATCGCAGACACTATGAGTTAAATTCAAAAATTTTGGTCTAAAGACCCTTTTACGTGAGGGCCTTTCGGAACCAGAATTGTATGGTGACTTGGTTAAACTGATAGGAAGATTTTTTTTTCCTTTTCAGTTCAGAAAAATCATAACACGTTACAGACGTATAGGTTATAACTTGAATGTTATACGACAGTCTGCATGCTTAGTTTTTAACCAAACATGGTTGATGATTATGCTGCCTTCTTTAATTGCATGCCGGTGGGTCGGGCGTCACACTCTTTGATGGCCCCGATTTGATGGCCCCGACATAAAGCTATCCATTTTAATTGGTTGGGACCGGAGCTTCATGTCTGTTGCTTGGCCATCTAGGTTCAACTGGTGTTTCCGGGTTTCCTGATCTTTGCTTTCTTGTACTTTTTTTTTAGCAAAAGCGACTTTTTCGAATTATTATGAAATTATTACGAAAACTTACCCATGTAATATTCAGTATTTTTTCAGCAAGAAACATTGTAAATTTTACTGATAAAAATGAAATTTTAATTGTTTGCTCAAAACATTGATTGTGGGTGCACGTTAGAACAGCCTCACATAGGCGGTTGTAACGTGCATCCACAATCAATTGTTTGAATCAAAATAAGAATAATAGGTACATGTATACCCTGCATACCACGGTTTTGTTATATAGAAGTGTGGATTCTGGGGGTATACATTACACGGACGTGTTTTCCTGATCGGTTTTCGTCCTTGATCTCAACTGTTTGCCTCTTGCGCACTCGAAAATGTATCTGCGTTTGTAAGACCAAGTAAGTAAGTAAGTAAGTAAGTAAGTAAGTAAGTAAGTAAGTAAGTAAGTAAGTAAGTAAGTAAGTAAGTAAGTAAGTAAATTCTTTATTTTAAGAGGATGACCCAATTGGTAAAGCCAATCTTCCTTGGGGCCCCTTTATATTAACAATGAATGCTTCAAACACGGACCTATAGATACAAATTATCGATGTAGAACTTACGACAAATCATAGGATTATAAAATAAAACACAGACCTGAAAATTCGAAACTTCGAAAAATAAACACATTAAACATATACGCCCAAATCGTACTTGTATAGCAGTTAGACATACATTCCTAGCAGTTGGTTCAACTTCTGGATGAGTCGGTCCGATGTAAGGCGGATTACACAGTCAGAGAGGAAGGCTAGAAGCTTGAAAATTTGTTGGTAATTTATAATTTTGGCTACTTTTGTAAAATGCACTATTTATGACACCCAACTTTGGAAACGTTAGAAGAGCATATTGCTTTAAGCTGCACCATGTATGTGTGGGCCACACTTGCATAGAAATTAAAACTTTTAAAGGATAAACGCTAGGGTTTTTAAATTTACTTAACATATCCCTCATGAAAAATTATTGATCGGTATCTTTTTCTCATGTCAGAGTTATGCCTCTTTTTAGAATTATGCCCCTTTGAAAGCAAAAAAATGAAACTATTGTGTGCAAGATGTCTCCGAGATATTTAAGCAAGAGTCTTTATATTTGGTATACTGGTTGGACGTGTAAAGTAGATCATCTTATATATTTTTGAGATCTGTATGTCAAATTTTGACAGAAAAATGCAATTTTGACTATTGACTGCTTTATCCACTATTTGGGAAATTTGAATCTTTTGACTCGTGAATACTGGGGTTTCGATTTTAATTATAAACACATTCCTCATGAAAAATAGATTGTTAATTATTTTTCTTATGTCATGTGAATGCCTCTTTTTCTAATAATGCCCCTTTGGAAGCAAAATTTGAAAATTTTAAGTGAAAAATATATCATACAGAAGTTGAGCTAGAGCCTTTATATTTCATATTCTGATTTGGGCTGAGTAGTAGATCACCTGATCAGATTAACTTTTGAGAATTGTATGTCACATTTTGACAGAGTAATGAATTTATGAATTTTTGACTCATTTTCCATTTTTCTTTGACAATATTTATATAAACTGCATCAGTTTAGAGACAAGCATATGATTGGGGCATAGTGTTTACAAACACATATTTCTAGTTAACTTTTAATTCTTAGAAAACTTTCCGTTTAAGGATGTTCGCTGCTAACATTTGACATTTCGGAACTTCCGGTTTTTCTTTTGTTGAATATCTCGTAAACGGTTGCAGATATTTTCCCAATATTTGATATTTGGATACATAATGATGATATGCATTGAACGAGCCATGAAAATTGTCAATCTAAGAAACTTCATTTTTTCACCCCATTTTCTGCAACTTTTCAGAAAAATTTAGTTGTCAGTGAAATTTAGGGGGTAGGGTAGATTAAACTTGAATATTACACATTTTCAAATTAATTGCACTGTTTCTTTGTTTATTGCAGCTGCAGTATATGTGTACATGGTCTTCTAAGTCAATCTTTGTGTCTTTGGTGTGCTGGTTTTAAAATTTTAGGTGGTTTTATGAAATGGGCTTAAAGAAACAAAACAGCTGAAAAAAGACTGAAAATGGTGATTTTCAAGTTATTGGTCCTCTCTTATATGCACACTACCGTATATATTTCTTTCTTTTATTCGAATAATATAACAAAGTTCTATGTTGTGTGAAAATACAAGAAACAGTTTGAATAAACAACTATGGGTTTGGCACATTTCAAAATATTGATTTTTTCCGACTTTTCAAGTATGGGGGTAGGGTTGGAAAAATACTCGTAAAATTTTGTCATCCACTTCAAGTTGCAAATTCTTCTATGCGTTTGGTCCAAAATAGTTTGCGTTACGTAAATATTATGACTTTTGAAAGCACTCTAGGTGTATTTTTGTTCAAGACAGGTATGTTTCAAAGAATTAAAAATTAATTTAATTTTACTAAATTTAAGACATGGTGCTCAGATGTCTCATTCAGAGACATGTAGCTTGAAAAAATGCACACTACCCTATATTTATTTTGTTTTCAAATGTCTTGTGTTGTACTTTGGAATCAAAAGAGAGTGGTTAGAAAAAAAGTTTGAATACTTTTTCATTGGCAGCGAACATCCTTAAAAGAATGCGTTATGTACATGTATATATCGATTAGTTGTTGCGTTCCTGTTTTTCGTTTGTGCGTCATGGATTTTTCATCACGAAAACATGTCCGTAAAATGTATACCCCCTTATACCCCACTTTTACATAGGAAAACTGGGGTATGCAGGGGTATACCTAATTTTTGTATTTTTGCTTCAAAACATAGATAGTGGGTGCTCGTTAGAACCGCCTCGCCGAGGCGGTTCTAACGTGTACCCTCAATCCATGTTTTGAGCAACAATAAGAAAAATAACAAAACTTTTCTACTGAATTTTTTTTTCAATTTTTACAATTTAAAAAATCTCTGTATATTGCATGGACATGTTTTTGTAATGTGTCTAAATGGTAGTACCAGTTCCTGATCTGTGCATATTTTCTGATGTAATTTATATTTATCGTGTTTGCTATGAACTATATTTAAATTATCATTACGAAAACTTGCCCGTGCAATATACAGAGATTTTTAAAGTTCAAAAAATGAAAATTTTTAGTAGAAATATTTTGATATTTTTCTTATTTTTGCTCAAAACATAGATTGTGGGTACACGTTAGAACCGCCTCGCCGAGGCGGTTCTAACGAGTACCCACAGTCTATGTTTTGGAGCAAAAATAAGAAAAATAGGTATACCCCTGCATACCCCAGTTTTGCTATATAAAAGTGGGGTTTGAGGGGGTATACTTTACACGGACATGTTTTCTTGATGTATCAAAGCCATTATTCTGATTTATTATGAGATAAAAATTTAGTATATTGGATTTTGATAAAATCAAGTATTTATGACGTTTAATTATTAATGACGTCAGTTTTTATCATCATAACTTTGTAGCTTTAATATTGACCATTCAGGAAAAGCCAATTTTAATTCATATCCATATATTTAATTAATGTAAAAATCTCCAGTAATTGCAAATTTTAAGTTTATAATAATACTGTGATGCTGGGAGCGTTGTACCAAAATGTCATAAATAATTATTGGTAAACTTACCTCTGTATCCGGGGCTAACTAGCAATAGTACGATAGCAAAGAAAGGTCTTAAGCTTTCGTTTCTTCTAAGCCGCTCTAAACACGCATATGCTACTCCTCCAAAATATTAATCCAAGACGCTACTTACATGTACGAGGGTTGGGGACAACATATTGATGTCGACCTTTAAGTGTCAGATTATGCAAAATATCTCATTCTATTTATATATCAACTTAGTCTTAAATGTTATTGATTAACACCCTTTCAAAAATGGGGTGTGTGGCAAATGTTCGTCTCTATGGATAATATTAGTTGCACAATGCCATTGCCAGTTCGTACATTTTGCCGTACGAACTTAGAAAATGTGTTCTGTATATTCGTGGAATATGAGCATATGTAACGCATTACTGAATTCTAGCGGAAACGAAGGACATTTTAGTTCACCATACTTTTGAATATAATGTATATGACACCAAGCCACAAGTCATTTTCCGCAGTCAAGCAATAGCAGAATGGAGGCATATCTTCTGTTTGGTATATGCATAGTTCTGAATGGGATCATGATAAACGGTAATGGTTTAAAATATCACATGTTATTATATAGTACGGTGTTATTTATTATTTAATATTAAGGTAACCCATATTCTACATAAATGTAGATTTTGATTGCGAATCTCTGTGCCTTCTATACCTACTTTGAAACTTTTTTAGTTTTAATTTAATTTCGTTGCAATTCGGTATACATTATGAAAACATGTCCGTGAAATGTATACCCCCTTAAACGGCACTTTTATATACAAAAACTTGGGTATGCAGGGGTTTACCTATTTTTTCTTAGTTTTACTCCAAAACATACATGTAGTTATAACCACCTCGCTGAGGCGGTTCTAACGTGTACCCACAATCAATATTAATGTTTGTAGCAAAAATATTTAAAACTCAATTTTTTTCTACTAAAAAAATTCTTGATTTTACAACATATGAAAACTCTGTATATTACATGGGCATGTTTTTGTAATGGACATTCTTATTGAAATGTTTTTCCCCGAACAAGCACATCATAAACATTATATTGATTTCCCGATCGTTCTGTTCATGACACTTACGGCCATGTGAATGACACTTACGATCATGTGATGTAGACCACGTATACAACCTACTGTTACCCCCTTTATAAGGATGTTTAACATTTTAACTGGCTTTGCTAATTCATATTTTTCATATTTTAGAGGCGACTTTTAACGACGGTTAACAGATGACTCCGGCTCAGATGAGCTAAACCACGTCATTTATATGCCAGTTTTGATGATTCTTATCTGTCTCGACGTGAATTGGCACACACAATGCAGCTTTTCACGTCATACTAGTTTTGTAATCAGTATAATATACTGACTATCTTTTTTATAAAGGTGCTCCAGAAGATCGACGTCGTACAGTGTCGATCAACAATAACTTTCCGTCTCCCGCTAACGTATGGTTTGAGGCTGGTGAAACTAACATTACGACCCACTGGCAACTGTCGCCCGACGCTGCAAACGTCGATTTTTGTATCATATCATACAATGATGACGACGACGCTTTGACAATAAGAATACCCGTTGCAAAGGATGAACAACAGTTCGTTATCAATGGGCTGGTCCGGGATCAACTGTACGATATCCAACTTCACTGCGTTTATGGTGGCCAAGATGGGAATTCAACACAGACGTTCCGAGTGTCTACGCGTACAGTATCAGTTGATCCGTCAGTCTGTCCAGGAAGTCTTCCGAACGCTGTACTGGAACCTTATTGCTTGTTAAATCCGAGGTTTAAGTACTGCGACTTCACCTGTCAAGATGGTTATCGGGTTTCGTATGTTCCCCAGGTAATGCGTAACCGACGCAATCCATCCACTTCACCCATTATGGTGGCTTGCAAAGAAGGGAAATGGGTAACGCGGTATGAACATTATGGTTTCAGCATACAAGATATTTGTCTCCCTGAAGCTGACTTCAACAAATGTCCAGCTACAATACCTCACGGTAAACTAGAACAAGTTTGTGGTCCAGATACGGATTGGGTTTGTCAGTTTGAGTGTGATGAAGGTTATCACACGCATTGGTACATGTCAGGCATGCTAAAGAATTTCTACAACGATCAAGACATGCTTTACTGTGATGGCGATAGTTGGAAGACTGGTTATGAGCATTTAGGCGTTGATGTGAACAAGGTCTGTGTACCTCCGGAACCGAACTGTACAAATGATAATGGCATCCCACATGGGAAGGTACCCCACCTGCCGTGTCCAAGTGGTTACACTTGTGGATTTGAATGCGACGAAGGTTACAGAAAACACGCACTTGCTTGGGATGACCCTTCTTGTTCAGAAGGAGAATGGATTCTGAGGACAACCAAGTACGACCCTACCCTCACAGTACAGAATATTTGTATTGCTGAGACCGAAGCTCAAACTTGTCCACGAAACATCTCTCATGGCCGAATTACAGACAACTGTATGACAAACTGCTACCCGGAATGCGATTCAGGCTATGAACTTCCGAGGAAAAGGAACTTTAATGGACCAGGCCCTGTAACATGCGAAAATGGAAAATGGCTGACAAACCAACCTCCATACACAGGCGACAATGTTTGCTTTCCTGCCGACGGCCATGAATGTCCACTAGAAATAGAAAATGGTGTATCATCCACGTCGAAGTATGAAAGAATTGATGACGGAGGTTCTAGAAGCTACGTTCCATACAAATGCAACGATGGGTTCCGAAAGCATCGGTCTGTGAAGTGGATCGAATGCGTGGCTGGAAAATGGGTTACGTGGCAAGAGAGATTTGGAATTAAAACTTCCTCGATTTGTATACCGTTTACGTTATCATAGTCAACTTAACACATACGAGAGGCAGGTATTTAAGAGCAGATGAGGAGATCCACTAGGAATTAATTGTAATTAATATTGTCCGCTTTACATGTAGCTGTGTGTATACTCATAGAAAATTCTAACCATATTAATAATCAAAAGTTTCTTCTTATCATCTGTATCAAATTAAAATACATACATGTAGATAGACAATAGATGTACACAGCTTATGGAAACGTTAGGACTCGAAGAGAGTATATTGTTGCATTGGCCTGAATTATAGCCGCCCAGGAAACCCAAGTGAATTCTTCTCAAACATGACGCTCTGTTGGTATCTGCAAATACCATATATATATATATATATATATATATATATATATATATATATATATATATATATATATATATATATATATATATATATATATATATATATATATATATATATATATATATATATATATATATATATATATATATATATATATATATATATATATATATGAATATACACTGAACGCCATGCGGTGTTCAGTTACCGGAAGCGTTAATAACATCAAGCGGAAACGTTAATTATGACGTGACGTTATGTTGCTATTAGTTATACTTCTTGACAATCAGACATTGATATTGTGAAACCGGTAGAAAACAATAAAAATATAGCAATTAACGGACATCGGAACATTTTATTTTTTCTATATATATAAAGGGTGTTAAGAAAGTTCGTTCCGCGCAAAAATTGCCTTCCTTGTAGCTTGATTTTAATGCTTCATAACTTAAAAATGACATAACCAGACTTTAATTTGGTTGTATATGAAAAGATAAAAGCAAAGATGTTTTCAATCAGATATCTGATCATGAACAAAATGGCCATCAAACACTGGCACCCATTTTCTAACCCTTGAACATTTACACAAAAATGGAGGTGTACTTGTAAATATCTTTGCCATGCCGAGACCGATGCATAAGAATCCTGTATAATTTAATGAATAAAGCCTAAATACACTACTTAGTTGTCATTTATAATAGTTGTGTGATGTATTCAATTATAAATCTGAAAAGAAAAATCACATGTCAAAATTTTTACATTTTTTTCAGAACATCGAATTATTCCTGAAATTGTAAAATATAGTACCCTTAGAAAATATACAACTGTGAAACAACACGACATTAGATAGCATTTCAACTGCTATATTGTATCTGACAAAACAACTGATTCATGGAAAATGCATCATTTCATTAGTTTTTGCCTATAAAATACTTTCAAACCATGTGGTAAAGTGCGGAACGAACTTTCTTAACACCCTTTATATATATAAAGTAGAGAAATAAAGATGTACTAGATTGGCGAAGGTAGGTTTCGAACCCGCAGACTTTGAACTTAATATATATATATAATATATATACACACAAATTAAAGAAACGTGTTTATTTGTTTTTTTTTTATTTTATTTTATAGCCTATGAGCAACATTGAACTAATTTCCAAGGCAGGATGCGGATCGGGTGGTTGGAGGTTCAATTTCGTTTAGCATTAGCAAAAGCGATAAATCCCCATAGTGATGGTAAATAATCGCGAAGCGAAGACTTTGTCTAAAGATGACTGAAACATTATTGACTGGGACTACAAAACAATAAAACAAATATTTAACACTTATTATGGAGAGACGCATGATACCAGACATTTACGTGAATTACCCTTTAAACTGCGCCCGGAAGAAAGCAAGAAATGAGCCTCCTCATGAGAAAACCAACAATCTGCATATGCGAAAACAAAGACGCAGATCAGCTTCGCGGTAACCGCGAAGCTGATCAGCGCCATTGTTTTCGCTACACGGATAGTACACTTCTTCTTCTTAAATCCGAATTTTCAAGCTTCTAGCCTGCTTCTGTTACTGTACATGTACAGCCCGGTTTGTGTAGGACCTGTTCGGAAACCACATTGTTTGTTTTCCCACGAGGCGGCTCAAATACAGAAACAGTAACTGTTTATAGTTAATCTTTCCTGCCGAAATCTCAAGCGACGTCATCAAGCATATGTCATATGATGAAACGTAACCCATATTCCGGATAATCTCTTTCAACATATTACTAGATCATTGAAGAAAACCACACAGCAATACCATGGTAATTAAAAGATGCAAATGAGCCTGTGCATGAGAAAACCAACAATTTGCCTATGCGAAAACAAAGGCGCAGATCAGCTGTGCAGTAACTGCACAGCTGATCAGCGCCTTTGTTTTCGCCACACAGATAGTACTATTCCTCTTCTACTTATATCCAAAGTTTCAAGCTTCTAGCTTTATTCCGCGACTGTGCAGCCAGGTTTGTGTCGGCCCTGGTCGGAACCCTAAATTGTTGGTTTTCTCATGCACAGGCTCAAATCATAGAACACGTTAAGCTAGACAACGTTGAAGTTAATCTCAATATCTGATGCTAACGTATGTAAGTCAAGAAACAAGTGAACAAAACACGTTTTATTTTTCTTTAAACAAAAAGTCAAAATCAAGTTTCGGCGTTTATTTTTCAACGCTCAATCGATCGCCGTACAATTTGAAAGCGTTTTGCATTTTTCTTGGATTTAGTAGCGCATGTATGTCTTTTAAAAGAAGTTATGAGCAGCGGTATTAAACACTGTGCCTCGGTGTATACAGCGTAAACATATTCGACCCTATTCTAAGGGAAATAACAAAGACTTATTGATCTTAAAGTGTCAAGACCGATTTAACAGTCTTTGCCTTCAAAACAGAATTCTCTTGAAAATCATGAATTGTGTTACTATTTCTTTTGATCGTCTGGTCTCAGCCTATACACCATTAAAACAAAATCTTATGTCTGAATGATACATTTATTTGCTTAAGCCAATGTAGACTTAGTCAAAACATTCATAATCTCCTACAAAACGTTTAAGGTCAAAAGGGTCGGGAATGTCATGTGCTATTCTTATGTTCATACAAAGGCTGGACCCAAACAATTGTCATTACCCTCGTAATTGGTCACTAGAAATCGAGGACATCTTCCATTCACTGAACAGTCATGATAAGTATTGAGCAAATAAATATATACATGTATACAAATAGTTCTAAATAATTTAAGTATGGCGGACAGTGTGATGTTTTTCACCACACATATCATATTGCAAGCCGAGTGAGCAACTATTTTCTCAAAGGCGACCACTCAGCTGCCTAAGCGTAACCAAACATACGAAAACGCACATAGATAGTGTACTAGCTGGTCCTAGCCCCCTCTATGTAAATGATATGATACAATAAAGAATGTCATCCCATATGCAGCAATGCAAGCAAAGGCCAATTAGTGAAAGTTCGTAATGTTATCATTTTGTTTGATGAACAACCAGCTTGGAAAGGGAAAGTCACGTTCCTTTGTGAATTGCGACTGTTTATTGTAAAACTGAAGCCCAGTTTTACTTTGATGTAAATGTGGATGTACAATTAGGGAGCGACCATTTGAGTTTTATGGGGTGGGAAGCTCAGTGGATGAATTTTGCAGAAAAAAAACGGTACAGAATTTTGCCCGAAAACAATCAAGGAAGGGTAAATTTTATTGTACGTTTTTATTATATACAATAAAAAGACAGGATCGCGCCGTGAGTGAAAAACATATCCATACCCGAAAACATCTCCCAGCCCCCATTAAAGTAAAATAGTCAATCCCAACTTATTCATGCATTTGTTCGATGAAACAACATCATCTAGTAGATACAGAAGTAGTGCACGAGGACTTAATATATTGTTTAGAAAAAAGTAATGTAGGCAATGATCAGGAAATTACGTACATGTAATCAGAAAGAAATTCCCACTCCAAAAACCGAGTTGGGAAACTGATTTGGCAATTAGGTACTTATACTAAGAAAACATATCGTAAGCCGAGTGAGCAGCCGTTTTCCAATAGGCGCCAACTCGGCTATCCTAACTTAACTAAAATATGAAAACGTAAATAAGGTACAAATGTGTTTTCTTCTTTTTATTTCTAAATAGAAACAACTTAGAAAGATGGTTGGTCATTCATCTTTTAACTTTGTGACTTTCTGACACTGACTTGTGTGTCATTAAGGTAAGGATGGGTTGACCTACTTTTCATGGTCCAGAGATTTTGCCTTATATCTTGAACACAATATATGTTCGTACTGTAAATTATGATGTATTTGGCTGATGATATATGACCGACATCATGGGTGTAAGTTCGATCTTTATTATGTTACAAGGAATCCTCTACATACAGCTCCCTGCAAAATATAGGACAAAACCCTACTATAATTCAACACGTCATGACATTCATTATTAAATGTCATGTCAACAACCTGACACGTCACCTTCATGTGACTCTAAAATATAACTCAAGGCTAGGCATTGCTTTGTTCAAGATGTAGCAGATAACTTCCCGTGAAATGACACATAGCTCATTATGATATACTGACGTCAACAAAAAACGCCTCAGTCAACTTTGACACGTCATACTGCCAAGATTAACAACTAAAATTATTTTAAATATTGATCATATCTTTTACGAACCTTTTCCGCATGCGGAAATGCTAAAATGGAATAATTCAGACAATTGCTTAAAAATGACATGCTGTTGAAAATGCACACCCCTCGCAGAATCCCTATTCTGTTCATGAAACGGTCTATCAGGCATCGCTTCTTTCGATTACTGAAAGTCTCAGTTGCAATACCAACACATACGCCATAGAAAGGTACAAGTAGGCAAAGATCAGGAAAAGGCGCAATCAGCAAAAGATTCCCACTCTAAAAGCCCGAGGTGGGAAAAAACCAAACTAACAATCAGGTACCTATACCATGAAAACATTTCGTAAGCCGAATGAGCAGCTATTTCCCCAATAGGTGGCCACTCAGTTACCTTAACTAAAAATATGAAAACATACATAAGGCGCCAACATCACAAAAATATTAAACACCAAGACATAAAACATAAAGAACCACCACAGAAGTATCGACTTGGAACGATCAGTAACAAAAAGTTACTGGCGGGCTTAAATCGATTTTACACGGCCGTAACCTCACCCTCAGCTTCTGCAGTGGTTCATAACATTTAGTTAGTTCTTCGGTCCTCGTGGTGAATCTCTAGCTAGTCAATGAATCTTCGGTCCTCGTGGTGAATCTCTAGCTAGTCAATGAGTGGGATATCCACACGTGACCATATGTTGTTGAAACACATTTTTTTTTTTTTGAAAACCGAATTTCGTTCTCTAGCGTTATTGACGTCACTGCAGCTAATGAATGGTAATCGCCGTCTAAATGGTCAAACGTTTTCAAAGGCTATCCTGGCATAGCTATCGGACAAAGAATAGTTTCTATTGTTATTTCTCCTGCCTTTCAGCGTGAAACGAATGTTCTAACGAATAACGTGTATTTGGCGTCTAGTGAAATAAGCGTCAGAATACCATTGCTCCATTCCATTCAGAATACCATTGCTCCATTCTTGGCTATTCATTTGAAATTACGTTATAAAAATAACTCAAGGTGTGCATCCAAATTTAACGACATCGTTTTTGAAATGTTTCAACATTAGAATTCGTAAGCATAAGAGACGTCGACGTCAAAAAGATTTTGCTACAGAAGCGTCGGCGAAAGAGCTACGGTCACAAAAATCGATAGAGGGAATTTTATACCAAAGCGAACGATGGTCCCGGACTTTGGAGTCACTTCGAACGCCAGAAAGTGAACAAGATCATTTTTTCGCTCCGTCTGTTTCTTTTCTTGTGAAAAGTCCCTATGTTTTTTCAGTATTTCAACTTCACGTAGTCCAGCAATGTTACGTTTCAACATTTTGATGTTCTTAAGTTTGTAAATCGACTTTGCACGGCTCTCAAGAATTTTCACGTCAAACACGTCTGTATAATGACGTCAGGATGCATTTTTAAAAAAGTTATCGATTGACCAAGTTATGCAAAATTTTCGATGAGGCGTTTTTTTATTGACGTCAGTATATATATGAAATGTAAGGCATATAACCCTTTATTTCATTATTTAGTTCATTGACGGACAAAACGCACTACAGTCTCTAATGCATTATTAAACAGAAAACATGACTCTACACACTGCATAGATCTTCAAACGAACAACAGGCATTAAAATCAAGCCCTGGTGGCCACAAACGTGTGTGAACGTTAACGCCTTAGATGCGAAACAGAAACAGCTTTATAGAAATGATATTATCCTTACCAATCTGTAGAATGGAGAGCAGTTTCATCCATTCATTGCCTCTATCTTTCAACCGTGACATAGCCCGTTAGGAGCAACAGTTGGGGGCTGAACTGCAACAAATTGTCATGCATAAGTGATAGTGATAGGCAAACGAAGCAGTGACATGTTAATTATCCCCAAATTCCAAGTTTGACATACGCGCCATCTTGAAATTCCTGTTTTAAATCTCAACGCATAAAAACAGCGTAAATAATGATTTAATTGGCTAAACCAGCCGTTCCAGCAAACCCGTAATACTGCGGCAACTCGCAAGCATAAATATAAAAAGCAAAGGCAACTAAATATAACCTTGAAAACGTCCTAAGTTTCTACAGAAAGACAAACGTCTTATCACTACGAAAGCGAGAGCAAAAAAGAAGGAAACCGCGCGAATTTAATCGCGTAATGCTAAAATAACCAAAGCAAGGTCACAGATACCAGTAACAAAAATTTGAAACCGGTCTTCGACAAATTTTAACGGTCAAAGGGAAACAACTTTTTACAAAGTACCTCCTATAAAGGTACACCCTGTTACAGCACTTCTTTCAGATTATGTGTGAGTATGACCAGGCCTTTGACACCAATATATTCATAGGTCGCTGTGACCTAAATTCACGGTTCAGTGATTTTGTCTGATATCTTCACACTCAGTTAGTATATTTGACTAGACCTTCGACCCCAATATACTCATAGGTAGGTCACTGTGGCCCTATTTCACGGTTCAGTGATTATGTCTTATATCTTCACACTCAATTAGTATATTTTCATACTTCTTTCAGATTATGAGTGAGTATGACCAGACCTTTGACCCAAATATACTTATAGGCCACTGTGGCCTAATTGCACGGTTCATTGATTTTGCCTTTTATCTCAGCATGAACATACTTCAGATTTTTTATCGGTTAAGATTCATTCTCTAACCAACATTTTAAAATATTTTGCTGCATTTAGAATTGACTAGTCTCTGTATCGACTACGCTGTTCAAAGATGCAAAATTTCATTTATTTCATTGGCTCCATGTTGCCAATTCTATAATGTGTCACTAAATAGGCTTAAGTAGCCTAAACCGCGGTATGGCCAATCCTCTTTCTCATAAATATGCTCACTGCTCTTAAAGGATCTCCGTTTTATTTTTATTTCTTTCACTTGATGTTTTCGTATGACAAGTCCTTTGACCCTAAAATAGTCCTAGGCCATTGTGACCTAATTTCATGGTTAATAGATTTTGCCTTATATCTCGGCACTCAATTGGTATATGCACATTTTCTCTTTCATAGTATGTTTGTGTATGACAAGACCTATGACCCTAAAGTAGTCCAATGTCACTGCGATCTAATTTTATGGTTCGGTGATTTTGCCTTATATTTTGTAAATTTTCATACTTCTTTCAGATTATGAATGAGTATGACCAGACCTTTGACCCTAAAATAATTTTGCCTTATATCTCGGCACTCAATTGGTATGTGAACATACTTCTTTCACGATACGTTTGCGTATGACAAGACCTTTGACCCTAAATTATTTCTAGATCTTTGTGACCTGATTTCATAGTTCAATGATTGTGTCTTAGATCAATGATTGTGTCTTATATTTATTTTAATGCTTTATTTATTTAACGAGGATTCCTAACAGCCCGAAGGCCACTAGTAGGTCTCCTATTTCTTTCACAACAGAGTAAGTAAGACTAGTCTTATGTCACGACACTCAGTCACTATGACCTACTTTCATGGTTCAGTGATTTTGCTTTATTATCTCAACACGCAATGGGTATATGATCATATTTCTTTCACACCAGAGTAAGTAAGACTAGACCTTTTACCCTAAATTAATTATAGGTCAGTGTGACCTTATTTCTTGGTTCAGTGATTTTGCCTTGTATCTCGACACCCAGTTGATGTGCATACTTCTTTTACAATATGAGTGAGACCTTTTATCCTTAGGTAGTTATAGTTCAGAAATTTTGCCTTATACCGTCAAGGCAAAAAGATGTATGAGCATAATGCTTTGGCTTACAGGTCGAGTTTGGCCTTATATTTGACAAAGGTCAGATGCAGCCGAGCGCGCTCTCCTGCGACAGCTCTTATCCGCTTTGCACTCACTAACATTATGTTGTGGTTATGAACCGTTATGTTTTATATGTTGTTTTCTATCTGCCATAGTGCTCTCTCAGGTGCTTCATCTACTCCATTAGTTGTTTGCATCTACACTTTTCAGGCCTCAGGCTGCAATAGTTTTAAAAAATCCATAGTTTTCACTTTTTCTCATGAACAATCCTATTTTTCCAAAATTGACATTGCCGTAAATTAGGTCAAGGTCATCCTATGGTCATCCTATGGTCATCATATGATAGATTTGAGTCCCAAATGCTACATACCAAGTTTCATGAAAATCGGCCAGCCGGTTCTGGAGAAGAAGATTTTTGAGTGGTTTTTACCATATATGGGCGTGGCGGCCATCTTGGTCATGTGACCTGGATTTCGCGATCAAACTTTCGTCTCCCCTACCCATGGATGCTCCACATAAAATGTCACTTTGACTGGCCAGGCAGGACTGTTTCAGAGAAGAAGATCTTTGAAAAGTGTGTATGGACGACAGACTGACCAAGGTCAAGAGATGACCTTGACCTAAATTAATCACATACCTTCATTTACTCCATTAGTTGTTTGCATCTACCACTTTTCAGGCCTCAGGCTGCAAAAGTTTTCAAAAAATCCATAGTTTTCACTTTTTTCCATGTAAAAGCCTATGTTTCCAAATTTGACCTTGCCGTAAAATAGGTCAAGGTCATCCAAGGGTCATCATTTTATCAAACTATGGTGGGCTGAAGTCCTCAATGCTACATACCAAGTTTCGTGGGAATCGGCTCACCGGTTCTGGAGACGAAGATTTTTGAAGTGTTTTAGCATATATGGGCGTGGCGGCCATTTTGGTCGTGTGACCAAGAGATCGCGAACAAAATAACAATGCCACTACCCAAGGAGGCTCCAAATAAAATTTCAACTAGATCGGCCAAGCGGTTTCAGAGACGAAGATCTTTGAAATTGTGGACGACGGACGGACGGACGGACGCCAGATCATGGCCATCCTATAAGCTCACCTTGAGAGCCTTCGGCTCAGGTGAGCTAAAAACAAATGTAGCTGTAGAACCCACTCTTTGCAAGTACATGTAGACTTTCCACCTCTATTTCATGGGTTCACCTCTATTAATTGGCCCTAAATCGTGGCGAGTTCCTATTTGTGATGCATCCGTGTTTTAGAAGTACACCCAGAGATATGGCAAATAATAACCAAACTCCACAGACAAGTTTGCTAATGACAAGTTATACAGTGCAAAACTTTATGTAATGGCTATTTTCCTGTCTTTTACGCACCAAATCTACGTGTCTGTATATTGGTATAATGATTGCAATACTGGGACAACTCCCGACAGGATCGTCCGTCCACGATCTTGACGTCAGAACAACGATGTAGGTAATGACAAGTTACTAGACATGTCAAATGTGTAGCACATTTCGGAACAGCCTGAGAGGATCTTGTGATGAATGCGTCGCAAAACACTCTATAGTATTTCTAATTGCTGTTCATGAGGAAAGGTTGCCAACAGTTTGGTATGATAGAATAAATGGTGTGTAGTTCATAAGCACAATCTAGGTGCTGTTGCCGTTGTAGTTTTAGTATGACAACCGATTTGTGTTCTGGTTAAGCGTCATGAAAATTTTGGCATCGGAAGCGAGGCTTTTATTTAAATAAAATGCATTGCATATTGCGAATGTGTAACCCGTTGAGGGACAAACAGTCAACTTTTACGTTGATTTTCTAATCAACACTTACAAGCTTCGTGCTTAAAGGGGGCATCACTTTGAAAATACAAATGTACTTCATATCTTTTTTTATGTTACAATTAATTGTTTAAGGATTAAAGTTCAGATTTTAGCCTTCACTGGATGATGAAAAACATAAGGCAGTGAAGCCGAAGGGCGTCTCGGAGGCATTGAAAATTAAGTGTGTTTCATCATCCAGTGAAAGCTAAAATCTGAATTACAATATTATATTATCAATCAAGTATCAGATACTTAATTGCTCATATCATCGCTCATTTTCATGTTACATGTATTTGACTTTAAAACCGACTTAATCAGCGGGGGTATTCTGAGAAATCAGAATAATATTAACGGTTAAGATTCATTTTCTAAACAGCATTTAATATTTTTTGCCTCATTTGGATTTTACTTATAACGACTACCCTATTGAACGTTGCACAATTACAGTAATTCTCTTTGGCTCCATGTTGCCAAATCTCTAGGGTCACTGGAGAGGCTTAAGTAGCTGAAACCGCGGTATCCCATCCCTTTTCTCATTAATATTCTCACTGCTCATAAAGGATCTCAGTTTTATTTTATTAACGTTATTTTGGAACAACCACAACGTCAAACTTTCGCGCTTAACGTCATGGCGATACGCGACCGACGTCACGCTAACAAGAGTAAACAAACAACGTCACTGGCTGGCTTTGACTCGTCTCTAGATTACGTGACGTAATGTTTTTCATCGGAATATGAAAAACATCAAGAAAGATACTTTCATCTAGTCTAAGGCGATTGCAATAAAATATAAATATTATAAGATGTAGGTAAAAACGATTCTACCCCCAGTAATGTCTGGACAGTTCCAAGGCGGTCATGCTATGACTTAATATATTTTCAGTGTTACCTGTTGGTTTTTGCAATATATGGTGTGTTTGTCAGTTTTGGTTTTGGTTGATGATATCCGAATGACTACCAAATTGGAAACGAGATAGGTACCTTGCTCTACATAAGTGTTGGTAAAATTTATGTGGTGTCTTGTGTTGCAATGTCTCTACCGCCTGGTATCTGGATTTTAAATTTGATTGTAGCAATTTATGAACCTACTATTTGATCTTACGTTACTTGTTATCAAATTATAAGTTTCAAATATATCGGAATCGTTACAAAGTTATCTTAACAACGCAAGAGCTTAACCTCAAGTAGGAAGTGTTTAATAATAGCACTTCGATTATTAAAACTCATAGATGTATGGTACCTATTTTAATGATAACACACTCAGTTATTCGTTAACTGCGAAAACAATATGGACGAATGGATAATTTGTAAACTCTGTCTTCAAATTTTTGATGAACCTAGAATGTTAACATGTCAACACACATATTGTCATCGATGTCTTGTTTCGTATGTAGGTGATAAACATGTTTTTGCATGTCCTGAATGTCGTCGTGAAATGGAACTTTTCAATGTAGATGGCTATCTCAGCCCTGATGACAAAATTAAGCATATTCCGATAAATCGCATGATCAGAGATTATCTTGGAAAAATATTGAAGAATTCAGAACGTTGTTTGAAACATGAAGGAAAGGAATTCATATACTTTTGCTCAAGCCATAAAAGGTTAGCATGCGCAAGATGTATCCTAGAGGATTGCAAACGATGTCACGAGAAAGGTTGCATTACAACTGTGGAAGACTTTGTACAGCGGCCTCATTTCAAATCCGAACTTTCGGAACAACGGAATAAACTTGACAAAGCAGAAAAAGAAATAATCAAAATAAAAGACCGCCTTTCTAATAACCTTTGTCAGATGGAGGTTGCCAGAAAAGAGATCGAGCGAAAGATAGACAATTTTACGGAAAAGGCAGTGCAAATAATAAATTTATTCAAAACTAACACTCTCAAGGAACTACAAACAAAACAGGACAACGAAGCTATCAAAATAGACAATGTCGTCGAAAGATGTAAGATACTGAAATCAGAGCTCGAAGATCTAATCAAGGACTTTAATAACGCAAAGGAACAACGACCAGTTAGACTGATATCGGTGTTTCTTACCACTAGTATAAATTACAGGCTATTTCTAATACACTGGATAATGAAATTGCGAGGTATCCTGAGACTACTTTGTCAAAGGACATGGACATAATGTTACATGAATTAGAGAAACTGCTTATAAGTGATGTTCGGGTGACAAAGTTCGCCTGGTCTTAAGAAACAGGAAAACAAAGATTATATGCAGTCTCGCCTAGTCCTAGTGAGGAATCTGTTGAACGTAACCGCCGATATTTACATCTTTAAGATAAAGTTCTGTGTGCAACTGATTTAAAGCAAAAAAAAAAAAATACTTAAATCATGATTTTTTTTTTTTTTTTTTTTTTTTTTTTTTTTTCTAGACCGTGCCGCTTTACGTTTTGTAAGTAAATTAGCGGAGAGGTTTCTACTCGCTTAAGTCATTTTATGTGTTACGTGAAGTGCACTGAAATATATCATTGGCCTGATCAAAGTGTCATTACTTATAATAGTCTATTTGAAGCATTTTATCTTATCTACGAATACATATCCGTTGGCAAAGGTAAGCCGGCACGGCCAAAGAAACTAGACTTTGACTAGACAAAGTCACTGGTTACAACATAAATATAATATGTTGACAATTACTGTATAATGAACAGTGAAGTGGACCTTCTGAACTTGATACAGCAGTAGCAGTCCAGGCAAGGATACAAGTCATGTTGATATAATGGAAGGAAAGTTTCGGGCAGTTTTAAAAATGGCCCCTGTCTATTTTGAGGCTTTAGACCCCAGTGAGACTATATTGTATGCATGGAAATTATCAAGTGATATACCAAAATAACAAGTATCCAGACGGGTTTGATCTGACAAAATTTCTATTGTGTTACTTCATAAATAAAAAAAAAGTTATGCAGATATTTGATGTAAAGAGTGCAAGATATATGTGTGACATTTTTCATTGATCTGAAAGCTAACATACTGAATCAAATTGAGAAAAATATAAATTGAAAAGATACAAAATATCACACATATGTATATAGAGATAAAAAGAATGAACAACACAGCTACTCTGGTATGTTCAGATTTTTTATATATAACCGCGCGCAAATCAACTGGGGATCTAAACGTAAGGAGTAAGATTTCAAGTTTTTTTTTGGTCAACAATTTTTAATACTTTTGGTTGTTTATTTTTTTACTGTTCATAATAAACTCAGGCCCCAAATCAGTTAACACAACATTTGGCATAGCTGTGTCACTTGTTTACTTTTTATGAGTTTTTTTTTTAGAAAGGAGTGTAAGATTTTTTTCCACTTTATAGCTAAAAATTCAACGAAACACAATCATTATTTCGAACCATTCTTCATATTTTATCCAATCTCTTCAAAATATTAGATGTATTTCGGTATAAATAAGGTCGGCCAGTCCCTATAGCGTAATGGTTAGAGCGTTCGCTTCGGAAGCGGGAGGCGCGGGCCGTGTCATACCGAAGACGTTAAAAATGGTACCAATGGCTACCTTGCTTGGCGCTCAGCATTAATAAGGCAAGCACTGGCTTCTCTTCTCTCAAAAAGATAACTTCAAAGATGGGAGCTCCATGTATTAGGCCTAAAAAAATACCTGTGTTTCCGCTAACGGTCTGAAAAAAAATAGGGTAGGTAGGTAGGAAAATCTTTTTATTTCTTTTTTTATTTTTTACGCGAAAAAATCCAGGGTAATTTTTTTATACGCAGTTTTTATCGAAAACGGTCAAAATGGTCAATGAGGTCTACATTCTTCAGCCATGTGAACCCATCAATGAAAAAGACTGGCAACATATCTTATAATAAGATACAGTCTCCTTGCCTCAAATGAGGTTGATAAACTTTCAGAATCAGAATAGTTTACTGGTGAAACGTCAAACTGACAATAACACACCAAGGGGATGGGGCTTGACCGGAGGGGATTAGTCCCGAGCTATCACAAGAGAAGTAAATTTAGACACACAATCATCTGACAATTCAGCAGAGGAGATCAGAGAATCAGGGAGTTCATTCCAATCTCTAATGGTCTGGGGGAAGAAACTGTGTAAATAGGCATTTGTACTTGCTGAAGGTATCTGAAATGCCAAGGAGTGTTGATTCATACGGGCGTGCCCGGGCGAGCCCGCCTATAGGTAACACGTACATGTGAAAGAGTTCCCTTTACCTCTTTCATGTCCCTCTACCCTATCGAAGTTGCTGTGAGTGAACGTCCGCAACGGATCTCGAAGAGTCTCGCTTATCTCCTTCTCTCGCGAGAATGCCATTGATCTCGTTTGAAATTGTACACAAAATATTCTTCCTTTTCTATTCATGACAATATAGTTTTGCTTCTTTGTGAACAATACATTTTTTCGTTCCATTTGAGATCAACTTTCTTTCTAAAGTTACGAAAAATAAATAAAAACTACGTCACAGTCACGCGCGAAATTCTTTTAATATCCGGTGTTACTATTTACCGGAACCAGAACGGACCAAACGATGCGTCTAAATGGCGAAATCCGGTCGTTTCGGCCACGAATCGTCGATACACCCTTAAATCGGACATCCAAATGCAAGAAACTGGTCGTTTCGGCTCCGTGAGTCGTTCGTTCTTGAGTCAGCTACCCGAGGGTTTTACCTGGCGCACAAAATGAACATTTTGGCCCTTAATGACCCCAAAATATGCAGTTCTCTCCAGAGAGGGGACAATGATGTCCCCCAAAATTAACAAATATTTCTAGTTCCTGATATTGTTCCCTAAATTTTCAACCATTTTGTCAGAATGTCGTTTAGGAGTTGTAAGTAGTGGGACGTTGGTCCCCTAAATTAAAACTCTGAGGTCGGGATAGTGAAGAGAGGGGTATGAGTAAGGATAGGATAGAGTAGGGTAAGTAGTAGGATAAGGATAGCGTTTGTATAGGATAGAGTAGGGTAAGTAGTAGGATAAGGATAGCGTTTGGTAGGGTAGGTTAAGGTGGGGTAGGGCATGGCAAGGCAGAGTATGATAAGATAGAAGAAGGGATGAGTATGGTAGGAGTAAGGGGATGGCAGGGTAAGGAGTAGGTGTAATGGTAACTCGTAAGGTAGGGTAAGAATATGAATACTGGTACGGTAAAAGTAGGAGTAAGGGTAGGTTAAGGAGTAGCAGTAATGGTAGTTAGGGTAGCCTGGTAGGGGTAAGAGTTTGGGTAGGGTATGGTTAGGAGTAGAAGTTAGGGTATGGTATTGGTAGGGTAAGGGAAGGAGTAAGGGTTATGGCAAGGAGTATGAGTAAGGGTAGAGTATGGGTATGAGTAGGGTAGGGTAGGAGGTTATGAGTAGGGTTGGAGGTTATGACATAACTTATGTGTAGGGGTAGGAGTAGGGGTATGCGATGACACCATGATCTCTCTTGTTAGTTTCTCTCTTTTGTAGATCAATATTCTCAATTGTGACTGTTCTCAAATGTACTCAAGAAAATATGGTTGAATAGCAGATCACGGATTCTTAGGAGCTATTGGACTGTGTTGGAATCTTCCCGTGGCCCGAATGTATTGTGTCAGCTCCTGTATGATACTTTCTCTGAAGTTCGGGATATTGCTATCGTCTTCGATACCAAGTAGAATCTGTAGGTCCAGAAGGTAGAGACCAGTGCTTCGGCTAAGATTCAACTCCATGGTATTTCGAGCTGACTCATACAAGGGACATTGCAACAAGATATGTTCCACTGTGGCTGACTTCGATTGGAATTATTCTAACTATGGTGTTACCATGGGAGATGCGGTCTGCTACACGACTCCTCCATATCAAATGAGATTGACCAATCACAGCCATCGTTAGGAGTCTCCTTCACAGAAGAGTTTTACCAAACTAACTAGGGCTAGGGCTGGGTTCCTTTGGTAATGGTCATTTCTATCTCCAATACAGAAGAGCTTTACTATAGTTCGAATCAAACAACAATGGTAGCTACTATAGTCCTTACCATAGTCCCAATCGAAGTCGCCCTGTTTCTGTTTGTCTGCAGTTGCATTTGTCTGATGGTAGTTGGTACTTAGTTCAGTTTGTTTCTGTAGCCATTCAACTGTGTATAACCTGACTGAAGTTGGAGCATCCAACTGTTACGGGCTTCTTTATCTGGTTGGTCAAAGACTCTCTTGTAGTTAACTGATGGGATGTAGCTAAAGAAGTCTCTTCCTGTGTCTGAGTACTCCCATCTCTTTTGCCACTGTGCTGTAATGTATTGGTTACTAGCAAGCTTGATCTCTGATTGGGAGGTTATTCTTTTTTTTCTGGGAACTTGCTTCTTCCGCCGCCTCTTTTGCCAGTCTGTCAGCCACTTCATTGCCAGCTATAGAGCTATGTCCGGGGGGTCTAATCAATTTCTACAAGTACATTCCTCTGTTGTAGCTGTTTGATGATTTTCCGGATATCTTTGGTCACATCTCTATAACTGGTTTTGGATAGGGAGGGGGGGACAGGACAATAGCACAACATATACGTTTACAGTAAGTGTTGTTCAGGAAAGAAAAAAGACTAGTTGTTTAATCAATAACAATTTCAAATTCATGATGGCATGCCCGTTCTAGGCAGTTGGCTTCTTGAAGAAGCCAAGTTTTGGGCTAGTCTGGTTTATGTCAAGTAGATACAAATGGACAGTAGCTTATGATGAGGAAATAAATTGGCCTAATGGGGTGGTTGTATGTAGCTGCTAGGGGCTATATACATATACATTTCCGTGATATTCAAACATTTTTTTTCTTTGAAACTACATGGTCAATGAAGGCCATTCCGTATGGTGTTTCCTTGAAAAAGAAAAAAAAATACTTTTGTTTTAATGACCTATGTCAAATGACCATAACATACAGCAAAATATTTCAAAAATCTTCTAAAGAAACGGAAG
The DNA here is from genome assembly GCA_964017185.1 of Rugalucina vietnamica. NCBI lineage: Eukaryota > Metazoa > Mollusca > Bivalvia > Lucinida > Lucinidae > Rugalucina > Rugalucina vietnamica. The sequence goes on from OZ024872.1 coordinate 64,403,763, forward strand.
TCTCGGAGCTGACAGGATGTGAACAAAAACCACTTTACGTAGGCTAAAGAAAATGATAAACTGATTGATTTCTTATGAAACTTTAAATGGTATTTACATGTATTGGTCAAAAAGCCTTTGTACAATCGAAGACTTGTTAATTTGCAAAAGATAGAGTAATTGATAGAAAATCTCCGCTTTTATGCCAAATACAGAGAAAAAATGTCCTCAAAGTTAGGGTTTACATTAAATAGATGATAATATTTGAATCATAACAAAGTTGACTCGAGGTACAAGTTGACGGCAGTACGAGTTGACCACTGAAAAAGTACGAGTTGGTTAAAAGTCCTAGTTGACCATAACTCATGCAGGCTACCGCCTCTAAACCCCAGTAAAAGTTAAGATTTTGTCACCGTTTAAGGCAGGAATTTTAAATAAGATCAAGCAGTGCGCATTTTAGGCACACATCGAGGCACGAAAACTACGCAAATAGATCCATTACAACCTGACCACTATACTGTTTTGGGCTGATGCCCAAAACAATAAGGGATTAGTGAATCTGAATAGTTTACTGGTGACACGCCAAATGACATCATTTCACCAGGGGTTTGGATGGGGGAGTATTTAGTCCCTAGACCGCACAGCTGAAGTAGTAATTCATAAAAACTCTCATGCTTAAACACCTGTTTATTTGAATTTATTATCCTCCAACCGCTAGGAGCGCCTCGGCTATCTCACAAGTCTCCGATGATAGAACTACAATACCCGCCACTTACCATCATCTTAACATATTTACAGTACTCTATCATAGAAGCCATTTTACTTATTTATTTTATTTTATTTTGCGGGGGAGGTGGGTGGGGGGAGGTCGGAAAGAAGCCAGTGTTTGCCTTATAAATGCTGAGCGCTAAGCAAGAAATAGCCACTCCAAGGCATTTCAGCTTCCATATGCTAGTATAGAAGCCTATAAATGTAGTTTCTTTCACCAGACTATCAGGGACTGGAATGACCTCCCTAACTCTCTGTTTTCTACTGCTGAAATGTCAGATGATTTTGTGTCCAAGTTCGCTTCACTCGTGCGTTCAAGAGACTAATCCCCCCCCCCCACCTCCGAACCCCCTGGTGAAATAATGTCATTTGGCGTGTCACCAGTAAACTATTCAGATTCAGATTCAGAAGGTAGCCACTGGTACCATTTTTAACTTATTTGGTATGTCACGGCCTGGGATCGAACCCACAGCCTCCCGCTTCTGAAGCGGACCCTCTAACCATTACGCTATCGGGACCGGTACATCATATTGCAGAAAGACCCAGATGAGAAAAGTTTGTTTAATTAAGAACACTTTGAAGTGTTGTGACATGCCTTCGGTATATTCACTTTTAGAACAAGACATTTTTAATTCACAGTGGAATAAACTCCTGAATAGCTGGAGTTAACTCGTATGCTAGTTGAAGACGCATGAAGTCAGTGTGTGTGCGTGTGTGTACAGTTTTTGTCCGTAAGTCATGTCTGATGACTATTCACAGCACAGTCTCCAGCCTTGTCACGGTACGTCCTTGTGAGTGTCATGGGGCCTCGGTTTATTGTCTCAATACGAAGGACTGGAGAAACCCTGGATCGTATCTGTGACCCCTGGTTTACAAGACAAATGACTTAACCACAGCGCCACGGAGGCTTCTAAATAACACAAATTCTACGTCATTTCGACGGAGCCACGATAAATAATCGGGGGAACCCTACGATACAACCAAATAGACGCTGAAACTATCAGAGACGTATCAGAAAAAAAAACAACAAAACCACAACACGAAATGTTTGGGTCGGGCTACAGAAAATGCTGGGTCGGATGTCGTAATTTTTATTTTTTTATTTTAACCATAAAAATAGCAGAGTCGGCGGGTTGAGACAGGGTCGGTCGGGTTAGCGGAAACACAGCTATTATTTTTTTACGCCTAATACTCTGTTTATGAGGTGTATGGAGTACTTGGTGGATTTGTCTGGCAAATAACAGTTTTAGTGTTTTAACCCAATGTCACACTTTGTGGCCATTTTTTAAACTGTCCGATCGAGAAATTGCTACAAACATTAGTCAAATTGACTTTTTCATTCTTTTAAGACCGTCTTTTAGGACCTTTCATTCTTTCAAGACTCGATGGATGTAAACATGTACATGTACCTATGTTAACTAAGCCTGTTTGTTGTTCATTTGTCCTGCAGGCCAACACACGAAACCACATTAAATATATGCACCTTTTAACCAAAGAGTGTAAATTCCGTCTGAGTTGATGTTTTACCAACCGGAACTATTGCAACTATTCTTACTTTCAAGGACTCAGTAATATGCTAAGAGTAATTTAAAATGTTGTTCCTGAGTGCGAGGTAAGACGCCTGTTAACCTGGTTTAAGCCCGCTACCCAACCCAAGGCGATACCAATTGAGAAAGTTGCCAAATTATGTAGACGGTTGTATCACAAACATGCATATCTTGTATTAGAATCAGCCGCAAATAGTTTCTGAGAAGAATTTTGATATTTTCTTTCAAACATTCGCGCTTTACTTACAAAACGCAATGTTTTTTTTTTTTTCTTTTGTGGCTCAGCTTACAAAAAAGAGTTAGTAGGTTATTCGGCGCCCAGGGATCTCCATCGTCGGGCAGCTTACTCAATCTGTGAGTCCTTGTTTTTGATTCATCAGGATGTTTATCGTGATTTATTTGTTTGTTCTTGATGATTCATTGACTAGTTAGAGATTCACCACGAGGACCGAAGAACTAACTAAATGTTATAAACCACCGCAGAAGCTGAGGGTGAGGTTGGGAGCCTGTAAAACCGGTTTCAGCCCACCAGTAACTTTGTGTTACTGTTCGTTCCAAGGCGATACTGCTGTGGTGGTTCTTTTTGTTTTATGTCTTGGTGTTTAAATTTTTTATGTGCTGTTGGCGCCTTATGTATGTTTTCATATTTTTAATTAAGGTAACTAGTGGCCACCTATTGGGAAAATAGCTGCTCATTCGGCTTACGATATGTTTTATGGTATAAGTACCTTATTGTTAGTTTGGTTTTTTCCCACGTCGGTTTTTGGAGTGGGAATCTCTTTCTGATTGCGCCTTTTCCTGATCTTTGCCTTCTTGTACCTTTTTATTTATTTATTTATTTATTTTGCAAACGTGATTGACTGCTAGAGCTTAGCATTGCATATTTCAGCATCGAATGACGCTTATCACTGATACCTGTCTAGCCTAACATTTTTGTGAAACCCTTTGCAGGGGTTGATACTATCAATACAGTCAAAGCAAATATTGGCTTACCGATTCCCTTCCGTCAGATAAGATGTATCATCTGATAGCCGGTGTATTGAGTTCATTCAAGGATTGAAATTCAGATTTAAGCTTTCACTGGATGATGAAAAACATTAGGCTGTTTTAATGACTGTGGGCCCGAAGGGCTTCTCGGAGACATTAAAACAACTAAACAAGCTAAAATCTAAATGTCAGTATTTATATTTACATATTATATTATCAATCAAACATCAGATTTTTAATTGCACACATCATCGCTCATTTCTATGTTATGTGACATTAAATCTGACTTAACGTAATTTTGGAACAGCCAAAACTTCAAATTTTTGCGCTTAACGCCATGGCGATACGCGACCTACGTCACGCCAACAAAAAAACAAAAACAAACAACGCCACTGGCTGGGTTTGACGTCGCCCCGCCCATAGGCGTGGCATCTTGATCACGTGGCTTAATGTTTTTCATTAGGAAATCAAGAAAGATACTTTCATTTAGGGCGATTCAATAAAAATGTAAATATTTGACATTGTGCAATAAAACAAAACTATTCAATGTCTTTAAAGATAGTATTGTTTTGTTTAACGCATTAAATATTGATCTTTTCTTTAACAACTACAGCAGGGGTCCTAAAACATCATTTTCAGTATATTTCAGTCGGTAAATTGCTAAATTTCCCATTTTTGCAACATTATATTTCATGCGTCTGGAAACACCCTTTTGAGAAAGAACAATCATTATGGTGCAATGTTATACATTTTAGATATTACCAATTATTGAAGCTCATTTAAATCATGTTTTCTGTGACACCCTGTACACATGCATAGTATAAATCGTTGTAATTCCACGTAGATTGGAGAAATAAATTACAGAGCGTGTGATTTGGAAAGTGTAGCATGACGAAAACATTCCCATGCAATAAACAGAGATTTTTGAGCTTTAAAAATTGAAAAAAAAAAATACATATGAAAATTTTTTGATATTTTTTCTTATTTTTGCTCAAAACATAGTACCCACAATTTATGTTTTGGAGCAAAAATATACCCCTGCATAGCCCAGTTTTGCTATATAAAAGTGGGGTTTGAGGGGGTACACAATTTACGGACATGTTTTCTTCATCACTATTGATTCCCTCACTTGTGAGCGTTAACCCAAATGAATTGTTTGACTGAACTTGGAAGGCAGTTTATTTCCCTTACACTGTTAACAGCAGTTACAGTAATCAATAAGTTTACGCTGTCAAAGAGTCCGAGAATCTAGTTTTGTTTTTATTTTATTTTATTGTTTTATTTTGTTATTTTTATTACAGTTTTCAAGATTATTTTAGCTAATATGAGACGGGCCAATCAGTAGGTGGGCGACAACGGGAAAACCCAGAGAAAAAATTACCTGGCACATCCGCAAGCAGAACTTGGCTTGTCTAACATGTGACCAGCGCGGGGCTCGAAGCCACACCAGACACAGCGGTGAGATGATCGAGTGATTAAGAAAACAGCGCTCTTACCCGCTGGGCCACGGGGGTTTTTAAAATTAATGAATGCATTCAATTTATGCGGCATCTATCATAACATGTACGAGGGTTGTCCTTTAATTCTTGCCATTTGCTTGATTACTTTTCCTGTGGACGATCTACGAAAATTTTGATTATTTGCGGTGAAAGCTTACTCGTAATTTGTCAGATTGGTATCAACATTATTGCACTCTGACACACAGTCATATAGTAATCACATTCTAAAACAGGTACAGTGATAACACTGTGTTTTCCAGTTAATTTAAAATATGTAATTTCGAACACTTGTATAGAAAATATTGTAACATTCGCAACGATATACACTTGGCAAATTACAAATGCATCAGTTTTAAAATTGAATAACTTTTGTTTCGTTTAAGATTTTGCTTTTACATTTTGCATACTCTGCCTTGACGAGCATTAACGCATTTTGACTAGAGTTTTTCAAATACATTTTATCACCTGACATCACGCAAAACAGGTTTTCTGCACATGCTGCTTGTGGTAATTGTCTTTTGGTAATCTTTGAATGGAATTTTAAAAAAAAACTTGTTGTTCGTCGAATGGAAATCGAAAAAAATATAATTCGCTTCTCTGTCGAAAAATTGCTAGAGCGGCCGGCTTTGTAGAGAGGGTAGCTCGTTCAGCGTAAATATGGTTGAAAAACGTTTTAAATCAATGGAACAGGTGTATTTTTCATTTGCGTTTTTACTATAACAAGTCGCATAGTATCATACTACCTCTTGATTTGGCGTCAATCGATTTGATATTATGTTTGCATGTTCCATCATTTTTACATATGTCTGTCGTCCCCAGACGTTGCCGCATGCAAACATTCGCATGCAAGTGGTAAACGTTTCGTTTAAAATCTGCGTTGCTGAGTCGGCTTACATTAAGAAAAACTGTGAATGGACCAGATTCTGTTAATGCGAAATTGCTTGTTAGCGCTAGTCATGACCAGGTACCGACTGTGTAAGAAACAACAATGTGGATATTAAGACATTAATTAAATTGTTTATTACAAGTCTTTTTGAGGCGCCTACTTTCGATTAACGAACTGACTTACACATGTTGATATGTGTTGTACTTTTCACTCAATTTCAATAAAATTAATGTACAGATCATGGTTTTGGCCGGCTTAAAATGCGATTTTCACAGGCTTATCAATTTTATTTATTTTTTTTTTTTTTTTTTTTTTTTTTTTTTTTTTTTTTTTTTGTTGTTTTTTTTTAGCATCATCCGATTTTTCGAATGAAAGACATGGTTACCAAATGTTCGATTATTTTCGACAGAAATCACCGACTGCAATAAAATTTCAGCATTCTGTTTGAAAATATTATTTTCAGCATATAAAGAAACTGTATAAAAATAAAACTGAGATCCTTTAAGAGCAGTGAGCAAATTAATGGGAAAGGGGATGGGCCATACCATGGTTTCGGCTACTTAAGCCTCTTCAGTGACCCTTTAGATTTGGCAACATGAAGCCAAAGAGAATTACTGTCATTTTGTATCTTTCAACAAATTAGTCGATACAAAGACTATTATAATCAAAATGGGGCCAAATATATTAAACGTTGTTTAGAAAATGAGTCTAAACCAATAATAGTTTTTTGATCTCTCAGCATACCCTCACTGATCTCAAAGGACCAACAGGACAATATAATCTGCACTATGGATGAAGACTTTCAGCTTTTGTTTTTTTTTTAAATATTCAACGAAATACTACTTGGTGCGTTGGGAATTTGGTTGAGTATATGGTGAATATCTCATATTTATGGTTGTCTTAATTTTGTCTAAAATGGTCTATATGGATATTCGCTGCAACTTGATAAATTAGCAATTTAACAATTACCTCAGATTTACGGTAAAACAGTCGCACAGTTTCAACCAGAGCTGTCCATCTCTGTTGTAATAGAAACCAAGTCAAGTGTTATGAATTAAAACGTCTATTAAAACGTTTCTTACATAGTAAACAAATATTGCAAAGTAGTAGTACTGTTAACCCATTGCAACATTGTGGTATGGACACCTCCCCTTTAAAGAAATCAAGGTTTTAGAGGATGAAGAATCCAAAATTTCTATCAATGTAATTAGCAAGGATCAGTCATAACTGGACATGAAATTATGACGCTCTGAAAATTCTATTCCTACTTTTACTCAATTTATCAATTCATAACAAACAGGCGTAGAGCATATGTTAACAGTCCTCATCAAAATGCAATTTCTGTTTTAGGAAAATATTTTTACTTCTATATATTTGTACTTTTTCTTCTAACCATTTTAAATCAAACTTTCTAAAATGACTGGATGGTTTCATTATCGCAAAGAACCTGTTCATACGAAGGGTGTTCTTTAGTTCTTGTCACTTGCTTGATTATTCTTCCTGTAGACAATCAATGAGAATGGTGTCCATACGTAGTGAAAGTCCTATCTTTTCCGATCAGTTTGGTATCAAAATTATTGCTGTCTGACGCACGGTCATATAGAAATCTCATTTTAAAGCAGGGTACAGTAATGACAGTGCGCTGTTTTTCAATTAATTTACAATATGTAGTTTCGACCCCTTGCTAAAGAATAGCCTATAACTTTCGCAACAGTATATACAGGCCCTCTTTTATTTTACACATTAAGCTGTCATTCATATATGCAACAGAAAACACATTTGTAGAATCTTTTCACTTTGACTTCATAGAATTATTGCTTCTGCTTTATGACGTCATAATATTTTTATTGTACGACATTCAAAGTCGCCGCACAGATTACACCTTTTCTTAGTTTTATATTTTGTAAATTGGATTGTATGGTGAATATCTCAAATTGCTAGCTATCTCTAGTTTGTCTAAAATGGTCTAAATGGACATTCGCTGTAAGTTACTAAACAGGTAATTTAACATTTTCTTCAGATATAGGGTGGAGCAGTTGCTTAGTTTCTAAGAGGGCTGTACATCTCTATCATAATAGAAACACTGTAAAATTTCACGATTGAAAATGTCAACCAAAATGATTCTTGAACGTACAAGGAAATAGATTTTTGGAAGTTGTAGTGGTATTTGTACATGCTATTATTGTGGTATGAGCACCTCTTCCACTGACATTTTGTGTTATCTTTCAAAATGTTACAACTCATAAACCACGATTTTAGTGGATTAATAATTCCAAACTTATATCAATGGAATTAGCAAATATCTGACACAAAACATCATTAACAGTTTGGATGAGGCATAACCGGAAAGGAAATGTTAAGGCTCTGAAACTTCTATTCCGACGATTATTCAGTTAATCAACTGGTAAAAACTGGCGCAATACTATGATTATAGCTTTCGTAAAAAATACAATTTCTGGATTAGGAAAATAACTTTTCACCTGTGCGTTTGCAAGGTAATGGAGATCCCGCAGGTACTTCTAAACGTTCTTCTAAACCTTTTAATTCAAACATTATACTATTTATTGGGACAGTATGGAGTATGTAGTTACAATGCCATAAGGGTGCCCCTCTTTAGAGACTCAGTTTGCAATGATAATTTTTCACCGTCCTAAAATGGTTGGGGATTTCAATATTGCGAAGAACCTATCTATAATTAACAAGTCTTTTTGCTCTGGTACAGATGCTGGTTTAGGAGAAAATGAGTCGATGACAAGAATTAAAGAACAACCCTCGTATGACCAAATGCAAATAATGATTAAATATTGTTGGGACCAGCATATTATGTATTGTATTGAAAATATATTGACAAATATTAAATTTTCTTCAATAAAAGACTTAACTCAAATTTTCCAGGTCGATCAGATCAGTGGCTCAAAGGTGACAGACAACGGAAGGTAGCATAAAGACCAAACGGACAATGTTTTTGTGTTACGTGAATGAATGTGGCATAGTGGCATAGTGTGTTTTTTTTATTTTCTTTGACTTTTTTTTTTTTTTTTTTTTTTTTTTTTTTTTTTTTTTTTGTCTCTTTTAATATTCTAGAGCCACAATTTGAAAATAGAATCGGTTGAATTCATGCATAAAGAAAACATGTCCATGAAAAGTTTACCATCTTATACCCCACTTTTATATAGCAAAACTGGGGTTTACAGGAGTATACCTTTTTTTCTTATTTTTGAGTCTATCCGCATCCATGTTTTGAGCAACAGTATTAAAATATCAAACTTCTTCTGATGGAATTTCAAATTTTTAATCAAATGGGCAATGTCAGAAATTTTGTTTGGGGCAGAATTTTGAGGACAATGGCCAAAAGGGGCCAAAATTCAATTTTCGGGTCCTTTTCCAAAGGGTAAGTGGTTCCCCATACTGGAAAGGGGGTGCATATATTTAAAAAAGATAAAATACTTGAACAGTTGGGTGTAGTTTTTGTTTGTAATGCACTTTATTCATGTCACTTGCTGTAACATTCTCTGTTAATAAAACAATTGTCCCAACAGTGACGATTTTATCCCTGCCTTAGTAGTAGGATAGCTAGTATCTACTAACACACTATTATATACTTAAAACCATTAAAAACGCAACTGATATACAGGTTATTTCTACCTTTCAGGGACACTTTGTGCGCTTTGTTTATAGCGAAGTCAGCTTGCCCTTCGCCCGAGAATCGTTCAGCGAAAACTGAACTCAATTTAGCACTTCTGGTTGATTTTTGGGTGAAAAATGAGAAAATCATTAAAATTTGATTTTAAACCCATTCAACCTTGCATAGCAACCCAATTTCAATGCGGAAGTATGCGGCCGAATACCAGCAACAAAAAACGGTGTAATACCGACAATTCCACCTGATGGAACGACCAAGGTTAATGTCCAAATGTTCAAATTTTCGAAAAAATACCACAGATTTTAAGAATCTACCGAAACTTCAATAAAACAGAATCATTCCATAGTTTGGACACAGGAGATGTTACGTTCTAGCATATGGGTCCATTTTATGACAGTTTTAATTTTCAAAAATGGCATTCTTGAATTCACTTCCGGTTTTAATGTACTAACTTTGATGGCATTTTATAAGGTCAAAACTTGAAAAAAACAATCTACGGAATGGTTTACATAGACTTTAGAGCAATATTGGCATTGACCGCAAGTTTGAACACAAAAGAGCTTGTCATAAAGGTTAACGTATAGCTGGATTGATAAGGTGCATTTGCTTTTCTTTCGTCCATGTTTGAGTTGTGTCCCTTAATCGACAAACGCAGATCGCTTTACTTCACTTGCTAATTTAGCACAAGACGAATATGGCCTTCATATCGGGACGACAATTTCATTATTTTATATAATAACATTGTGAAAATATCCAAGAATCGTTGGATAGGTTATATGCTGAAAGTTGCGTTTTTAATGGCTTCAAGTATATATATCAAACATCATTTACTAACAAGGTTTTTCCTTAATAGTTGCTAGATAATATGCATTGCAGGAATCTTCTTTTGCTTCACATTTATATCTACGAGACGGAGAAGATCATTTGTCCCAAAAGTAATGGAAAATGTCCAAAGAGTAGCGGTTTTGCAGCAGTTTTCGTAATTAAGCCAAAATAACTAATTTTTAACATTTTCCTGGTGTTTATTTCTGTTTTATTTTATAATTCTAATAACAATATTAAAATGCAGAGATAAGCACTTATTTTTCAAACTTTCAATGCTTCTCATAATCAGAGATCTGTTTTTATTGGAAAAATCTCTCCAAACTAAGTAAAGAGACTGAATGCATCCAAACTCTCTTCTGTTAGCCTAGCATATTGTCATAGCTGCCGTTACTGTTGGGATATGTTTAATGAACACGTTAATTCGAGGTGTTGGGTCACTATTTCAGAGATCAGATGGATAAATTAGTAGTAAAGATAGATTGAAAGGGGCTTGAGGTCAAGAAGTAAGTCAAAAAGGCCTAGCCAAAGAAGCATCTCATCAATGACCGTACAGCAGCAACACGACAAATATATAATAGACAGAATAGGAGAAATGACCCAGTCCCCAAAAAATATGGACTTTTGTTCCCAATGCAGACTTGAAATAAAGGAAAAGGGCAAGCTAGATTCAAATTTGATGATTTAATGAAAATGTGAGAAAGAGAAAGAAATGTTATATATAGCGGAAAGAGAAGAAAAGACAGAGTGAGACATTGCAGGATAAAACAAAAACATCTGCCAGACCTGGAAGAGTAATGTCTGCAGAAAATACTGAGAGAACAAGCTCCATGAAAACAAAAACATTAAGGCCCTTCAGAAAGTAAAATGGAAAAGATATGATAGAAACTCTGAAGAATACTGATACAGAAAAGGTTAGTTATCCACAGTCATAAGAAAGAGGGTCAAAAGAGTGAGAAATCAGCTTCCACAGATCCAAAAGAAGTGGACTGACACCATTGATCATGTCGTTAGAAATGTTACATCAAGAAAGAAAACAAAGCACTGAAGGAGATATTAAATGAGAAGCAAATGTAAAAACCACAAGAAAGAAATGTGAAAAAGTGACAGTAGTGGAGAGCAAAACAAGACATTTTCTTGAACAAGATGATCTTTCAAGACAAATGACATGCCAAACAAGAAAGACGTAATACAGGTAACCGGTATCCTCGGGGCAAATCGTCATCTTCTGTGGAGTAAAAGTCCCATAACAACATGACCAAAAGCTGTTTACTGGGACGTTTAGCATCAATTCAAACAAACAAAGAAACTAACATATTTTCAAAGCACTAGTTGTATGGGTAAAAGGTGTAAACAAAGATAAAGGTTTGATCCTTTGGAAGCAGTAAAACATTCAAAGGGAGATAGTAAAGACAATCCTCGTCGAACGAGTACTTTCTGGTGATTTATCGCTTTACATGCACAGACGAGAGTCCATTGAAACTGAACAAGTGATCACTTTATTCAAGCGGGCACATGACGTCAGAATGACGTCATATCAACGTCGATGCGACGTCATAACGTCGCATCGACGTCGATTTGACGTTAATCTGACGTCTTGTGCCTGCTTGGATCCCACTTTGACGGATCAGAAGCATAATTGATGACAATTTATACTGACTCTTGTAAATTTGAAATGGATAACAGATAACAGTCGACATTGAAGGGAACAAGAACCTCGATTATAAAACTAACACATGAATTAAGGGTTTCAATGGCATACTATTAATATACTATACAAGGAAAGAAATGATAGCATGTATATAATGCGTTTTTGTCTCTCAGAGAGAGAGAGAGAGAGAGAGAGAGAGAGAGAGAGAGAGAGAGAGAGAGAGACTTATAATGGTAATAGTTTATGACTGGGAACTTTTTTATTATGTATATACAAATCAGTGATCAGCGACATTCGCGCGAGTGTCGCATGGGTGTCGCGAGAGTTTTCATGTGTCGCGAACTAGTCGAGAAGGTTTTAAACATGTTAGAAATTTTATGCGATTTTTTTTCGCCAAAATATGTCGCAAGACTGTCGCGCGACTGTCGTGCGACAGTCGTACGACGTTTGTGCGACTGTCGCGAACCTGTCGCCGGAAAATTTTGGCGAATTTACAATGCGAAAATTTCGCGATACTCGTACGAATGTCGTTTGACAGTCGCGCGACAGTCTTCAAAAGCATGCGAACAACTCGCGACTATCTGGCGAGAAAATTAAATTATGCGACATTCGTACGAATGCTGTGAGACACTCTCACGAATCGACTATCGTACGAATGAAAATGAAACTAATTAAGCTACATTCGAGGGAACATCGTGGGACTATCGTCGCGAGATATATTTTCAAAATTAGACCGAAATTCGCGAATTTGTCGCATAAATGTCCATTCAATGAGACTGCAACGCGAAAGTTATGGTAAATCTTTGTCGCGAAATAGTCGTGAACAAGTCGCGAACTAGTCCCTGGTTGTCGCATTCCAGCAAGATGGGGGCTTCCTGACTGTAAAATATTTAAGCATCCTAATGCGCATATCATCACACACAAAGCAAGATAAGCTAGCTTCCGAAATTTTCTAATGAAATATCGCATTGCAAATATTTGTTAACATGGTGTAAAACATATCCATTTCGATCAAGTGACAGGATGATTCAAAATGTACATTCCATTGCGAAGAATTTTTGCTGTGCATTAAATTGTTAATTGCTGTCACCTTGAGAGAAAGATTTACTTTTTAGGCACTTACGTATTTATTCATGATTATATAATATATACAATATAAGTGTAAACGATTTGATTTTGGTCAAATTTGCTTAACGATTCTCTGTGCAACGGAAAGCACGCAAATCACACAGTCTGGATGACATGTACATTTTTGTACTAGTTCTAAATTTTATCAAGCGGCCCCCGTGTCCAAGCGGTTAAGATCGCTGTTTCTTAACCACTCGATCATCTTACCGCTGTATCTGGTGAGGGTTCGAGCCCCGCACTGGCTACATGTGAGACAAGACAAGTTCCTCTTGCGGGTGCGCCAGGTGTTTTTTCTCGGGATTCTCCCGTTTTCGCCCACCTACTGATTGGCCCGTCTCATATGAGCTGAAATAATCTTAAAAGGTACGTAAAACTGAATTCAAAAATAAAAAATGAAACAAAATAAATAATTTTATCAGGCCGATGAAACATATAACTTTTCACGAATTTATCTTGCTTGAGTGTTTCGAACTTAGATTTCACACATGGTAACATCATTCCTCATGACAGATTCTTCCCGTCTCCATGATGAATAAGCATGATACGATGTGATAGCAAGTGAAAGCAATATTGTCGCACCAAAGTGGCATTAAATCATACGTTATAAACAGACGGACTCAAAAAGGCTCATGCCCTAGATAAACCGATTGTCAAGTATAGCCCAAAGTACATAACTACACTAGAACTACCTTTGTAACCATAACATTTCAAGTGCCCTTTATGAAAGCCATTGCGATGTTTTTGCTTGATGTGCTTTTTGTACATGTACTTAGAAGGTTATTGTACTGGATACCGTATTGGCAATTGAGATGACATCATATATATATATATGCTCACCTGCAAAAATTTAGTCAGTGAAAATACATGTAAAATCCCATTTGGACTGTTTAAATCGTTATGGCTTCAAAACCCCTTGATAGTTTGTGATTTAAATTGCCTGTCATAAAATTGTGAATAACCCCATTATTTCCAACAAAAAAGATTGAAATATCACCTGTGGTTTTGCCAGAGTGCATACACCAATTTTCAATTACGTTAAATGAAAGGGAGGTAATCTTAAATCTTGTTATTTCTCGGAACTATGGCTGAATTTTGAAACGATTTTTTTCGGTTTCTTGTCACTGGCAACAACCTCTGTCAGAAAGAGCTATTAATCAAAGCGCCGATTTTATCATTTATCGGGTAATTACAAAAATGATGTTTTACGAAAAAGGTGAATTATTCCGTCGAAATTTACATCTGGTGGTCTTTCTTTTCACAATAAGAAAAAAAATAGCTTTGTAAATTTTATAAAGGCAAGCAGCAGGGTATGTCAGTAATTGGGCTTATAAAAGTTACTGACCAAACGTTTTCCTCTGAGTATAGTTTGATGCGTTAACAAGCCAGTCAACTAGTCAGTGCACATTTACATTTTTGTTTATTATGACTCATGTAAGTAAACATTTGCATATCAGATAGTTGCATATCTCGGCATTGAATGACGCTAAACACAGATACCTTCACAAAGTAGTCATCTGTGGGTAACTCACTGCAGGAGTTGATAATATCAAATTTTAATAGATACCGGTTAAACAAATATTTGTTCACCCCTCCGCTTCCATCGTCATTATTTTAAATCTATTATCTCATATAAGTTTATCAAGTATTACACTTCTCAAAGAATATCATGTAAGAAAAAAGCATCAGAAACACACGCTGTATTTATAACAGATCGACCCCCAATCCAATGAACTACATTAGTGTCTTTGTCAAAGAACACACGGCCCGTTATCAGGTTGGTGAGTTAGAGGATTGATGGTTTCGATCTTATGCATTGTTCATTCATTAACAGAATATTACATTGTACATAGCCTGTGATTTTGTTGTTACCCCCGTTTTGTTCTTTCGTGACAGCCCAGAAAATTTGTGACATATATTATGTTTGATCAAACAATTGGAAAACCCCTAAGCAGTAGGATCAGATAGATATTAGTTCGCATTAATCCTTTCTGAAATGCATAGATTTTGCAACTTCTGGTAAACGTTTAATTCTGTTTATCCATAAGTAAAGTATGTCCATTAAAAAGGTACATGTAGGCAATGATCAGGAAAAGGCGCAATCAGAAAGAAATTACCACTCCAAAAACCGAAGTGGGATAAAACTAAATTGACAATTAGACACGAGTACTAAGAAAACACAATACAAGCCGAGTGAGCAGCTATTTCCCAATAGGCGACCACTCAGTTACCTAACCCTAACCAAAATATGAAAACGTACTAAGGCGCAAACAGCACAAAAATCAACACCAAGACAAAAAACAACAAGAACCACAACAAAAGTATCGCCTTGGAACGATCTGTAATATAAAATTGCTGGCGGGCTTAAACTAGTTTCACATGGCTATAACCTCACAATCAGCTTCTGTTAGTTGTTCGGTCCTCGAGGTGAATCTCTAACTAGTCAATGAATCATCAAGTCATGATATTAACCACCATGATGAATCAAAAACGAGGACTCACAGATACAGTAAGCTGCCCGACGATGGAGATCCCTGGGCGCCCAATAACTTACTGAAAGTCCGGAGCAAAAGAGAAACACCAGACGAACCCCGGTGGGCCAAGCAACAGACAAGACGCTCTGGCCCCAGCCAACTAAAATGAATATATTTTAGTCGAGGCCATCACAGAGTCTGACGCACGACCCACTGGCGTGCAATTTAAGAAGGCAGCGTAGTCATCAACCATGATTGGGTTAAAAACTAAGCATGCAGACTGTCGCATAACATTTAAGTCATACCCTATACGTCTGTAACGTGTAATGATTTTTTTCTGAATTGGAAAGAAAAATTATTTCTTCCTATAAGTTTCTTGAATCAAGAAACCAAGTCACCATAAAATTCTGGCTCCGAAAGGCCATCACATAAAAGCGTCTTTAGCACAAAATTAATTTGGAAATAAATGCATAGTGTCTGCGATAAAATTTAGAATAAAAAAAAAATTCAAAGTTTATGATACCGATAGCCCTGCTGGAGAAGTTTGGCTGTTTAAATTTATTTGCCATTTTATCAGTGTCCAAAACTACAACACGGGTTTACCGGCCATTCAATCACATTCACAACGTTTAAATGTCCGTTTTATGACAAAACCATGTAATTGTTTTACTTAAATTGTTATTTTTCTCTAAATAACATCCGTACAAATTGTCATTCTCATGACAGACGTACATGAAACGCGCTATTTGCCCCTGACCACCAACACATACTTTCTGTGTATGCTCCTGAGCCAACTATATTTGAAACCATCAGTGTTGATTGTTCACATTGGATTGCATGCTAGTGACTCTAATCCAAATAAAGCTACAGCACATCTATACTGCCTTTACAAAGTCAATAAAACATGTCATGTTCTTGTGATAGGAAACCTTTAGCACTGTAATTTCAACCTGAATCTGACCATTTGACCCAAGTTCGTCATCGATTTGGAATATAGATACGATTTAAGACATAACCAGACATTGATGTTTCCGTGCCAATTTCAGTGATGGTTTATTAAAGAAAAATCACCAATATATCATCAGGAAAATATGCCCGTGCAATGAATACCCCCTTAAACCCCACTTTTGTATGATAAAACCATGTAGAACAGCCATGGTAGCAGTATTCCAATAGCATAAAACGTTTACTCACAATGCATTATGTGTCGGTCATACCTTATGGCGCCTGAATGATGTTTGCAACAATGCTATCATCTCGAATCCTCGTTTCAATGTTGATTTATCTTACCACGTGACCATCCTCATTGGATTATCGGATATTTTAATATCATTATTTGAGGATAAAGTGCATTTTGATGCAAATTTTCCGACATTAATTTCAACACTGAAATTAGGCTTTGGTGAAAATGAAAAGGAAAAATTAGGCAACGATCAGGAAGAGGCGCAATCTGAAAGAAATTCCCACTCCAAAAACCGCGGTGGGATATTCGTAACTTAGACAACATATCGTAAGCCGAGTGAGCAGCTATTGTGCGGTCACTCAATAACCCGGCGCCTAACCGCACCCTCATCTTCCGCTGTGGTTCACAACATTTAGTTAGTTGCTCGGTCCTCGTGGTGAATCTCAACTAGTCAATGAATCATCAAGGACAAACAAATAAATCATGATAACCACCCTGATGAATCAAAAACGAGGACTCAACAGATTCAGTAAGCTGCCCGACGATGGCGATCCCTGTGCGCCAAATAACTTACTGAAACCCGGAGCAAAAGAAAAACACCAGTTGAACCCCGGTGGGCCAAGCAACAGCCAAGAAGCTCCGGCCCCAACAAACTAAAATGAATAGCTTTATGTCGGGGCCATTATAGTGCCTGACGCCCGACCCACCGGCGAGCAATTAAAGAAGGCAGCATAGTTATCAACCATAATTGGTTTAAAAACTAAGCATGCAGACTGTCGCATTACACTCAAGTTTTATAATTTATACGTCTGTAACGTGTTATGATTTTTCTTAACTGACAAGAAAAAGCATTCCTTCCTATAAGTTTCTGAAATTTGTAGACCAAGTCACCATAAAATTCTGGTTCCGAAAGGCCCTCATGTAAAAGCGTCTTAAGCGCAACATTAAATTTGGATATCAACTCATAGTGTCTGCGATAAGATTTAGAAAATTCTTTTCCAAGTTTATGATACCGATAGCCTTGCTGGAGATGTTTGGCTGTTAAACATTTATTTGGCGCGCGTTGAAGTCCGCCACATGATTGCAGACTCTAGCAAACCTAATAAGTTGCAAAATGTATACGCCATAAGAACCTACATTAAAGGCGTAATCTCCGGATCCATTTACAACTTCTCATCTTAATATCAACAAAAAGAAAAATACAAGTTACGGTAAGGTCGTAACGTTTGATATTTTCGAAATTTTTCGCTTGCAAGTTCTTGTCAAAAGGTTGCCACTTATGCTTATATTCCAAACAATAACCTTTATCCATTATGTGCAGAGATTGGCGGATGAAACGAAAATTCCTAAATTTATTGTGCATAGTATACATTTGAAAATATTATACAACGTGAAGACATAGCGTGGGATTACAGTGTACACGTGTTTAGAATTTTTAATAATAACATTGGACTACTTATTGTTAATGTTGCCACTTTTAGTACATCACATTAAGCAGTATCAACATACACTCGACACCGAAACTGTCAATATTGCAAAATTATAAATATGATATTCTCAGAGTTTTACATAAATCAAGCTATTTAGGTCACAGGAATTTCACCATGTTGGTATTTATTGTGCTTAATTAGTTGGACCGAACAACTTGGACCGAACAACTAATCATGTGTTGTGAGCCGCAGCAGAACGACTGCAGAAGCTGAGGGTGAGGTTATGGCCACGTAAAACTAGTTTAAGCCCACCAGTAATTTTGTATTACTGATCGTTCCAAGACGATACTTTGTTGTGGTTCTTGTTGTTTTATATCTTGGTGTTGAATTTTTATGCTGTTTACGCCTTATGTGCTTTTTTCATATTTTAGTTAGGTTTAGGCAAATGAGTGGCCGCCTATTTGGAAAAAGCTGCTCACTCGGCTTCCAATGTGTGTTCTTAGTACAAATATCTAATTGATCTTCTAATCACCAACACAGTCTTCCGTCTACCTCATAGGAACAAAACATCCTGGATGCATCCCCGTTCCAAACACTGGCATCTCATAGACTATGTCATAGTGCGGAGAACAGACAGGCAGGATGTTAAAGTGACAAAGAGACTGCTGGACAGATCATAGACTGGTTGTCAGCAAACTCAACCTAAGAATACAGCCTGCGAGGCGACCTCAAGGCAAGAAAGCTCCTAAGAGAATGGATGTCTCAAAGCTGAATAAAGACAGCATGAGACAAGATTTCTTAACAGACATTTGCAACCAACTGGATGCAATGAATCTCAGTTCAGAGGACTCCGAAGAAAACTGGACAGTTTTCCATAAATCAGTTCTTTCTTCAGCTGCAAGCACCTTAGGCCATCCATCTCGCAAACATCAAGACTGGTTTGATGAGAATGATGATGAAATTCAGAGGCTTCTTGAAGAAAAGCACCGTTTGCTCAAGGCACATCAAGATGATACTAGCTCAGTATCAAAGAAAGCAGCCTACAGCAACATTTGTAAGACAGTCCAGACCAAGCTTAGGGACATGCAAGATTCCTGGCTGAGGAAGAAAACAGAAGAAATTCAGTCTTTTGCGGATAGAAAGGACATGAAGAAATTTCATGATGCACTGAAAACCATTTATGGTCCAAAGAGTTCTGGAGCCACCACATTGCTCAGTGCAGATGGAAACACTCTTCTCACAGATAAAGAAGCTATCTTGGAAAGGTGGGCAGAACACTTCAATAGTGTGCTTAATCGACCATCAAGCATCAATCAGGATACAATTGACAGACTTCCACAGATAGAGTGCAATGTTCTGTTAGATGAATTTCCTACCGTTACGGAAACAAGAAAAGCAGTTCAACAACTATCATCTGGCAAAGCCCCAGGTGCAGATGCAATTCCTGCCGAAGTTTACAAGGCTGGGGGGCTACCCATGGCAGAGAAACTGACAGAGTTGTTTCACTGTATGTGGAGGAAGGAGGCTATCCCACAAGAATTTAAGGATGCATCCATAATCCACCTATACAAGCGGAAAGGAAATCCTCAAGTCTGTGACAATCACAGAGGCATCTCCCTCCTATCAATTGCTGGGAAGATACTTGCAAAAATTCTGTTGAATCGTCTGAATGCTCATCTTGATCAGACGGGACTTATCCCTGAAAGTCAATGTGGATTCAGAAAAGACAGAGGGACAATAGACATGATCTTCACAGCAAGACAGCTTCAGGAGAAATGCCAAGAACAGAAAGTAGATCTATACATGACGTTTGTTGACCTCACCAAAGCTTTTGACACTGTTAGTCGTGATGGACTCTGGAGAATCATGGCCAAGTTTGGCTGTCCACCCAGATTCATAGCTATGGTGCGGCAATTTCATGATGGCATGCAGGCACGTGTGCAGAATGATGGAGAGTTCTCTGAACCATCTGAAGTTACAAATGGGGTCAAACAAGGCTGTGTTCTGGCACCAACACTGTTCAGCATGATGTTTTCTGCCATGCTGATGGATGCTTTTCAGGACAGTGACACTGGTTTTCCAATCAGGTACCGTTTTGATGGCAACATATTCAACCTCAGAAGGTTGCAAGCCAAAACTAAGGTCCAGACTGATGTGCTAGATGAGCTCCTCTATGCAGATGATATGGATAAGAATGCCAACACAGAGGCAAAAATGCAAAGAGCCATGGATCAAGTCTCACAGTCATGTGATAACTATGATCTCACAATCAGCACAAAAAAGACAGAGGTTGTACACCAACCAGCCCCCGGAAAACCATATGATGAACCAACCATCACTGTGAATGGGCAAAAACTGAAAGTTGTTGACAAGTTCACCTACCTGGGAAGCACTCTCTCCAGAGCAGTGCATATTGATGATGAGATCACTGCCAGAATTGCAAAAGCTAGTGTGGCATTCGGAAGACTCCGTGCAAATGTCTGGGAGCGAAATGGAATCAAGCTTGACACCAAGCTGAAAGTCTACAAGGCTGTGGTACTGCCAACCCTCTTGTATGCATGTGAGACCTGGACAGTATACCAACGCCATGCAAAGAGACTTAACCATTTCCACTTAAGCTGTTTGAGAAAGTTGTTAAAAATCAAGTGGCAGGACAAGATTCCAGACACAGAGGTCCTGAGGAAAGCAGGGATGCAAAGCATGCATACAGTCTTAAAGCTAGCACAGCTAAGATGGACTGGCCATGTTATAAGAATGCCTGATGCGCGACTTCCAAAGAAAGTTTTCTATGGAGAACTACAGGAGGGAAAGCGCTCTCAAGGTGGCCAGAAGAAACGCTACAAAGACACCCTCAAAGCCTCTCTGAAGGATTTCGAAATACCAATGGGGTCCTGGGAACAGACTGCACAGGAGCGATCAAAGTGGCGAGGTCTCATCAACAAAGGAGCAGCTCTCTATGAAAAGAAGAGAATCTGTGAAACTGAAAGAAAGCGAAGAGAGCGCAAAGCCAAAACAAATGTGCCACCAGCAGACTCTATGTCATTGACTTGCTCTACTTGCAACCGACAGTTTAGAGCCAGAATTGGCCTAGTCAGCCATCAAAGAACTCACCAACACACATCAGCACTATTCAAGAAATAATGATGGTCTTTCTCATTAGTGAGAGACGAACTATCATCTAATTGTCAATTTAGTGTTTTCACACTTCGGTTTTTGGAGTGGGAAGTTCTTTTTGATTGTACCTTTTCCTGATCATTGCCTACTTGAACCTTTTTATAAACAAGTCAGTGTCATCATTAGTACCATTAAGTGGTTTAGTAATCATGATTTTTTGAAGTAAAATCAAAATTGTGTATAAAGGGTTGTATAGCATGTGCAGCAAACACCTGGAATTCTGTAGGTAAAGTTTACTTCATAGTTAAAATTCATATCTTGCTTAATTGCAGCCAATTGTACATATGGTTTTATTCCCCTTAATATCAAAGAAAAATCACCCACATACATTTAAAAAAGATAATAATAGAATTTGGCAATGATCAGAAAATGGCGTAATCAGATAGAAATCTCCACTCGAAAAACCGATGTTGGAAAAAAGCTAAATTGGCAATTAGGTGCTTATACTAAGAAAACATATCATAAGCCGAGTGAGCAGCTATTTTCTAATAGGTGGCCACTCAGTTTTACGAACTTACAAAAATATAAGAACACCAACATAAGGATGCAAACAGTTCAAACGTTTAAAAAAAAAAAAAAAAAAAAAAAAAAAAAAAAAAAAACATAATACAATTAAATTAGAACCACAACAGAATAGAAATATAAGTGAGCATATTATTGAGAATAGGAATGGGCCATACCGTGCTTTCGGCTTCTTAAGCCTCTTCAGTGATACAGAAGCATCGCTTTGGAACGATCAGTAATTAAAAATTACTGGCGGGCCTAAACTGGTTTTAGATTGTCATAACCTCATTCTTAGCTTCTGCAGTGGTTCAAAACATTTAGTCAGTTTTTTTCGGTCTTCGTAGTGTATCTCTAACTAGCCAATGAATCATGAAGGACAAACAAATAAATCACAATAAACACCATGATGAATCAAAAACAATGACTCACAGCTACAACAGACTGCCCCATTCGGCATTTTTACAGTCTTTATGATCACTCAAACACCGTAGTTGTCAAAGACTAACATTGAGTACACCAGTTGAATTTACAAAATCAAATAAGAACAAAATATTCACATACCTCTTGAATATTTGCATGCACCTATGTACACCTCGTCTGAGTATATGACTTGGACAAATACGAACAATATGAGCAATACCAATACATGTAAAACCGGTTTAAGCCCAATCCCAACCCCAACCCCAGTTATTTTATATTACTGATCGTTCAAGGGCGATACTTCTTAGGCAGTTAAATGGTTGCACTGTTTGTACCTTATGTACGCATCTAGTTCAGTTCGGACAACTGAGAGGCCGGCTATTGGGAAATACCTGCCCACTCGGCTTACGATATGTTTTCTTTGTATAAATATCTAATTGTCGATTAAGTTTCTTCCTTGGTTTTTGAGTCTGTGAGTCTTTGTTTTTGATTCAAGATGATGGTTATCATGATTTTTATTTGTTTGTCTATGGCGATTCATAGACTAGTTAGGGATTCACCACGAGGACCGAACAAATAATCAAATGTTCTGAACCACTACAGAAGATGAGGGTGATGTTAGGGCTTTATAAAACGGTTTCATCCCCCTCCAAGTTATTTATAACTGTCCGTTCCAAGGCGGTAGTGCTGTTGTGGTTCACATTTATCCAATTTATTCTAATTATGAGTTTCATGTATTTGTGGCAACCCGAATTCAATTTGGCTGTTCATTTAGCCCTCCGCATTTTACTTTTTCTGTTCAAGCTAGCACTGTGACCACCTTACTTCAACGGCTGCTCACCCTGCTTTCCGTTATACATGCTACATATTGTATACTTAGCGTCAATGAAAAGTTTCCAGTTAATCAGGATGAATTAACACACGACAAGATTTGATTCATTCTGAAAAGAAAAGTGCCATTGTTTCAGTATTCATTTTCATGGCATAGAATGCCATCCATCATTGCTATTGAAAACGGAGCCTAAGACTTGTGACTTTTTTTAATTAGTTTACACTATACACAAATCAGTTTGGAGGAAATGTTACCAGCAGCTTGTCCTGCGTTTTCAGACGTTTTTGTACTAGTGATTTGCCCATTCGTAGGTTTTGTGGTTATCCGATTTATTTTCATCTGTATTGACATCTTGTGAAACTTTGCATTCTAAATATTTGTCACCCTGGTGTTAAACATATTCGTTTCGATAAAGTGGCAGAATGATTCAAGATGCACATTCCACTGCGATAAATTATTGCCATGTATTCAATTGTAAAATTGTTGTCACCTTCAGAGAACAATTCACGTTTGGTTCACAACTTATGGAAGTTACTTGTCCTTTATGATATTATACGTTTTTATGGTATGATTTTGGTGGGAATAGCTTTACTCGTCTTCACGCTTCGGAAAGACCTCCAAAATAACGCAGTCTAGATTGCTGTTTCGATGGGTAGAAGAAACGTTTATAAACTTTTCATAAAGTCGTCTTACTTGAATATGTATGACTAAGATTTCAGACATGGTTACTTCCGCTTTCGTGTTGCCAGAATTGGACAAATTTGTAACGTCTCCGTGATCAATAAGTTTGATACAATCCGATAGCAGGTTTTGAAAGCAATATTGTCACATCAAAGTGGCATTAAATAATACACTATAGAAAGACGGACTAAGAGAGGCTCATATCCTAGATAAGTCAATTGTCAACTTCAGTCCGTTAAAGATAGAACTATCTATGTAGCCATAACGTTTCAAATGTCCTTAACGAAACATATTTTGAGGGTGTTGCTTTATGTGTTTTGGTGTATGAAAAAGACGTCATAAGAGCCCTCGTTGCCTGGGATGGTATGATAAAATGTACCTCAATGGGCAATTCGCATGATTATAACATAACATTTATCAAGTCAAATGCATCAGTCGAAATATAAACTGTTTTATGTATTATGGAGTGTTTAGCAAATTTTAGGTGTTTGGAAATCGGTCAACAGTATTTTAAAGGAAATTGTTGCGTCTGTTTGTTGAGGTTGGTATACCGTCCAGGTCGCACAATTGCACTAGACGGTTGCCACAGTAACCCACAGTATCATGGCATTTGAAAATCATTCAATAATAACTGATCTGGTAAGACACGTCAATTCTGCTGTATTCATAGTCCGCTTTCGTGACATAGTCTCGTAGCTCAATTATTATGACATGAAGCATATTTTATTCTTACATCTTTACGATGATACTGTGGTCTCGAAACCACGACTTTGGTTCTGAGTGGCCTCCTGTACGGAAAATAGCTGCTCACTCGGCTTACGATACGTTTTCATAGTGTAAGTACTTGCTTGTTAAACAAAAAAATAAAAGCTAGATATTTTGGAAGCAGTGAAAATGTTCAAAGGGAGGTAGTATGGGCCATATTGCGCAATTCCAGGTAATGAACCCTCATCAGGCGACAAAAGCCAGTAAATAAGCTTCAATTTCAAAAGTTTACACAAGGGAAGTCTAAATCAAGGACGCATGCATAAACGGGTTCAAATAGTAGCAGATTGCTCTTAACATACATTTTTCATACTCTAAATATTCTTACTGATCTCAAAGGACCGAACGAAAAATTAGATTTTTCTCACCTCGGTTTTTGGAGTGGGGATTTCTGATTGCGCCATTTCCTGATCAATACCCACTTTTATTTTTTCTATCTAGTCAAGCCGCGAGGCTATTTGTGTGGCTCATTTTGATGTTAGAACTGCATTGCAATTCTCGATAACAAGCCAGTAAACTAAGTAGTGCTTATTGACAGTTTTGGTTAGGTGTATAATGACTCATTTGGATAAACATTTGCATAACAGGTAGTTGCATATCTCAGCATGGAATGACGCTTAACACAGATACCTTCACAAAGTAGTCATCTCTTGGTAACTCACTGCAGGACTTGATAATATTAAGTTTTAATAGATACAAGTAAAACAAATATTATTTGTTAACCCTTTCGCTTGCGACGTCATTTAAATATATATGTTAGGAATAAATGCATAGTGTACACACGTTGTTTCTTTTATCAAATATCGGTCCAAACTTAATGGATTAAGTCAGATGTAGTGTTAATGCAAAAAATCACACGACGTGCACTAATGGTTGTTACAGGGTTGAAAGTTTCGATTTTATAGATAATTGTTTGTTTGTATTGAGGCTTAACGTCCAAGTCAAAAAATATTCAGGCATGTCGGGACGGAGCCAAGGCTTCCTGAGTTTAGCCAGTACTGTAGGGAGTTAATATGTCTTGCTGAAGGACACAACACGGTGCCTCCTGTTGGTATCGAACCCAGGATCTCTCGATTCGGGGTCCGACGCTCTACCACTACGCCACCGCGCACCCTTATAGATAATTGAAATGAATCGTTTTATAATCGAACAAAAATCATGCAAATTTCATAACCGTGTCGCCTAGCTTGTATACGTGCATCAGTCACTTAATTTCTTTCATCGGCTGTGTGAGCTAACCTAAGCAAGTTGTTTGACTGAACTTGTAAGATAGGTTATTTCCCTTACACAGTTAACTATAAGTACGTAATGTCATTACAAAACATTCTCCGTTTTATTGTTTTCAAACCATCGTAGTAGAGTCCAGAAGGTTTGTGTTATTTTGATTTTTGAAAGAACCGAATCCGTAGGATCAGATTATGTATTTAATTGCAATGCCCTTTAATTAGAGACTTCAGTCATTAACATTGTACCAATTCTGACAACTACTGATTAACATGTGATTCCATCTATCATTAAGCAAATTTTGTTCATAAAAATGTACATACATTTGCCTTTGTATTTGTCCAGTACTACATGTAGAACATGTCTTTCCTGTACGTTTCAATCACAATTTAAACGTTTCAATTTCCGTTTTATGGAAAAATAATGCAATTAATTTACTTAAATGGTAATTGTTCTCTTTATAACATCTGTAACATAGCATTTCTAAAACATCTTGATGTAGTATTTTGTTCATTTTATTCATTAGGACATGTCTGTCCATTTATTGCTTACAAAATTCAATTTGCCGACTTTATGCCAATGTCCAATAGAATTATCTTTTCAGTCCTTTTAAACATTTCAATTACCATTTTATGGCTATACCTTGTAATTTATATGCTTAAATGGTCATTTCGTCTTAATAGCATCTGTTAAAATTCCCATTCTAAAAGCAGTGGCTCGCAGACTTACTGACGAAATCGTCAAACATGGTTGTTTGATACGCGTTTATACATTTAACTGTTTCTGCTGGTATTCCACTCATACTTGCTAATAACCTCCTGAGCCGACGATATTAGTCTTTACATTTGAACGTAAGCTAGTGTTTTGCGTTACATATGTTTTATCTTTTGGCCTCAACTCAGCAATAAAATGAATATTTTACTTAACCCAAAGTTCAGTCCGGTGTCATTTAATGACATTGAACTTTCTGTCCAGAGAATCGAAGACGTATGATTACCAAACATTATAGGAAGTTTTATTGACATTGCTATTAAGTGTTCGTTAGATTTGTCAATAGACTGGACAAAATGAGATTAAAACTACAAAACATCCTTAATGGCCTAATTAAGTCAATAAAACAGATCAAGTTCTAGTTATAGAAGACCTTAGGAACTGTAATCAACCCGAAACTAGCCGTTTATCATCGATTTACAATACTGAATCATTTATAAAAGGAAGATCACCGTTTCATTGAAGTCATGCTTATGATGAACCAGGGGATCAATGGTCGTGTAAATACTCACCTCAAATCCAGTATGGACCTTTATACTCAACTTCAAGGCATGACCATGTGCAAAGCCTCGAGAGAGGGACAGAAAATCTCTGGGTCCAAAATTGTGTCAACATATCGTCTTTCTATCTGCGTATGTTATTTCTCCATTTTCAAGTTTTCCTCACTAAATGACATTTACAGATTTTTCGCATTTAAATGCATTGACAACCTTTAGTTTTTGCTTCCACCCTTACGTTGAATCACTCCAACACCATCGAAGCGGTGCGTGAATGGAAACAGGAATCACTGTCCTGGACACATCTACGAGCATCACGCAGAACAGTAATAAAATAGAAAAGAATATTTCTTTATTTTCAGTTCAGAAAAAAACATTTCATGTTACGGACGTATAGGATATAGCTTAATTTTGGAAATGTTTTGCGAAAGTCTGCATGCTTAGTTTTTAACCCAATCATGGTTGATAATTATGCTGTCTTCTATAATTGCACGCCGGTGGGTCTGGCGTCAGACGCTTTGATGGTCCCCACTTATAGCTATTGATTTTAGTTGTTGGGGCCGAAGCTTCTTGGTTTTTGCTTGGCCCACTGGGGTACAACTGTTTTTTTTTTATTTTGCTCCGGAATTAGTAAGTTATTTGGCGCCCAAGGTTCTCCATCGTCGGGCAGCTTACTCAGTCTGTGATTCCTCGTTTTTTTATTCATCATGGTGGTTATCATGATTGATTTGCTTGTCCTTGATGATTCATTGACTAGCTAGAGATTCACCACGAGGACCGAACAACTATAATAACTAAATGGTGTGTACCACTGCTGAAGCTGAGGGTGAGGTTAGGTACCTGTAAAATATTGTATGCATACAATACCACGTGATTGTCAGTAGTGTATTACATTAAGCTCACTTAACAACAGTAAGAGGTACAGGTGATCGGCCTTGTTAGTGAACGGTTTTTGAGCTATTTTATAACCAGAACAGATAACTCAGAGTAGCAGTCTTATCTTGCTTTCAATAAACGCGTATTATAATTAATAATCTGGATACCCATGCTACTCGCATTCTGCCTAAATTTGAAATAGGGATTCATGTCAAACTAGATCCGTTGCAGAATGATATCATTCAATGTTCGTGGTAGCGTTCCTGTCTTCTTCACGATTCAATTTATTATTGACGACGTTGATATTCCCCATCCTAATATCAATATTAATATTCACTCATTCATATTTGTGACTTAAAAACCACGGTAATGCTTTTGCACCGCGAACGACAGCAATTTACAATGTTAGCGTAAATACTTTAACCACAAAACACTTTGATAATAACGTTTGCATTTTGTGAATGAATTGGTGTGTTTCATGGTTCATCTGATTAGTCAGTGTGGAGCCTTGATATTGTAGTATCGCCCTCATGCCCGTTTGCTTGGGCATCTTTTTCTGATAAAACATCATCAGAGGAATGACTTTAGATACATGTACAATCAGAATATATAGAACCAAACACGATTATAGTAAGTTTGGTTTCACTTAAAAAGGACTATTCCGCAAGACATATTTCAGTTTTGCTTGGTCACTTGGAATCCACTATGTTATGCCTAGGTCACACTAGGGCTTACGTACGCTGCGGATGCTGCGGATAGGTGTTCCGTATCAGTCCGTCCTATCCGTAACGATTCGTATCTTATCCGTAATGTCCGTAACTGTAAGTATCGTATCCTCAGTGCGCGGAAGATCCGCGGGCAAATTCTCATAACTGTCAAAAATTCATGCGCGGATGGACAATCGGTAATGATAGGTAATGGTACGTAACTGAAGGCATTTATTCGAACCTGTCCGTATCTAAACAGTATAAAAACGTATCTAAATGTATCATTCCGCGATCAAGCATTTGTTGCGGATCGATACTGTTCCATACGTGTTGTTTCGCTCGGTTGCGGTCTTCGTCGTTTACATACTTTTCGATACAATTTAATGCGTTCAGATACGAACACGTAATGTTACGGTTCGCCTGTGTCACAAAACCGGTGGCACCACTGTGTCACGCCACAAATGTGAACATGTAAGTAATTCAACGTAAAAAACTTTATTCGAAGGTACCAGTCAGTAACAAACATTATTAATCCGTATGTGAAAGTAACTATAGTCGCAGAAAAAAAACAAAGCATATCAATACTTGATAAAATTGGTATTTTCATTGATATGAAATTTCACTTATATCAAATCTCACTGATATCAAAAGTCTCTAGTGACTGATATCAGCCTATATCTTCACTGTAGATTTTGGATTACTTCTGACGTTTCAATGGATATTCTAAAATAATTAAAGATATCCATCAATATTTTTGGATATCCTAAAATGAATTATGGATATCCATAAATGAATTATGGATATCCATAAATGAATTATGGATCTCCTTAAATGAATTATGGATATCCATAATTGAATTATGGATATCCTGAAATACATTTTTGGATGTCCAAAAATCACGATGAATTATGGATATCCATAATTCGATTTTTGGATATCCAAAAATCGAATTATGGATATCCTTAAATCAGCTCATTTAAGGATATCCTTAAATGTGTTTTAGGATATCCAAAAATAAGCTTGAATTTAGGATATCCATAATTCGATTTTTGGATATCCATGATTCTTTATTTGGATATCCATAATGATCTGATTTAAGGATATCCATAATTCGATTTTAGGATATCCATAATTCATTTTAAAAAAATATTTCTTTTCCATAATGATTTTTTCCGTGTAATACGCATGCGCTAACTTAAACTGAACGAAACGGAAGCCAACGTAAATTCAACCACACCGGATGCCTCCATTCTCTGACTAGGGAGAAATCATTATATCCCATAGGCACGTATGGGGTGCCGTTTTACTATTTATTTCCTATTTATGGATATCCATAATTCATTTTTGGATGTCCAAAATTCATTTTTGGATATCCATAATATATTTTTGGATACCCATAATTCTTTTTTGGATATCCTAAAATCGATTTATGGATATCCTTAATTCGGCTGAATATTGGATATCCATAAATTGATTTTAGGATATCCTATAATCGAATTATGGATATCCTTAAATACAATCCTATTTTTGGATATCCATAATTCGATTTAAAGATATCCTAAAATCGGGCTAATATTGGATATCCATAATTCGATTTATCCTTAATTATTGTAGGATATCCATAAATGAATTAAGGATATCCATAAATACATTATGAATATCCTTAAATAAATTATGGATATCCAAAAATAGGGAATAAATAGTAAAACGGCACTCCATAGGCACGTACATCATTTTTTGTGATTTAAGGATATCCTTAAATGAATTATGGATATCCTTAAATACAGTCCTATTGAAGGAAATCCATAACTCATTTATGGATATCCATAAATCGAATTATGGATATCCAATATTAGCCCGATTTTAGGATATCCTTAAATCGAATTATGGATATCCAAAAATAGGATTGTATTTTGGGATATCCATAGTTCGGTTTTAGGATATGCTAAATCTATTTATGGATATCCAATATTCAGACGAATTTAGGATATCCTTAAATTGATTTTAGGATATCCAAAATGAATTATGGATATCCAAAAAAGAATTAAGGATGTCAAAAAATAAATTTTGGATATCGAAAAAAAAAATAAGGATATCCATAATTCATTTCAGGATATCCATAATTCATTTCAGGATATCCATAATTATTATGGATATCCATAATTCATTTATGGATATCCATAATTCATTTTAGGATATCCAGAAATGTTAATGTATATCCTTTATTATTTAAGGATATCCATAAATGAATAAAGGATATCCATAAATAAATTATGGATATCCTTAAATGAATTATGGATATCCAAAAATAGGGAATAAATAGTAAAATGGCACCCATAGGCACGTACATCATTTTTTGTGATTTAAGGATATCCTTAAATTATGGATATCCTAAAATACAGTTCTATTGAAGTACATCCATAACTCATTTATGGTAATCCATAAATCGAATTATGGATATCCAATATTAGCCCGATTTTATAATATCCTTAAATCGAATTATGGATATCCAAAAATAGGATTGTATTTTAGGATATCCATAGTTCGATTTTAGGATATCCTAAAATCAATTTATGGATATCCAATATTCAGACGAATTAAGGATATCCATAAATCGATTTTAAGTATCCAGAAATGAATTTTGGATATCCAAAATGAATTATGGATATCCATAAATAGGGAATAAATAGTAAAACGGCATCCCATATGATTGTTGGTTGATGCGTTCATTTACGGTGTAGATACGTTTGTGTCACGGTTTAGATACGGAAAGATTCGAATCAACGCTTTCATTTACATGTCATTACGTACTATTACGGATGTTTCATCCGTGCCCAATTTTTGACTTTTTTCAAAATTTGGGCGCGGATGGAATCGGACTTGCATATACAATACGTTAAGATACGAACATATACGGAAAAGATACGAATTGTTACGGATATGACGGATAGATACGAAAGGTCAGTCCGCAGCGTCCGCAACATCCGGATGTGCTAGTGTGACTGTAGTTTGACTAAAACCCGCGTTTTCTTGCATCAAATTTCACCGTTATATACGCAAGAAAACTCAACAGTACGTATCTGAAGGTGTATGTCTGTATCTAAAAGTAACAGATGGTATCGAAAGGTATGTAGTCAAGTATCTTAACCGTATGTATTCGAATTTATCCGTAACTATCTTCGAACGTATCCGTATCTTTCCTGAACTACCCGTATTTATTCGTATTTAAAGGTAATAAATTCATTAAGAACCGTTAGCCCCGCCCACAAAATTCTGCGGATCGCTACGTATAGTATTCGCAACTATCCGCGGCATCCGTAAGCGCTAGTGTGACCTAGGCATTAGGGCATATAATTACAAATACGTAAGAATGCAGTGTGGTGTGGTTTCCATTGTAGCAACCTAGTAGTGTGGACATACGACGAATGAATGGACCATTTTCCATTTGGGAAAAAAAGGCATATGAATAAACTTATATCTACCATTACTGTATCTTGTTGTAGTGAGTATGACTTTGCATACATTGGAAAGATCAAAGATGAAACAACTTGCTTTATCGAATACTTAGGCACAATTTTGAAAGATGCGTGAAGACTAGAGGACCATTGGTCCTGTAGCTCACCTGAGAGATTATCACATAGTAAGCTCATGAGATTTAAATTTATTGAGAATCGACCAATGAAAGTCTATGCATGGACACTATTGACCCCCAGGGCATGGCCAAATTTGACCCAGGGGCATGACTGGCACAATTTATAATGGGGACTACCAAACATTGCTACATACAAAATATAGAAGCTCTGGGCCTTTTGGTTTCAGAGAACAAGATTTTTGTTAGTTTTTCCCATTGTAAGTCTATGGAGACTATCTACCCCCGGGGCGTGGCCAAATTTGACCCCAGGGGCATGGCTGGCACAATTTATGTAGAGGACCATTAGCCATTGCCACATACAAAATATCAAAGCTGTGTGCCCTGTGGTTTCAGAGAAGAAGATTTTTGATTTTTTTTCCCATAGCAAGTCTATTGAAACTATCAACCTCTGGGACCTGGCCAAATTTGACCCCAGGGGCATGAATGGCACAATTTATGTAGAGGACCATTAGCCATTGCTACATACCAAATATCAAAGCTGTGGGCCTAGTGGTTTCAGAGAAGAAGATTTTTTAATTTTTTTTCCCATAGTAAGTCTATGGAGACTATCAACCCCCGGGGCGTGGCCAAATTTGACCCCAGGGGCATGAATGGCACAATTTATGTAGAGGACCATTAGCCATTGCTACATACCAAATATCAAAGCTGTGGGCCTAGTGGTTTCAGAGAAGAAGATTTGTTTAGTTTTTCCTATTGTAGGTCTATGGAGACTATCGACCCCCCGGGCGTGGCCAAATTTGACCCCGGGGACATGATTGGCACAATTTATGTAGAGGACCATTAGCCATTGCCACCTACAAAATATCAAAGCTGTGGGCCCTGTGGTTTCAGAGAAGAAGATTTTTTAATTTTTTTCCCATAGTAAGTCTATGGAGACTATCAACCCACGGGGCGTGGCCAAATTTGACCACAGGGGCATGAATGGCACAATTTATGTAGAGGACCATCAGTCATTGCTACATACCAAATATCAAAGCTGTTGGCCTAGTGGTTTCAGAGAAGAAGATTTTTTTAGTTTTTTTTCCTATTGTAGGTCTATGGAGACTATCGACCCCCGGGGCGTGGCCAAATTTGACCCCAG
The DNA here is from genome assembly GCA_964017185.1 of Rugalucina vietnamica. Classification (NCBI taxonomy): domain Eukaryota; kingdom Metazoa; phylum Mollusca; class Bivalvia; order Lucinida; family Lucinidae; genus Rugalucina; species Rugalucina vietnamica. The sequence continues at coordinate 64,436,941 of OZ024872.1, forward strand.
GGGCATGATTGGCACAATTTATGTAGAGGACCATTAGCCATTGCCACCTACAAAATATCAAAGCTGTAGGCCCTGTGGTTTCAGAGAAGAAGATTTTTTAATTTTTTTCCCATAGTAAGTCTATGGAGACTATCAACCCCCGGGGCGTGGCCAAATTTGACCCCAGGGGCATGAATGGCACAATTTATGTAGAGGACCATTAGCCATTGCTACATACCAAATATCAAAGCTGTTGGCCTAGTGGTTTCAGAGAAGAAGATTTTTTTAGTTTTTTTCCTATTGTAGGTCTATGGAGACTATTGACCCCCGGGGCGTGGCCAAATTTGACCCCAGGGGCATGATTGGCACAATTTATGTAGAGGACCATTAGCCATTGCCACCTACAAAATATCAAAGCTGTGGGCCCTGTGGTTTCAGAGAAGAAGATTTTTTAATTTTTTTCCCATAGTAAGTCTATGGAGACTATCAAACCCCGGGGCGTGGCCAAATTTGACCCCAGGGGCATGAATGGCACAATTTATGTAGAGGACCATTAGCCATTGCTACATACCAAATATCAAAGCTGTGGGCCTAGTGGTTTCAGAGAAGAAGATTTTTTTAGTTTTTCCCATTGTAAGTCTATGGGACCTATCTGTTGATACAATCTGCTCCAAAACCTAATGCCATCAATCCCCCAACCCAATTATGGTTCACATTAAATTTGATCAAGATCGGCCTACTAGCTTCAGAAATATTCTTATTTGAAATTGTGGACGGACGACGACGGACGACGACGGACGACGGACGACGACGGACGACGGACTGCCTGCCTATCCTATAAGCTCACCTGTGAGCCTTCGGCTCAGGTGAGCTAAAAAGGCATGTGAAAGCTTCATAAATGTCATAAATGGCAAGAAAGTCAAACTACTTTGATTCAATCTTTGTCAATCAGAAATGATGCCAAAACGTGGTTGAGTTCCTTCATTCATGTTGATCGTATTGATTCTTCCTTATCTTGTTAACACTGGAGGTGGAACTTGGAAATTGTGGTAGCAATATTCCAAAAGTTTCAACATTACCTCTCAAATGCCTTATATGTCGATCCTAGCTTATGGCGCCTGAATGGTATTTGGCAACAATGCTACCATCTCGCATCCTTGGTTTAAGGTTGATTTATCTAACGACATAACCATCCTCAAGGAATTGTCGCATGTTTTAATATCATTATTTGAGAATAAAGTGTATTTTGATGCAAATTTTCCGACATTAATTTTAACCCTGAAATTAAGCTTTGATGTAACTGAACACGCATTAAAGTCGTAATCTCCTGATTTACAACTTCTCATCTTAATATCAATAAAAAGAAAAAATAAAAGCTACGGAAAGATATTTTTCGTGAAGATTTTCATTTCCCTTCCCTTACATTCTAAATGATCTGTTTATCAATTATGTGGAGCATGCTCCTTAGACGAGTAAGGCAACGACAATCAGAAAGGAATTCCCACTCCAAAAACCGAGATGGGAAAGACTAAATTGACAATCAGGCACTTACACTAAGAACAAATAAGCAGCTTTTGCCCAATAGGCGGCTACTCAGTAACCTGAAAACGCACACAAGGAGCAAACGGTACACAACACTACTCTTAAACATAAAACCATTACGAAAACTTGCCCATGCAATAAACATAGATTTTTTAGCTTCAAAAATTGAAAATTTTCAGCTGAAAAATTTTGATATTTTTTCTTATTTTTGCTCAAAACATAGATTGTGGGTACACGTTAGAACCGCCTCGTCGAGGCGGTTCTAACGAGTACCCACAATCTATGCTTTTGAGCAAAAATAAGAAAAATAGGTTTACCCCTGCGTACCCCAGTTTTACTATATAAAAGTGGGGTATAAGGGGGTATACATTACACGGACATGTTTTCGTGATCAACCACAACAGAGGCATCGCCTTGGAATGACCAGTAATATGACATTACTAGGGGAGGGCTTCAACCGGTTTTACAGGATCCTAACCTCACCTTCCGCCTCTGTAGTGGTTCACAACATTTAGTTGTGTTAATTGATTGGTAAGCTTCTAACTAGTTGTGGTGAGCCTCTAACTAGTTAATGAATCATCAGGGACAAACAAATTAATAAGGATAATCACTATGATGAATACAGAAATGAGGACTCGCAGATTAAATAAGCTGCCTGTCGATGGAGATTCTCGGGTGCCAAACAAAATCACTGAAGATCTGGAGGCAAAAATACAGTTGAACATCGGTGGGCAAACCAACAGACAAGTAATTAAGAAGCTCCTTATATGACCCATGCTTTTCTATGGTGAGTAGAATAATGTTGGCTATATTTAAATGTCAACAAAAAGAAAGGAATAAAATGTACTACCCTTTTGTGACATTGTTACATATTGTTTACAATTATCTTCTCAAACGATCAAAGACAGTTATCAGATAGGTAAATCTGGGGTCATCGAGAACGACGAGTGAAACGTATCTTTCACAATTTAACTTCTAAACCATATACATGGTGAATTAAAATACAAAAATGCCATCATTTGATGTTGGTCGAAACATATATATAGATCTGACAATATTAAAATATATGGCGTGGAATTGCAGTATAGAGGTTACACTACGCGTAATAATTGTGACATTGGACCACTTACTGTAACAGTGGCCACTTTTATCATCAGGAAAACATGTCCGTGCAATGAATACCCCCTTAAACCCCACTTTAATATAGAAAAACTGGGGTTTGCAGGGGTATACCTATTTTTCTCATTTTTGCTCCAAAACATAGTTTGTGGGTACTCGTTAGAACCGCCTCGGTGAGGCGGTTCTAACGTGTACCTACAATCTATGTTTGGAGCAAAAATAAGAAAAATATCAAAAATTTTCTACTGAAATTTTTCATTTTTTACAACTCTAAAAATCTCTGTATATTGCATGGGCAAGTTTTCGTTATGTGAATCACAGCAAGCAGTATCCACACTCAACACAAAACTGTCAATGTTGTGAAATCATAAATACGATATTCTCACAGTACAAGAACTTAAGCATGCTTGTATTTGCTGTGGTTATATAGACAGGACAATGTCAGTCACTATCAGTACAATTAAGTTTGTCATTGTCATTTGATGACCTACGTACATGTATAAATAGTAAATACTGGTTAGAAAATGTACCTAAACCGATAATGTTTTTTTCTATTTTGGTTGGATAGACTTCATCCGTCTTGGGGCTTCGTAAACCTCCGAAACCCACAGTCTTGATTCCTGTCTCGATAACAATTTCTAAATTTTATCTTGAATCCAACTCATTTGATTCTTCTGACTTAGATACTTCTTTTCTTCTGTTGTCCGAATCGGACACATGTCTCTCGTCTCCATGATCAATACGTTTGATGGCAATATTGTCGCATCAAAGTGGCATTAAATCATACGTTATATAAGACGGATTTAGAGAGGCTCATGTCCTAGATAAGTCAAATGACAACTTCATTCGAAAGTAGATAGATTCAAAAGAACTATCTGCGTAACCATAACATTTCAATTGCCCATTTCGAAAACCATTCTGTGGGCTTGCTTTATGGTATGTTTTGTGCGTATTTAAAGGAATGCACTGGAAATCTGTATAGTTACACAGGATAACGCAATAAAATATGCCCGATTGGCCATTCACATGACTACAGCATGGTCCTAGATAAACTTAAAGGGATCAGAGTACGACTCTATAAAATATAAATCTAGAATTGCAGCAAACCTATGATAGTTTCCATTAGCAAATATATGTTTTTACAATAATCAATGTACCGTAGAGTATGGCTTTTACTTTTAATGCACGGATGGACACTGTTACTTGTATGATGGCGGTACAAGTAGGCAAAGATCAGGAAAAGGTGCAATCAGAAAAAGATCCAAAAAAGATTCCAAAAACCGAGGTGGGAAAAAACCAAACCAACAATCAGGTACTGATACCAAGAAAACAATTCGTAAGCCGAATGAGCAGCTATTTTCCCAATAGATGACCACTCAGTTACCTTAACTTAACTAAAAATATGAAAACACACATAAGGCGTCAACAGCACAAAAATTCCAAACACCAAGACATAAAACAAAAGGAACCACCACAGAAGTATCGACTTGGAACGATCAGTAATACACAGTTACTGGCGGGCTTAAATCGATTTTACATGGCCATAACCTCACCCTCAGCTTCTGCAGTGGTTCATAACATTTAGCTAGTTCTTCGGTCCTCGTGGTGAATCTCTAACTAGTCAATGAATCATCAAGAACAAACAAATAAATCAAGATAAACATCCTGATGAATCAAAAACCAGGACTCACAGATTGAGTAAGCTGCCCGACGATGGAGATCCCTGGGCGCCGAATAAAATTTACTAACTCCGGAGCAAAAGAAAAACATCAGTTGGACCCCGGGGGGCCAAGCAACAGACAAGAAGCTCCGGCCCCAACCAACTACAATGAATAGCTTTAGGTCGGGGCCATCATTATAAATGCGGTCGGGGCCATCATTATAAACCCTACATTATAAATGTAAGGCATATATATATACAGCTCTAGGTTGTGCCACTCCCCTATTTCAAGTTTACTGTTTTTAGTTGACTTTCAGAAGAAAGCGTGATCATACCTGATCATGAGAGGTGGTGTATGTGGCAGAACGTCGACTTCCGAAAAGTGGCCTTTTACTGTTTTTACTGCTTCCAAAGGATCAAACTTTTATATTTTATTTACTTATATCAAGCAAAACACGTATTTACCCATAGGACTTGTTAAAACACAGCGAAATGTTGGCTGCGCTTTGCAAGGAGTGAACCGTGTTGACTGAGACGATAAAAAGCCATTGGCTTTTTGCGGGGCATTTTGCCTGCTCAAGTACTGGCGTTAATCATAATGTACACCAACTCTATTGACCCCTCTAATGCATGACTGTCCGGAGTTGCAACAGCTTCAGACCCAATTATCTCGTGTCAAGCACAAAAGTGTCAAACGCCACCAACAAAATTTCTATAAATATGAGTTATTTACACCTGACTTGCGTTGTTCATTATAATTTGTATTCCACGTCCAGCTCTTAAGATTTAAATACAAATGTAATGGTCAAACGATCGATTTTCGGGTCAAATGTCATGGTCTATGTTACTGACGGACATGATCCGAAAAAAAAAACCTATACAGCAAACATGAAGTAAAAAAAAAACCTATACAGCAAACATGAAGTTAACGCCGTCAATATGAATGTATTCTCGCAGGTCTCTTTAGGAAGTCTTTGGTTGTCTAAATGAATGCACATGCATATACACGTTTAGCTTCGTTGTTGACGACGTCATTTTGGGCGCTTTTCCTCCCAGCAATTTCTTAACGAACGCGCGCAAATTCTTAATTTCATTTTTATTTCATATTAATAAGATTCGTCATGCGTCGGACCGTTTTTGCCCTAAATGAAAGAAACAGCAGGTCATTTGTTTCAGTTAACATTTTATTTCTTTTCCTGGGTCAACACCGTCCGACCTAAGATTAATATCAGATTTATAATATGATACTCATACCCTTAAACCATAAAATAGGTGAGCATACTATGCTTTAGTCCCGCTTGACAAGCATTTTTTTTTTTTTTTTTTTTTTTTTTTTTTTTATGCAAGTAAATATGAGATGACAAACGTTTGGACTTCAGTTTAGGCATATTTTGTGCATCGTCATTTTTTGTCGTTTTTGTCGCATCAAGACTTTCATACACTTCAGTCGCTATTTTATTATTGCCGACGTATGTTTTTTAATAAAGTTGTTTTGTGAAAATAGTTACGAGTCAAATTAGCCCCCCTTTAACCATTATTGAAATTGCCATATAGCGTTAGGCATTACCAAAATTGCACTAGACAATAGACCAGAGGACCAATGGTCCTGTAAACGCTCACCTGAGATCTGCTGCATATACCCATAAACATGTTTGAATATTATCGTATTTAACTCCAGTGCAGGGGCAGATGAAGCCCTTGGGGCATTTTCTTTTTTTAGAATCTTCAATATTCTGTCCATTTGCCAATTTCCTGCTGGCCTTTCCCTTCAAATGACATTTTAACAGTTTTCCCAATTCAAATGCATAGGCAACCCATGTTGGCCTTGCCATAAACTTGGTCAAGGTCATCACAGGGTCATGATTTATATATACATTGGAGTACTTTAGCCATCAATGCTTCACGCCAAGTTCCCTTGAAATCAGTCTATTGGTTTCAGAGAAGAAGATTTTTGATGGGTTTTTACCATATATTGGCATGGTGGCCATCTTTGTCATGTGACCTAGATTATTTATATATACATTGATTCCCCCACTCTATAGATGCTTCACATAAAATTTGGCTTTGATTGGCCAAGCGGTTTCAGAGGAGAAGACGTTTGAATATTATGGCAATATACATGTATATTGCCCCGGGGTGGGGGCACATGAGCCCCTGGGGTCCATTTGTTTTTCAGAATCATTAATATTCAGTCCTACTTCCCATTTCCTGCAACACTTTCACTTTAAATGACATTTTGAAGTTTTCCCTATTCAAATGCATTGGTGACCTATGTTGACCTTGCCGTAAAATAGCTCAAGGTCATCACAGGGTCAGGATTTATATATACATTGTAGTGCTTGAGCCATCGATGCTTCATGCCAAGTTTTGTTGAAATCGGTCCATCGGTTCTGGAGAAGAAGATTTTTGAAGGGTTTTTACCATGTATGGGCATGGCGGCCATCTTGGTCATGTGACCTGGATTTCTTATATACACATTGGTTCCCCCTTCCTATTGATGCTTCACATAAAATTTGGCTTTGATTGGCCAAGCGGTTTCAGAGGAGATGATGTTTGAATATTATGGTAATATATATAATGTATATATATAATGTACAGGTATATTGCCCCGGGGTGGGGGCACATGAGCCCCTGGGGTCAAATTTTTTTCAGAATCATCAATATTCAGTCCTACTACCCATTTCCTGCAAGACTTTCACTTGAAATGACATTTTAAAATTTTTCCCCATTCAAACGCATTGGCGACCTATGTTGACCTTGCCTTTAAATAGGTGAAGACCATCACAGGGTCACGATTTATATACACATTGTAGTGCTTGAGCCATCGATGCTTCATGCCAAGTTTGGTTGAAATCGGTCCACTGGTTCTGGAGAAGAAGATTTTTGAAGGGTTTTTACCATATATGGGCATGGCGGCCATCTTGGTCATGTGACCTGGATTTCTTATATACACATTGGTTCCCCCTTCCTATTGATACTTCACATAAAATTTGGCTTTCATTGGCCAAGCGGTTTCAGAGGAGATGATGTTTGAATATTATGGTAATGTACAGGTATATTGCCCCGGGGTGGGGGCACATGAGCCCCTGGGGTCAAATTTTTTTCAGAATCATCAATATTCAGTCCTACTGCTCATTTCCTGCAAGATTTTCACTTGAAATGACATTTTAAAATTTTTCCCCATTCAAACGCATTGGCGACCTATGTTGACCTTGCCGTAAAATAGGTCAAGGTCATCACAGGGTCACGATTTATATACACATTGTAGTGCTTGAGCCATCGATGCTTCATGCCAAGTTTGGTTGAAATCAGTCCACTGGTTCTAGAGAAGAAGATTTTTGAAGGGTTTTTACCATATATCGGCATGGCGGCCATCTTGGTCATGTGACCTGGATTTCTTATATACACATTGGTTCCCCCTTCCTATTGATGCTTCACATAAAATTTGGCTTTGATTGGCCAAGCGGTTTCAGAGGAGATGATGTTTGAATATTATGGTAATGTACAGGTATATTGCCCCGGGGTGGGGGCACATGAGCCCCTGGGGTCAAATTGTTTTCAGAATCATCAATATTCAGTCCTACTGCTCATTTCCTGCAAGATTTTCACTTGAAATGACATTTTAAAATTTTTCCCCATTCAAACGCATTGGTGACCTATGTTGACCTTGCCGTAAAATAGGTCAAGGTCATCACAGGGTCACGATTTATATACACATTATAGTGCTTGAGCCATCGATGCTTCATGCCAAGTTTCGTTGAAATCGGTCCAGTGGTTCCGGAGAAGAAGATTTTTGAAGGGTTTTTACCATATATGGGCATGGCGGCCATCTTGGTCATGTGACCTGGATTATTTATATACACATTGGTTCCCCCTTCCCATAGATGCTTCATGTAAAATTTGGCTTTGATTGGCCAAGCTGTTTCAGAGAAGAAGATCTTTGAAAATGGTGGACGACGGACGACGGACGGACGACGGACGGACGGACGCCGGATCATGGCCATCCTATAAGCTCACCTTGTGAGCCTGACGGCTCAGGTGAGCTAAAAATGTGTCCAGTGACCGTAAATAAGTGACACATGTATCAACAAGTCAGTTGATGCACATTTGACAAATGAAACCTACATTTTGCATATGCCAAGATAAAGGCCGCAGTGACTGCGAAGCTGATCAGCGCCCTTGTTTTTGCTACATGGATAGTACAATATCTTCTTAAATACGAAATTCCATGTTTCTAGCCTTCTTTTGTGGCTGTGTAGGTCTGTTTCTATCAGACTTGGTCGGAAACCCCAAAGACCGGTTTTCTCGCGTCGGGACTCAAATGAGCCTTCATGCATTTAAAAAAGCATTCTCTTCACCGCGGCCCATGTCACTTGCGGATGTGACCAAATTAAAAGGCTCGAAATTTGCAAACAAACTGTTTGAAGAAGCAAGTTTTATCTCAGTTGAAGTGTTTGCAATTTATTTGCAAATGTTCATAACAAGTGGAATACTTTATTATAATTTCCGCTGGGCCTTTTGTTAGCGGACTATTAGAATTTAAGAAAAATAAGCAGTGACCAGGAACTGTTTAATGACTTGAAACGCTTTGTTTAAACCCGAATTTAAAGATCATATAATTATTAGAAATATAAATAAAAATAAAAATGGAAGTTATAGTAAATTATTAGATCACCTATTTCCCTAAAGGTGGCCACAAAGCTACCTCATCCGAACCTGATACAATATGAGCATACAGCGTATATTACAAAACATTATTTCAATTAATATCAAAACGAGAATCAGTGCGTACCACACCAGAATGTCAAAGAGAAATCACTCAATTACGATCTTTAATATTGTGTTGGCATGTCCAGTAAAGCTGGTTATTCATGTATTGCCATGTAAAAGTCCATACTTGTTCTCAGAGAAATGAATCGTTATTCTCAGTAATAAACGCAATTAATGTGCCAGTTATCTCGTAATAAAATCTGGGAAAACAAACTGTTAATTTTGCTTGCCCCCCTACAGAATCACTTTGAATGAAGTTCCATGATTACCCAATTTTACCGCTAAAGTTGTAAACTCTTACTGAGCAGTTACACATGTGACACTTGAGTTCAACACTGTTTTATTGCCTGTAATTATATTGATGTTTATGATTCTTATGATTACCATCCTCGTGATAGATTTGATGTCTGAACATTTATCTAGAAATAAAATGTGTGTCGCTAGTTTCTAAAATTGTGCCAAATTACTCTTTCTTAAAATTTTCCTAAAATTCCCAAATAAGAGACCCGAGAACTAACGCGACCTAAACGATGATGCTAACGCTCTAAGTTCCATTGTTGCACAATCAGCCACGATCTCAGTACAAATATAAATACATATGGGCCGCAGTGGATAGCGTATTAGCTTAGCAATCAAGTGGTTGCGGGTTCGAAACCCGGCTGGTACATAGGCCTGCCTTATTGGTGACAAATTTTCACCCTGACGCAACGTGATGATAAAGGCAAACCGCCAAGAAGATTTAAACCCCGGTGGACCAGAACAGGAACAAGGTGTGCCTCGTTGATTAAAATATAGGCAGATTCCGGAAATGGAAATGGAGTTGTCGTGAAATTCTAATCCAAGGTCAGCTTTACGATGATGTTAGGAATTTATTGTTTATTTTATATCATGCTAAGCGACACCATTAGTATTGATACTAAAATAGCTTTTGTGGTTCAGATACACTTTTTTCTAAATGAATGAACTTAAATTTGCATTGCGGTGTTAGGTAATCCTTTTACACATTTCAATACATTTTAATCACTTCATCGTATTCAAGTCAGCCATTACATGAAATAATACGTTCTACGTGAAAGTGTACAGCAAAATAATTGAGCCGCATCGTGAGAAAACCGGATTTTTGCCTAGGCGAAAACAAAGGCGCAGATCAGCTTCGCGGTAACCGCGAAGCTGATCAGCGCCTTTGTTTTCGCTACTCGGATAGTACAATTCCTCTTCTACTTAAATCCGAAATTTCAAGCTTCTAGCTCTTTTCTGAGCTTGTACAGGCCGGTTTGTGTTGGACCTGGTCGGAAACCCCGAAGACCGGTTTTCTCGCGTCGAGGCACAATTTTAATCATAATATAGAATAACGACACGGTTGCCTGACATTGTTTTATGAATTCGGGCAATGACCTCTGAAAGTCCTGCTGATAGCTATACACAAGAGCAGACCTTCCGTATCTTCTCTGGATGCAAGGTCTGCTTTCCCCATGGTGTCATTTGCTTTAATCAACTCATCTTCTGTGTCGAATCTCAAGTGTTGGTATTTCCTGCGTAATTGTTTGAGTACAATACCTATTCAACACTACCTTTCCTCTTTTAAATGCGGTTTCAGTCAATTGAAGATCGAAATAAAAGGATCCAGGGTAGTATTACGAAATTGTCAAATGACTACAACTCATGCGATGCTTTTTCATTATCACGCCACCATTTTAATATCCACCGCATTTTGCCCATTTAATGTATATAACAAACGATAAAAAGATGAAAGTTCAGTTTCAAGTTGGACATAGGCAATACGTGTACACATTTGCATTATAATTGCGCCTGCCACTGTCAGATACCTATGACTGTCTCCCGATATTTGTATATATAGAGAGAGGTTCCTCGTTTAGAATTCAGAAACCAGGTTCTGTTTGTGCATGCATTAGTTTTATCGTCATCCTTTGTTTAATGTTGTACTTTTCCAGATGAGTTGATGTGTTGGGTTAATGATAAGGAATTTATTATATTGTCCACATCATGTAACGACCTACCCAATGTTTTTTGCGATGTAAATGACCACTGGTTATAAATAATGCCACGAAAACTGTTTAGTTTAGCTGTAGACCCGAACTTCTTTCATTTTCTGGGACGAGATTTAGAACTACACCCACAACATGAACTCATTGAAAATCGTTATTGTAACCGTTAAAATAGAAATTGTAGTAGAAATAAGAATCAACATGTCTAATTACATGTCATTAAAATGAATATCTTATAAAGGTCACGCCGAGGTCACCATTGTTTACACTGAAATATATTTATCTTTTCATTTTAATTAAAATCACTATGAAAATCAGTACATAAGCAATTCATTTGTAAAGGGGGTACTTAGATACAAGTCGCATCATAACAAACAGTATGCCTATCGTAGAATGCAAAATCTTATTTGAACCGTCTGATTCAAGATTTCCTTGTGTGATCAATAGGGCAAATACTAGTATTTATTTTTTGACTGAAAAAAAAAAAAGAAAACGTATGCATATGTAATCCACAGGGTTACAGGCAGCAGAAATGGATTTTAACTACTTAAAGGACAATGACCGCTTATCACTTTTTATTAATAAATGACAATGTCATCTTCTCAGTCCTGAAATTTTATGTTCATTCGCATGTTAACACGGGACATTACATGTACATTTTACTGCCGTACCGTGTGAACTCGTGACAGGGACATTGTAAACAAAACAAAACTCATGTCGTTTTTATGTTCATTTGTTTGTATTTTGTTTGTTAACAACTGCAAATTGAACCGGAACGCCCACCGTGAAATGTTTCCATATACAAAACCAATGCACTGATAAACTTCGATCTTCAACTTAAATTACTTGGTTCTACAAATAAAATATTAACGTCGTATTTATATTTTTCTTAATATACCTCTGCAGAAAATTTTCTAAGAAAGTCCTTTGTATTTTGCTATTATTGAAGAGACACACAGTTTCATAAAACACCAATCTCAATCCGCTTTCGCTGCCAAATGGTCTAAAACATTAATCAAGGAAACAAAGTTGTATCCGGTAAAGCTAAATCACTAAATGTGTCTAAACGCCGACAATGTGAAATTATATAATCCTGCACAATATCAGTGCTATCTTATTTCAGTGTGACCCATTTATTTAAATAAGAATTCAAGCATATACTAATTTCTTGAGAACTGAGATATCACTCTCTCGAAATCTGCAGGACCATTGCTCAAACCAAACGGTAACTCCTTACCTTTTCAGTGCAACCTTTGCAATCATTGGATATGTATATATTATTTTACCTCATTTAGTTTATTGCAGAGTCTTTTGAAATGTTGACTTTGTTATAGACCTTGTTACAGTAAGAAAAAAATAATTGCAGCAGTTCTTCAATAGCGATCAATGAATTTCGTAGTATTGAAATGAATGATACATCAGAATACAAGTACTGTAGTTTCCTTAACACTACTCAAAAGAAAATGATAAATGTGGTTGGTGTTCTACTATCGAAACAAATACAACTAAGATGGCTTTGGTTGATATTATAGCATTAATTGTCTTGTCCAGAAACAATATCATAACATTTATAGACAAAATAAATGCCGACTTCGTGTTACTGATTTGGATGCGCCGTTGTCTTTGATTTACGAGATAATGCCAAGTAAAATACCAAAGAAAGCATAAATGACTTCAAAAGCATAAACGCTACAGTAACCGTTATTACGATACAATAACTTTAATTGTAAAATAGCCTGATTGCAATCTTGATGAGAGGTGGTGTTTCTTATGGTTTTCGTGATTCGTATCTTACTCATTAAGACATTCTTCGCAGGGATAAACTTTGGGTACCTGTATACAACTAAGATTATAGACGCTGAAAAGCCATGTATTCAGCGTCGAAATTCGACACTGTAGTTCTTATCTTTTTGAAACAGTTACACTTTTTGACAATGCCGGTGGTTTTCTATCTTTGCACGAATTCAGTTTTCGTGAACCATTTGCGGTTAGCTTTCACGCTATCGTTTGAATGATCTGCTGTTTATTTCAAAACCGATAATTCAACTTCTATTTTTGAATAAGATCTTGAATTTGTAGAAACGTACAATAACACATGCGACCAACCGGAGCAGTCTTATCCGCGTCATTATTCATGGAACCTCCAACAAAACACTTCAGTTCGTGCCTTTGAAGCTTCTCACTGTTACTGATTAGTGGGACAAGGCTTTTAGTGATATTTTGAAAAATGTTCAAGTCTGTCAGAATGAACGACAGCAGAACCTAGTGGGCTGCATTGTTATGTACAACTGATTTTTGTTTGACGCCCATGAAACACCTGCTTGTGCTGGTGGTCAAATAAAAAGTATGTGTATTTTTGTATTTCAACATAATTCATGAGGAACGTAAGATATTACTTTTAAAACAAGTGAAAAAGGGGTGAACGAATCTTAAACTTTTTACAATTTCACTTACACTTCTACTTCGATTGCAATTCAAATACTGAAGTTATTGTCTGACAGCTTATTTCACACGTACGTGTCCTGTCAACAATAATGATACCTACGTGTATGTGAACTCAATAATAATACTCAGAATGTTTAAAGTTCATAAATAAAACAAGAAACGACCAATTACACCTAAAACCTTTCTCTCGAAGGTGAATTACAAATGTCAAAGTATGAAAGAAGGAAAAGGTACATTATTATTTTGTGTGCTATAACACCATATTGCCATATTATTTACTATTAACTTCTCAAATTGCGGGTCAATATCAGTTGGTCCAAGGTTATTGGGTACATCATTTTCATATTTTCATGAATTCTAGTTATAAAATTGAAATATGTTTATCATTTTTTGAATTGAGTGTGATTCGAATATGTTTGGATCATGGGGTGGGTTTTAATACGAAAACTTCCAAGTGCCATGTTCAATTTGAGCCGCGTCATGAGAAAATCGAATTTTCGCCTATGCGAAAACAAAGTCGCAGATCAGTTGTGCAGTTACTTCGGAAGTCCGAAACAAGCTTCTAGCCTTCTTCTGTGACTGCACAGTCCGGTTTGTGTCAGACCGGGTCGAAACCCCGAAATCTTGTTTTCTCGCGTCGCGACTCAGTTTACATCAAGACTATCGATGTGATGACAAATATGAATGTTTATATTTTGCTTATTGCCCTTTTCGGTTTGGATGATGCGTTTCTTGTATGCTTATGTCAGTCCCTGGTTACTGCCTGCCTTCCACTATCACTTTATAAAAGTACAAGAAATTATTTGTATTTGTATCAACTGTTTGAAATCGAGTACGCTTCTTGAGCATTAAGATGACCCATGAATCTCAACTCACTCTCAAAAATATTCTAATCAATAACTTTTGAATTCAATGTGAATTAGCTCGGTGATTTCCTGTGTTTGAGTTCCAAGCACTTGAGAAAGTTTGACTTCCGGTCCATTATCTGTCAGTGCTGAGTATTAATAGATATACAGATGGGTCTCGTAATATGACATTTTGTCATAGAGATAATAACTGAGAAAATGCACATTTTAAGGTGATCCATATATAAGTGGTAAGAATGACGTCGAAACGATAGACAGTCCTATCTTGGGTGATTATGTTTTGCCTGATCAATTTTGCAAGCGTCGAGTCTTTTGAGTCGCTTTTGTTTGTTTAATTTCACTTAGATATTAGTGTACAAGTACTTGTAGTGGCACTTATGAATAATATCAAAGAACTCATTTGAACGATTGTTTAACTTTCTTTAATTGATATAACACATTCGTTCTCAAATGGCAGCCAGTGAGATAATGTAAAAGGGCTTTGACTACAGTATCAGCTGAGTTTATGGTTTATTGACAAGGCATCGTCAATGTTATAACAGATGCAGTGTCCAGAACCTTAGCTTATGGCCAACTATTGATGCATTCGTTTCTCACCAAAGGTTCAGCATAAGAGGAAAGTAATGGAAACATTAATCTTTAACTTTAACCCCTCACAAAACTCCAATACGTATTAAATTTACATTGCAAACCGTCCAGTCAACCCTTTGAACAATAAGATTGTACTCCCAATGCACAAACGACTTGGCACTAAAAACTTTGATTTTGACGTAAATCAACGAAAACTACGTCTAACTTAAAATGTTTCCGATCCATGAACAAAATGTGGCAATCATCTTTATGCAGCAGAATAGATGAAGATGCAAGAGATAAATGAGCCGCCTCGTGGGAAAACCAACAATGTGATTTCCGAACAGGTCTGACTCAAACCGGCCTGTACAAGCACAGGAAAGAGCTAGAAGCTTGAAATTTCGGATTTAAGTAGAAGAGGAATTGTACTATCCGAGTAGCGAAAACAAAGGCGCTGATCAGCTTCGCGGTTACTGCGAAGCTGATCTGCGTCTTTGTTTTCGCCTATGCAGATTGTTGGTTTTCCCATGAGGCGGCTCAAATGTATGTTTGGAAACGTACATGAAGCCCCGGACCAGAAAACAAAAACAAAGTTGTTTGTTTGTCCATTCAAATCTTAAATTTGAAGTGCAATGAAAATGTGCAAGTGGTCACTTTATCCCACTCGGCTGGATAAGAAACATAATTGATGACATAGTTTATTGACGATAGTAAATATAAAATGAACAGCTGATAACGATGCCTTTGAAGAGCAAATGAACCCTGTTTAGAAGCCTTACATACGGATCAAGAGATTTAAACCATTGAAATGATATTTAGTTTTTGACTATTAGAAGGAAAGTTGTTGTTTGCATGTATGCTGTATCTCTCAAACAAAACAAAGGGAGTTGGGTGCTGAACTGTAATATGTTGCAGCAAAGAATACGTACACATAGATGGACTTCTAACTCAAAAATGGTTTAATATTGTTGTTGTCTAATTCGGTGCTATTTTGTAGTATAATAAATGAGCCTCCTCGTGGGAAAACCAACAATGTGGTTTCCGAACAGGTCCGACACAAACCGAGCTGTACAAGCATAGAAAAGAGCTAGAAGCTTGAAATTTCGGATTTAAGTAGAAGAGGAATTGTACTATCCGAGCAGCGAAAACAAAGGCGCTGATCAGCTTCGCAGTTACTGCGAAGCTGATCTGCGCCTTTGTTGTCGCATATGCAGATTGTTGGTTTTCCCATGAGGCGGCTCAAATAGTATTAGCATATAATATCTGAGGGGGCGTCTATTGGGAAAGAGCTTCGTTACAGACAGAACAATATCCAAGACTGTGAAGGTGGATACGCATGCTCGCCTTGTGGATGAAATAAAACATTGAAACCCGAAAACTCACTATATTATGGCATGCGTACTGAACTTCAAAGTCTTAAAATAGTTCCTCCGCAAAGAAAGATGACAAACGATTCTTTCTTCTCAAAACCAACTGTTGGCTTATGATAATATTTACTTGGGTAATTATCATGGTCTTATTGGATCACAGACTCTTCTAAATACTTTAAGAATAACAGCTCAAATACATGCCGATTTTTACTGGAATACTTCAGTTAAAATGAATATTGAAAATTCGTTTTGTCACTTATGGAATAATTCAGGTTTGAGTACAGAATACCTTTTACCCCCTGTATCCTCTTTTTAAGAAGACCACTCATGGTGCAAATTAATAACAATTCGCTTCAAGTCTCTGAAACACACAATTAATATTCAAGACGATAAAATGATTAAATCATAACCGGTGTTTTTCGAATACTATTTGAAAGACTTTAAAGGAACTACAAATTATTATGTTAAATGTTTTTGGAATATTTTTCATAACACCGCACCGTTATAATTACGAACTTAACTCGTCGCTTTCGTTTTCGTTCCTTTCACCAAAATATAATTTCTCTATCGTTCTATGAAGCACGAAAACTTTACTTAAGGCAAAACGACTGTTTACTATTTCATAAACAGATCCCAACAGTGTTATAATTTGAAGAACTTCGATTAAATAAGCACATCTTGTTGTAGGGTTATACCAATCTCAAGACTGTTTCATAAACGTTCACTTGTCTTTACAAACGGAAAACAGACCATTTTACGAGCCCATTCTATAGCTTAAGGATGTCGTTTTTGCTGCTCGGGTGATTATGATTTACCATTAATCTGATGTTTTATTATTAATGGGGTCATTGTAAACTGCTATAAAATTTTACACCGCATACAAACGCTATTATCGGGTGGCAAGGCGGTCAGTTGAGTACTTATTTATGAATGTAAGAAATATAAACCCAATTCAATGTTGATTTTGTATTTATAACCCAAATGTAATTTGCATTTGAAGACGTTTTGTTGTTCTGGGGCAGCGGTTTGTATAAGACAGTCTGCTACGACGCATGGCTAGAATGACCTTGTATTTAGGTATTTGATGCTAGAATTGTTAAGCAAGAACGCATACTAAGTTGGTTCCTGTGTAAACATATGCACCAACCGAAAGAAAACACAACTGTGCCAACATGTATCTTGCGCATTTCAACAGGGTTTCTAGCATTCAGTAGAAGTTGCTTCCCTTACACCGTTACCGTGTAGTTTTTGTATGACAGTATAAAAAGTATCAAAGTGACATCGAAATATGAACCACGTCATGAGAAAGCCAACAACATGCTAATGGAAAAATAAGGGTGCAAATCAGCTGTGCAGTAACTGCTTCGCTTGCGTTTACGGTTTACGTTAGACCTAGTCTGAAACCACGAGGATTTATTTTCGCGTCTACTGTACAGTACTTATTGAGGATAATCTATGCCCATATATAATAGGACTTTTCAGAGTGATACGTTGAGACCCCGCTGTCCTTCTCAAGGACAATATGTTCAATCTTGAGCATTATTAAAGGCCAGTTGACTTTGATTCCTAGACCTTGACCAACTATTTGTCTACAGGTTTAAAAAGCTATTCATCTGCAACCACTTAGACATGCCTGTCGGTTTATGCATTGTGTCACTTATTTCGCTGATCAAAAACAAAAGTACGTCAGATTAATACCCTATAAATTGCTTGATCCATTAAAAAGACAATATGCAAAATATGCGACTTAATTTACATCAAAATCCGTCTCTACCATATATTGCATCTAGCTGTACATGAAAAATAAGATATTCTTTATGAAAGACTTTACAATCTTCTTTACCAAAGATTGTTCATGTCAAAGTCCGTTTTTCCTATGTCAGGTCAGACTATTGTCTTTTCGTGGTCAAAAGCCCAAAAAGAGCGGAATGTACGAGTTAAACAAACATTTTAATATAATTATTGTTTCACTGTCATACCATGACCAAAACGAAGGGTCACAAAAAGGTCACAAGACCTGTTATCATATTTTTGACAACTTATCTTTTTCAATGTTACAGCATAATTACCAAGAAAACGTATTGATTCTTTTGGATCAAAGGTTAGAAATAATATTCTATATTGTTGGGAGGTCTTGTTGTATATTTTATACATCAATTAAGTTCCATATATTTGTAGGATTTTGATCCTTGTATGCAGCGCTTATACGTATATGAATAAAGCAAAATTTAGATCTGGAAAATAACGAGTTTTTATGCGCCTCGTTCTCAAAAAACGAACTCTCGTGCAATCAGGCTTGGGGTCAATTATTTTGAAAAGTAATTAATAAAATTACAATTACACTGACATTTGTTCAATTAAATTACAATTACAATTACTAGGCATTTCAGGAAAGTAATTCATTACATACAATTACTTAGCCTAATGTAATTCATTACATACAATTACTTTGCATGTTTTGACGCATGAAAGTTCTAAGTCCCAAAATGTTCATAAATGGAAATAAAATTCGAGAACAAGTGAACAAGTGTTATAATGACTTAGAAATATCTGGCAGGAACCGTTTGTACTATGAGTCTCTTTCCTTTTGCTCCCACTGATCAGGAATATTTGAAAACTTTGATGTATACCGAATTAACCATCAAATGATATGGGTATAAGTTTGATATAATGTATCCCATCAGATGTCAAAACATTATTTGCAAATATAATAACTCCTCTAGGAATCAGTATATCTGTTCTGACATGAATGGAAAATAGTTGAATATCCAATTAAGTACAATATAAGTATTTTTATAAATTCTACCAAGATTATTTTGCTTTTAAAGCCTGACTATGCTGGCTTATTTATAAAAGAGATGGTGAATGATCACTCCTGGTTTCCAATGAATGGCAAATCACAAAATGTAAACACTTCAAGTGTAACAAATGTCTGCATGCATTGTCCTTTAAACTCGGCAAATGTCCAGAGTAATAAATTAAAAGATTGCTTACAACTGATAAACTGTCAGACTGCACATGTGTCTTACAATCATACAAACATAATAAATACTTTTTTACCAATAATTTTTATTATTTTCGCATTTGGAAAACATGATATTCAAGTTCACTCCATCTTAAATACAGCTGTAGATTTGAAAATATGAGGGGACATTGAAAAGAATCAGTTTTATTGTGACCATTTTGGTTAAGATGATTCTTAAACCTTTAAATAGCTTAAAACACTACTCTTAACATCCCATCTAATTCATTTTTGAATCTGTTAATGAGGTGTGAAAAATTAGCAACAAGGACTCTTGTAGGCAATACACCAATCAATTGCACAAAAGAAAAGATAAGATTGTGTTTTCACACTTTCACACTTTTCACACTTTCTTTGCTCAATCATTGTTTGCTGTAACATTGTGTGTATAAGATGATGATTAGCTCATCAGTAAAGAAAGGGTTATAAGTTAGATTAAAAAAAAGTTTTAATAGATGTATAGACTTATTTTATTACACTGTTGTAAGTTATGTCTATGTTAAATATTTTTGATTTGAGTACTGTATAATTGTCCAGATACTTCAATGAGACATGCAAGGAAAAAAGATTCATCAGGATAATCTGGTTCTGCAGTATGCTCTTTCAATATTCAGCTCTAAATTGTTAGATATATTATTTCTTTAAAGAAATTCAAAAGTAATTCAAAGTAATTGTTAATTACTCTCCTTTTTGACACTGTAATTCATTACATTTCAATTATTGTAATGAAAGTAAAGGCTGAATTACAATTATTTCCAATTATTTTGAAAAATGTAATTAAATTGCAATTAATTACAATTACAATTTTAATTACCCCAACCCTGCGTGCAATGGATACCACTGCCTTACACTCCTATTGTCGGGATGGTCAATTGATCAATTCAGCAAATATTATAATTGAATTTATCGAACCCGTTTCTACGCACTTTCACTTTTCGCAGCTTATCTAAGCTACATGAAACTCAATGGTCCCAAAAAGTAATACTCAGAACCTCGAATGTTTAGATTTCATAACCACACCATTCAACAGATGTCAGAGATATGCCCTGTTTACCAAAAGTGTATCAAGAAGAGTCGCACAAACGTTATGCAGCCAAAATGACGAGTGTGCACCACAGATCTCAGTCAAATTATGAAATACAGTGGTTGTCAAGGTCTAGTCAGTCGAGGAATAAAAAACGTTAACATTACGTCATTTATGTTGTTTCACGAGTTCCTCGCACTGTTTATCTTAATTGTTAGTGCATGCAAAACCGCGTCAGTAATTTCGTGTTGTGGCATTTGAATTATTATCATTTGATTTATCCGAAGCATCAAGTAAGATTTTGTATTCCCTTTAAAGTTGTTTTTCTTCCTTATTTGCATACAGGTGTTATTAAGCGACAGTTATAAAAGTAAACACACCTAAGTTAAGGCCATCTTAGTCAGCTTTGGCACCTGTATAACACAAATGTTGCCACTGCTTTTTCAAACGTTTTATCGGTAAATCAGTACTTGGTCATAAACATAAGAGTGACGTTACAGATTTGCCATTATAAAGGAGCCGCCTCTTTGGAAAACCGACCAGGTTTCCGACCAGGTCTGGCTCAAATCAGCCTGTGCATCTAAAGAAGATAGGCTATCACATAGTATATGGCAGAGGTGCACCATGCCGGGGATTTTTGTAGACATATATTTTCTGAAAGCCAGTACCCTAAGCTGCTAAATGCCACTTGTTAGCACTCTGACTGCTGGGGCTTTATCGTGCCAGAGCGTGTTACGTACGTTACCGATGTATGATTTTTAAATTCAAGCTGCTAAGGGGATCACCAAAATTTATGACAAAAAGCAAATATTTGACAAGAACTTTACCTTTTGATATGTAGCAGAGATGTTACCTAATCTAACAGGACCAAATTCAATAATTTTCAGATATCATGACTACTGATACAAAAGAAGTAACGTACATAACCTGTGTAATTTGGCATATCCACCGTGTTTCATTTCTTATAGAATATAGCTTAGACAAAATATCAAAATACAATTTATATTATAATTATTTACAGTCCTTGCCCTTTAAAATGACATATACTGGATCTCTCTGTGACCTTCCATTACTCCATAGATGCTGATTGTCTTCCCCTACCCCCATTTAAATATTATGCCCATTAATAACCATGTCCCAGCAGAAACGGAACAAAGACACTTCCTTTCCTGAACAACATTACAGTTTTCGAAATAAAACTTCCATAGGTATTAAAAGCACACGAAAAATCAACTACAGACCATGCTTCATGATAATGGTAGCATATTTTACCTAATGTCATGGTAGATCATGGTAACATATGTAACAATTTTGTATTTTCACTATAGAATCATATACTTCTATGACTAATTGGATATTATCATTTTTCTCTCACAGTTATTTCAATTAGAAAATTAAATTTATTGAATATCTGTGCTAAAAGGTATTAAAAACACACAAAAATCAACTACAGACCATTCTTCATGATAACGGTAATATACTTAACGTAATGGCGTGGTTACAAACGTAACAATTTTGTATTTTCTCTATAGAATCAAATACTTATAATTTATAGCAGATTATCATTCTTCTCCCATAATTATTTCAATTAGTCAATTAAATTTACTGAATATTTGTGCTAAACGTGAAAGAAAGGAGAGCCAAAACGGCAACAATCGCTCACCTGGTAACAATTAAGTCTGAAAAGGATTAAAGGAATAAAATTTAGTTATTGTGGTTCTATTCTGCTAAAATACAAATTAATTAAAGTTTATTTGCGTATTCACATTATTGTATAATTCTATTATGATCGTAGAAGACTTACGTCACAGATTTACCGTTATAAATCTGAATGACTCGCCTGTTGCGATTGGTCAAATACATTCACTTCCGTCATAATGTTAATGGTAAATTTGTGACGTCAGTCTTCCACGATTGGTATATATATTATACATATCAAATGGACCATAAAGTGAAGGATCTAAAGAACATTATTTTAGCAGAGTGAGCAGCTATTTCACTAAAGGTGGCCATACAGCTACCTGAACTTAACTACTTCCGCGTGACTTCAGAAATCACACCAAAACCTAAAACAAAAACATGTAGGACCACAAAACAAACGCAACCTTGGGAAGTTTGGAAATCAATGTAAAATTGTGTAAACAAGTGGATTCGTTTATAAAATGCATCCATTCTTTCACAATAAACGAAAACTACACCACAGATACAGCCTGCTATACGTTTATTAGCGCCTAATTGTCAATTTAAGTTGTTTTTCCCACCTCGGTTTTTAGAGTGTGAATTTCTTTCTGATTGCGCCTTTTCTTGATCATTGCCTACTTGTACCATTTTAGGATCCCAGGAAACACAACTGAAACCACTGACTGACTGACTATCTGATTACTGGTTAACCGCCCAGGTCTGAGCCTGTCCAGGAAAAGTGGTTAAGTCAAGCCATTCATACATATAAGTCTCAATGGTTTAGTTTGGTGGTAATATTTGGATGTCATGACGTCCTTATTTTGGGTATAAGTCCCATAAAATGGAGGCAACGTCCCGACATGACCATAGCTGTTGACTGGGACGCTAAGCATCAATTCAAACAAACAAAGAAACTTTGGAGCAAAAGAAAACTGCCATTGGACTGAGCAAGACTTACGAAGGGTCTGGCCCCAGCCAAGCCTACTTAAACACTATTTCCAGACACGCCAAAATCAGTCATGAGAATTTTCATTCATGACTTACAAATGAACATGTACTTTTTACAGACTTTTAAATAAGATATTGAATGTGCTATGGAATGGCCACGCTTACAAATTCACGGTCACCATCTTAAGTGTAACACGTTTCATCTTGTTCTCAAGGGCAGCTTACTTATGTCGTAGTTCAAAGGAGATGCGATCAAAGATATAACCTCTAGAGTGACCATAGTACAGTCACCCATTAATATTATATATTGTCATGGAAACCGGAGTTCTATGAGTCGGGCGTCAGACTCTATGATGGTCCCGACATAAAGCTATTCATTTTAGTTGGTTGGGGCCGGAGCTTCTTGTCTGTTGCTTGGCCCACCGGGGTCCAACTGATGTTTTTCTTTTGCTCCGGAGTTAGTAGGTTATTCGGCGCCCAGGGATCTCCATCGTCGGGCAGCTTACTCAGTCTGTGAGTCCTGGTTTTTGATTCATCAGGATGTTTATCATGATTTATTTGTTTGTTCTTGATGATTCATTGACTAGTTAGAGATTCACCACGAGGACCGAATAACTAACTAAATGTTATGAACCACTGCAGAAGCTGAGGGTGAGGTTATGGCCATGTAAAACCGGTTTAAGCCCGCCAGTAACTTTGTGTTACTGATCGTTCCAAGTCGATACTTCTGTGGTGGTTCTTTTTGTTTTATGTCTTGGTGTTTGAAAATTTTTTTGTGCTGTTGGCGCCTTATGTGTGTTTTCATATTTTTAGTTAAGTTAAGGTAACTGAGTGGCCACCTATTGGGAAAATAGCTGCTCATTCGGCTTACGATATGTTTCATGGTATAAGTACCTGATTGTTGGTTTGGTTTTTTCCCACCTCGGTTTTTGGAGTGGGAATCTTTTTCTGATTGCGCCTTTTCCTGATCTTTGCCTACTTGTACCTTTCTATTCTGATCTGGTTCTTCCTTATGCATTTAAATTGCAGAACTGTATCCGTCTAAATAAAGTACATGAAGCTTGCGGTATCGCAGACTAATAAAGGGAAGCTATTAAGTGTTTGATGTCCCATAACCACTATGGTCGCTTGCTACTGGTTGTTTTAAAGTGATGGTTTGGATTAAATTCTTACTTGATATTAGATGGAGTAGATATATTTCATTTGTTGCCGTTTTTGTTGTTGGCCATGTACTTGTAGAAAATTCACGGTAAAGAAAGTTTCGAACAACCACGTTCTCCTGGGTTCGACACTGTACCACGAGGTCACCACGCTCCCCACCGTGTATCTTGGTTCAAAATTAAGTAGTTACGATTACATTATAGCATTACCATTATTAACAACCTAATTATGTTTGGGTTTCACAGATGACATACAAGTATTCATCTTTCACAAACCATCCAAGGCATGTTAGGTGTATACTGTATACCCAATCAAAAGGAACACAACCTCAAGGAATCGCGCTTAATGTTGTTCTCAATGGAGAAGAACGCTCACTTAGCACTGCCACTCTCTGCCTTACCACATCAGTTCGGTATAAACATAATCATTTATAATTTCACTAGCAAAGTACATTTTGCCAACATTTTTTCAGCAATCACATTTAAGAAAACATATGTGATTTTCCTTTCTGTGTAATACAAAACACATTGTAGTCTAACATTACAATATCATGTGTAGTTTCCTGCAGAAAATAGCAATTTAGAATGACACAAATGTAAATAAAGACATCAAAAATTCCACCATATTAATCGATCCCTTGGATTATGGTATGGCGTTTGAATTACCTATAGCACTCTGACGACATCAATATTGACATCAATAGACATATCTGCAAGGCTCATTTTTATGTAGCTTCAACAAGTTTAGCCATATAGTGCCTTGTTACGCACCAGCTGTAAGGCTATATTACATAACCATGGCTAAAGTTAATCAACCCACCTTCGCGTTTTGCTTGCATAGATATGACGAAGATTGATTGTACTATTGTAATATCCAGTGAATTTCATGCTTGATTGATTGATTGATTGGAAGACTGATTAGAATATATAATGATGATCAACACTGAAACCATTTTAGAGTTAAATTCTGAAATCTAAGATGTGTTTTATTTTCATTCAGATTCATAAGCGTTTAGGAATCTCATCCCTTTTTGTATGAGTGAAATGACTTTACGACACTTATCGTTATCTACGTTACCATATGACAAGACACTAGGCGACATGCATTAAGGTGGCGTTGCTTTAGTATTAAGCGTGTAACAATTAAAACAATGGTGATTTTAAAGTGAAAATGCGTCCTTGAATTGAGTTTTTCCCCAATGACCCTTCAAGAAAGTATAATATGTATCTTCAAATATGTATATGCCAAATACATATATGTAGGCAAGCAAGAACGACACAAGTTTCACCCAACGGCATACAGTTGCAAACAAAGTCCAAATATTATTGGTTCAATAATTTTGACAGCAGACTTACTTGCAAACACTAAATTCATTTTTCGAAGCAGATCCTCACAACTTATTTCATCTCAGCCCTCTGTATGAAGGGAATGTTCCTACGGTATATTGCCGTTATCTACGTTACCAATGACAAACCCCTCGGTAACAATATATAAGGTGTCATTGGGCTTGATAAGTTTACCGTTTAGACAATGCCAAGTTTTTACAAGAAATGTATCGCTATATTGTACTATATCCCGGTGTCCCTTTGAGAATGACTAAGTATGATTTAGCTATACACGTAAATATATGTTTACTGGCAAGTGGGAACGACACAAGTTTCAATATATGACATGCAGCTGCAAACAAAGAACAAAATTTTGAGTAAACTAATTCGGATAACAGACTTAATTCAAAAATATTTCCACATGGTCAGTTTGTTTATTTCTGTTAGAAATTTGATGTACTGTTTGTTCATATGGAATGTCTACTGCATATTTCGTTACATACGTTACCATGCGTGATACAGTGAATTATGTTCATAGAAAAGCATCTGTTTTAGCATATTGTTCCTATTTGCTAATTTGTGTGTTTGTTTTAACACTAAACTTATAAAAATATACCAAATGTTGATTTTTTGGCGATTCTCATGAAATTGGCAACATGTCACGTACGTAATGCATTTGTTATATATAATTGATTCAATAATATTGATTCTTTTAAAAGCTATTACTTATAATTTATATATATATAATCAAAGGGGAGTAACCCAATTAATTAATATATATTTCTTTTTATGTTTCTACAATTTATTATCTAGAACTTTGTAGAAGAATGTCATTGATTATTTTTATCACTGTTATATAATTTAGAAGTATAGAAAATTCTATGAGCACTTTGTGGATATTTCCAGATGAAAATGGAGTGAGTGTTTTTTTACCATAAGTTAAAAATATATTTGGACTATGTATACTGAGATCTCGAAGGGTCTAGTGGACTCTCGTTTAGTCTTGATGGTCGTTGCGGCCTTGAATTCTCTCTGGGGAATTCTAAATTCTCTTTGGAGAATTTAAAAGAACTTTCGTTTAGTTCGTTTCTTTTCTAGAGAAAAGTTTATTATATCATTTTCTAGAAACCTGGAGAATGTCCTTAGATGTATAAATATAGGTCCCAATTCAGTCTTAGGCATTCAGAAATTTGAAGTGATTTAAAGTATATAATTTTGGTTGTTTCACTAGTGTTTTGTGTGGATTAAAATATACATGTGCTCATATTCTGGTTACTGGATTGTGAACTTACATTTGAGGGACAAGGACTTATTTGACATTAACTTTGTAAGTTATTTATTTATTTATTTACTTATCTGTTTGTTTGTTTTCATGTATTTGCAGCATTTATTTGTTTGATTAAATATTGTTAAGTTTAAATTACTTGGTTGTTTTTCGCTGTACCTGTCTAGTTACGCTAGGTCGTAACAGATTTTGGGGGCTCTGAGCCGGGATTGAACATTTTGTGCACCTATTTTATTCTGAATTTGAAAAGATATTTATTGTTTGTCATACCAGCAAAAAGCAATTCAAACTTGAAGATTTCATTGCTGCGCCTTCTCAAGAGCTGTTAAACTTGGCCAAAAAGAGTGATCTTTTAGACATTGCTAGTCATTATAGCATACCTGATGTCAAAACATCTATGTTAAAACGTGAAATTAAGAATGTTATCATTCAGTTTCTTGTTGATGAGGAATTTTTTGAACCCTCAGCTACATCTCTTATTATGGTCTCACAAACCGACATACAGTTGAAAGAGTTAGAATTAAAAAGGCATATTGAATTGGAAAAATTAAGATTAGAATTTGAAGAAAAAAGAAGGGCAGATAAGGAAGAAAGGGAAGAAAGAATGCATAGAGAAAAGTTAGAGTTAGAAAAAGAAAAGTTAGCAAAGGAAGAGCGAGAAAAAGAAAAACAAATGCAGTTTGAAAGAGAAAAATTAGAAAAACAAAGAGAGTTAGAAGAAAGGCTTTTAAAGGAAAAATTAGATATGGAAGAAAGAGAGAAAGAAAAACAAAGGGAAATGGAAGAACGAGAGAAGGAAAAACACAGAGAAATGTTAAAAGAAATAGAACTTGAAAAAGAAAGAATGCATTATGATATTAAAATGAAAGAGCTTGAATTAAGCAGTAAATCAATGCCTCCTGTGTCTTTTGATCCTAGTAAAGTATTTGATGTTACAAAGCATATCAGGCTCGTTCCTCCATTTCAAGAAAAAGAAGTAGATAAGTACTTTTTACATTTTGAGAAGGTAGCAGAAAATTTGAAATGGCCAAAAGAGCATTGGACCTTGCTTCTACAGAGTGTTGTTATTGGTAAAGCTCGAGAAATTTACACTCAGCTTCCACTTGATCAAAGTTCAGATTATGACACAGTCAAAAATCTGATTCTTAAGGCTTATGAGTTAGTACCTGAAGCTTATAGGCAGAAATTCAGAAATTGTAGGAAAGAACATGACCAAACCCATGTAGAATTTGCTAGAACTAAGGAGCAATTATTTGATAGGTGGTGTTCTTCAAAGGATGTAAAGTCTGATCATGCAAAATTAAGACAGCTCATGCTTGTTGAAGAGTTCAAACGATGCATACACTCTGATGTCAAATCTTTTCTTGACGAAAGGGAAGTAGAAACTTTAGATGTAGCAGCACGATTAGCTGATGATTATACTTTGACTCATAAGAGTTCTTTTATTGACAAAAGGCTTATTTACAAACCACATTATAAGAAGCCATATTATAGAAAACCTCCTTACAAGAAACCTTTTAACCCTCAATTTAAACCTAATACACCTCAGTCAAAACCATTTAACCCTCAACAGAGAAATAATTTTCCTCAACCTAATCCACAACCACAAGCTGGACTAACAACTGATAGTTCCAGTCCTTCACATAATCCTAAAAATAAAGATACTAGTGAAAACAAAGGTCAAAGATCCTCATACTCACCCCGGCTGTTTTGCAATTATTGTAAAGGTGACGGTCACGTCATTTCTGAATGTGAAACTTTGAAAAGAAGAAAAGAGAGACAAAATCAAAATAATTCTAGACCAACAGGTCTTACTTCTTTAAGGTCAAAACCACAGTCGATTATTCAGGATGAAAATCCTATTTTGGCCAAAACGTCTGCGACTGATTGTATTATGGAGATTTATGAACCATTCTTATCAGAAGGTTTTGTGTCACTTACTAGTGATTCTGCCCAGTCTACCCCTATTAAAATCTTACGAGATACCGGAGCTTCTCAGTCTCTTATTTTAGCAGATACCCTGCCTTTTTCCGAGAAGACTTCAACTGGGACAAGTGTCCTTATTCAGGGAGTAGAGTGTGGATTTGTTAATGTACCGCTCCATAACATTTATTTGTCTTCAGACTTAGTTTCTGGTCCTGTGGCTGTAGGTATTAGGCCTTCTTTACCTTTTAAAGGTGTTCACTTGCTATTAGGCAATGACTTAGCCGGAGATAAGGTTGTGGTAAACCCACTTTTGACCAATACACCTTGTGAGGATCAATTGCCTGATCCCATTGAGCAGGAAATTCCTGATCTTTACCCTTCATGTGCCGTTACAAGGGCTATGGCAAAAAAAGTCAAATTGAATGATGGGATACAGGATATTGACTTAACTGACACTTTTATAGGTCAGTCTTTTCATGATGAGATTTCAAAATCTCTTTCTTCAAGTCAAACTGACTTCAACAATCAAAGGTCAGACAATGACCTTTCACCTTCAATTTTTGACCAAGGTCACGACCAAATGTCAAGGTCACAACTTTGTCAAGAACAGCACAGTGATCCTGAAATCTCGCCTTTATTTGAAAGGGCTTTAGATGAAAATGAAATTTCTCAGGTTCCTGTTTGTTTTTATGTCAAAAATGACATCTTAATGAGAAAATGGCGTCCTCCTGATGTTTCAGCGGAAGACGAATGGACCATAAATCACCAAATTGTGGTTCCTAAGGCTTATCGTCCTGAAATCTTAAACTTGGCCCATGAAACTCCCATGTCAGGTCATTTAGGGATAAATAAGACTTACCACAAAATTCTCAAGCATTTCTACTGGCCAGGATTAAAATCTGATGTTTCCCAACATTGCAAATCCTGTCACACTTGTCAAATGGTAGGAAAACCTAATCAGACTATTCCAAAAGCTAATTTACAGCCTATTCCTGCATTTGATGAACCATTTAGTAGGATTATCATTGACTGTGTAGGTCCGTCACTCAAGACTAAATCAGGTTGCCAATATCTCTTGACTATAATGTGTGCTTCAACACGTTTTCCTGAAGCAATTCCACTCAGGAATATCAAGACGAAAACAATAGTTAAGGCCCTTGTAAAGTTTTTTAACACTTGTAGGTCTTCCAAAATCAGTCCAATCAGATCAGGGTTCCAATTTTATGTCAGGAACATTTCAGCAAGTAATGCATTAAACAATACAAGTCATCAGCTTATCATCCTGAAAGTCAAGGTGCTTTGGAAAGATTCCATCAAACTTTGAAGAACATGATCAGATCTTACTGTTTTGACACCGAAAAAGATTGGGATGAAGGCATACATTTGCTATTATTTGCTGTCAGAGAGTCAGTACAAGAGTCTCTTGGGTTCAGTCCGTTTGAACTTGTTTTCGGACACACTGTTCGTGGACCTTTAAAACTTATGAAAGAGAAGTTTCTTTCAAGTAATGACAGTCCTTTGAACTTACTTCAGTATGTGTCTGACTTCAAAACTAGATTGACAAAAGCTTGGGAAGTTGCTCGGTCCAATCTTAAGTCAGCTCAGAGCAAAATGAAGTTGCATTTTGATGAAAATGCTCAGAACAGAAATTTTGACCCTGGAGACAAGGTGATTGCTTTTTTGCCCATTCCTGGCAGGCCATTACAAGCTAGATATTATGGTCCATATACTGTTGAGAAAAAGTTAAGTGATGTAAATTACATTGTTAACACTCCTGGGAGGCGCAAGCAAAAACAATTATGTCATATTAACATGCTTAAAAAGTACATTGATAGGGATAGTGATAATGATAGTTCAGTTATTTCCTCAGTAAGCATAATTAATTCTGTCCCTCATGAACAAAATCAGACAGACTTTGAAGAAATGAACTCTGTGAACTGTGAACCATTATCCTCAAAACTCCAGAATTCTGACATTCTGCATGACCTCGATCAGAAACTGTTACATCTAGATCCGGACAAGAAACATGAACTAAAACAATTAATTCTTGAATATGAGCACTTATTTCCGGACATTCCATCCAGAACCGATAAAATCTACCATGATGTAGACATTATTGAAGGAGCAAAACCGGTGAAACAACATCCGTATAGACTTCATCCTGAAAGACAACAATATCTCAGGAAAGTAGTTAAGTATTTGCTGGACAATAACTTTATAGAACCTAGTCAAAGTGAATGGAGTTCTCCTTGTATACTTGTGCCAAAATCTGATGGGACATTTCGAATGTGCACAGACTATAGAAAAGTAAATTCCGTCACAAAAACTGACACATTTCCCATACCAAGAATTGATGACTGCATCAACAACATTGGTCACGCCAAATATGTGACAAAATTCCATCTATTGAAAAGGTTTTGGCAGATTCCATTTATAGACAGTCCAAAGGAGATTTTAGAATTTGTTACTACAGAAAGACAATTTCGAAATAAACTGAAAGCGCTGAAATGTTGCTTGGTTCGCTTGGTTAATAGTTTGATTTTCGGTCTGGATGGGTGTAAAGCTTACATCGACGATGCCATCATCTACAGTGAAGAGTGGAAACAACACCTGGAGATCATCAGAGAATTCTTCAAAAGACTCAGTGATGCTAAACTGACAATAAACTTACCGAAAAGTGAATTTTGCCATGCTAGTTTGACATTTCTAGGACATATTGTTGGACAAGGTCAGGTCAGACCTGTAGAAGCCAAAGTTGAGGCTATATCAGATTTTCCTGTACCTACAGGAAAACGGCAACTGATGCGCTTTTTGGGTATGGCTGGATATTACAGAAAGTTCTGTAATAATGTTTCAGTTTTAGCTGAGCCTTTGACAAACTTACTTTATGATAAGAAGGTCAGGTATGTTTGGAATAAGGCTTGTCAGAGTTTTTTGTTCAGTTTGGGCCATACTTAAAAGTGTTTCAGCTCTATTTACACTGTTAATCTGAAAAATAGACTCCATCTGAGTACCAGCTAGAGCATAAGTCTCATGTTGCAAGAGCACAATCTTGACATTAGACACATAAAAGGTAGAGATAATATAATTCCAGACACCCTTTCAAGAGCTTGATAGTTTTGCCTTGTATGTTTGCATATGAGTATTGCAAAAGAAAGTTTTATTTCACAAAACTTTCTTTTCGTTGAAGAGGGGAAGTGTTATATATAATTGATTCAATAATATTGATTCTTTTAAAAGCTATTACTTATAATTTATATATATATAATCAAAGGGGAGTAACCCAATTAATTAATATATATTTCTTTTTATGTTTCTACAATTTATTATCTAGAACTTTGTAGAAGAATGTCATTGATTATTTTTATCACTGTTATATAATTTAGAAGTATAGAAAATTCTATGAGCACTTTGTGGATAATTCCAGATGAAAATGGAGTGAGTGTTTTTTTACCATAAGTTAAAAATATATTTGGACTATGTATACTGAGATCTCGAAGGGTCTAGTGGACTCTCGTTTAGTCTTGATGGTCGTTGCGGCCTTGAATTCTCTCTGGGGAATTCTAAATTCTCTTTGGAGAATTTAAAAGAACTTTCGTTTAGTTCGTTTCTTTTCTAGAGAAAAGTTTAT
This sequence comes from Rugalucina vietnamica, assembly GCA_964017185.1. Classification (NCBI taxonomy): domain Eukaryota; kingdom Metazoa; phylum Mollusca; class Bivalvia; order Lucinida; family Lucinidae; genus Rugalucina; species Rugalucina vietnamica. The sequence continues at coordinate 64,469,270 of OZ024872.1, forward strand.
TATATCATTTTCTAGAAACCTGGAGAATTTCCTTAGATGTATAAATATAGGTCCCAATTCAGTCTTAGGCATTCAGAAATTTGAAGTGATTTAAAGTATATAATTTTGGTTGTTTCACTAGTGTTTTGTGTGGATTAAAATATACATGTGCTCATATTCTGGTTACTGGATTGTGAACTTACATTTGAGGGACAAGGACTTATTTGACATTAACTTTGTAAGTTATTTATTTATTTATTTACTTATCTGTTTGTTTGTTTTCATGTATTTGCAGCATTTATTTGTTTGATTAAATATTGTTAAGTTTAAATTATTTGGTTGTTTTTCGCTGTACCTGTCTAGTTACGCTAGGTCGTAACACATTCAAAAGGCCGTTACGTCTAAACGCCCCAACGGTCAGAGTGCTAACAAGTGCCATTTTGAAGGGAATTGAATGGGCTTTTAGAAAATTATACCCTACAAAAATCCCCGGCATGGTGCACCAGGGTCTATTGGCTCCCCAACGTCTAAGATGGCTACAAGCTTGAACTTTCGCATTTAGGAACAAGAGGAATTGCACTTAACGTGTAGCGAAAGCAAAGGCGCTGACCAGCTTCGCGGTAACCGGCATAAATACATACAAACGGTAGATCTCTGACGTCGAACTTATGTTGATGTCCGAGTACTGTAGTATGGTAACGTCAGTCTAAAAGAAAAGTGTTTAAATCTATGTGTTAGATAAAGATAAATAAATTAAATAAATTAAAACACTTCATAATTAGAATAAACCATGCAAACAGTATGAGAATTAAGGAAGCTATAGTCATTAGCCAAACGTCGGTTAAAATTTAGCTTTGTCATGTTTAGTTCACAGACAGGACAAAATTAGTTGAGGTGTAAACCTTTACTAGAAGGCATCTTTTTTCGTAATAACATGAATCATTATGAGATGTCATTTTAATTGTACTTTCAGCAAGCTAGTGGCCGTATGACCCCAGATTTTCAATCGATCCGACTAAGGATAGAATTAAGAATTCTTAGACTAATGAATAAGTTTCAAATGTTTCCGAAGCAATGGTTTAGAATTTGAACCACTGTATTGATTTCTAGGTAAAAACAATATGATCGACCGCATGGGAAAACCAACAATCTGCATAGGCAAACATCAAAGGTTCAGATCAGCTTCTCTGTAACTGCGAAGCTGATCAGCGCCTTTGTTTTCGCTACACGGATAATACAGTTCCTCTTCTTTCTAAATCCAAAATTTCCAGCCTCTAACCATCTTCTGTGACTGTAGAGTCCGGTTTGTATTGGACCTGATCGGAACCCAAAGTGTTGGTTTTCACCACGCACAGGCTCATATGTCTGTCATTGATCTTGGAACATGTCACACCAATGATTTTTGAAGAATTTGCAACAGCCTGTGGGAAACTTTTTCTAATGGTTCTGTAATTCTTGCGGGTTAACAAGGCTTTGTATTTGTTTCCACTGTTTATGTTTCCACTTGATTAGGGACAGCCGCGTAATGACAGAACTTGATTTCAGGCTTTCCGGCACAATCTTGGTTTTACGGTTACAAATGATTGTTGTAGACAGAGGCTTAACAGTTCTATCTTTGAATGAAGAGACATTGTTCTACACATGTACCAAAACGAGAGGCGCTGACCATGAGCCGTTGATCTGTGTAGTTGTTTTAGACAATGTGTAATACAAGGCACCATGTCGCCATTCATTAGTTCTCTGGAACAGCTGATGTTTAAGCCTGGCGTGACATACATGCTCCAAGACAGCATGTGGCATGAAGAAACATATAAGGGAACGTTGATCTATATTTTTTCTGATGAAGAGGATGACACAAGCACTTAGATAAAAAGTTATAAAAACCAATGATCAGGAAAGGGGACAATCAGAAGATTCCCACTTCAAAACCCAAGGTGGGAAAAACTAAATTGACAATCATGTACTAACACAATGCGCGTACGAATCTATCGCCTACAATAACATGTGTTTCTGTTTTGCTAATTGTAATTCGATTGTATGTTTTAAAAGCGGCATATACACTCACTGTAGATTTAGACCAAGATCATATTTAACACATATATATCATGTATATTACTTAGCGCAATGTTGTTATCCCTCTGAATGAAGTAATTGGAAATTGTCGCACTGTCGCTACCAATCTGGGTGGACAGCCAAACTTGCCCATGATTTTCCAGAGTCCATCACGACTAACTGTGTCAAAATCTTCGGTGAGGTCGACAGACGTCTGTATAGATCTACATTCTGTTCTTGGCATTTTCCCTGAAGCTGTCTTGCTGTGAAGATCATGTCCATTGTCCCTCTGTCTTTTCTGAATCCACATTGACTTTCTGGGATAAGTCCATTCTGATCAAGTTGAACATTCAGGCGATTCAACAAAATGTTTGCCAGTATCTTCCCAGCAATTGATAGGATGGAGATGTCTCTGTGGTTGTCACAGACTTGAGGATTTCCTTTCCGACTGTATGGGTGGATTATGGATGCATCCTTAAATTCTTGCGGGAAAGCCTACTTTCTCCCTATACAGTGAAACAGCTCTGTCAGTTTCTCTGCCATGGGTAGCCCTCCGGTTTTATAAACCTCTGCAGGAATTGCATCTGCACCTGGAAAGGAACTCATTAACATGACAATATAAACATGACGTACTTGAGTATCATATCAACAAAATTATTAAAATTGTTTGAAGTTCAGGATGTCTAAAACACTTTGCGTTGTCTCTACGTTTATCTGACAAGGTCTGAATGCTCGAACTAACGCTTGCCATTTTACGGCAAACACCAGTGAATGCATCGCTCTGTCTTATACTCTTAACACTAGGTTGCACATAGGAGCCGTGTGTTTCGATGCTTTTAATAATTATTCAGGATAGTTTACAGCTGCTGCAAAATGTTCCCTGCCAAACAAAATGCTATAAACTGTGGATAGTTGTGGTTTATTTGTTTCACCGCATCATCGGCCTCGTGGTGAGTCTTATACTAGTCAATGAATCATCAAGGACAAACAAATAAATCATGATAACCACCATGATGAATCAAACACGAGTACTCACAGATTCACGTTAAATCAAATTAAAGATGTTGTTTCCACTTCGAAGTGATATATTGTCATTGTGCTGGATCATGATTATGTAGCTCCAGCTTCTGCTAGAAAGAATTAGAAAAAATAATGTTATTCAATCAAGCATAGATAAGTTTTTCCACTTCATCATAATCAATTTCATATGATTTTTAACAAACATATGGAAAAGGAAATCGAGAAAAATTGTTTTCATGCGATTCTTTTGTCATAATGTGAATTGCACTCGCAAGCAGAAGAAAGCTATTAATTTACTTTTTTGATACCCTTTGTATCAATATTTGATCAACTTTGCGAGCATAGAGTCTCTTGAAACGCTCTTTTCTGTTTAATTTTACTTTAGAGCTGTTCAAATAACTGTAGTAGATCTTATGCATAAAATAACACTGAAGCTTTTTGTAACGATTGCTTTTCGTTTTCACAGATGCGGCTTCCTCTGGGATAGTTGTGTACCTACAATATTCTAATTGCAAAGGTATTGCCAATGCCAATGTAGATGCAATGTCCAGAATCTCGACTTATCGCTAAATTAGAACCGAGTACTGGAAAAGTTAAACTTAAACTACAATCTTTCAACGAAACGCAAAATTACATGTAAAAAAGTACAAGTAGGCAAAGATCAGGAAAAGGCGCAATCAGAAAAAGACTCCCACTCCAAAAACCAAGGTGGGAAAAAACCAAACTAACAATCAGGTACTTATACCATGAAAACATTTCGTAAGCCGAATGAGCAGCTATTTTCCCAATAGGTGGCCACTCAGTTACCTTAACTTAACTAAAAATATGCAAACATACATAAGGCGCCAACAGCACAAAAATATTTTAAACACCAAGACATAAAACAAAAAGAACCACCACAGAAGTATCGACTTGGAACGATCAGTAACACAAAGTAACTGGCGGGTTTAAATCGATTTTACACGGCCGTAACCTCACCCTCAGCTTCTGCAGTGGTTCATAACATTTAGTTAGTTCTTCGGTCCTCGTGGTGAATCTCTAACTAGTAAATGAATCATCAAGAACAAACAAATAAATCATGATAAGCATCCTGATGAATCAAAAACCAGGACTCACAGATTCAGTAAGCTGCCCGACGATGGAGATCCCTGGGCGCCAAATAACTTACTAACTCCGGAGCTAAAGAAAAACATCAGTTGGACCCCGGTGGGCCAAGCAACAGACAAGAAGCTCCGGCCCCAACCAACTAAAATGAATAGCTTTAAGTCGGGGCCATCATAGAGTCTGACGCCCGACCCACCGGCGTGCAATTAAAGAAGGCAGCATAGGTATCAACCGTGATTGGGTTAAAAACTAAGCATGCAGACTGTCGCATAACATTCAAGTTATAACCTATACGTCTGTAACGTGTTATGATTTTTCTAAACTGAAAAGAAAAATCATTACTTCCTATAAGTTTCTTAAATTTGTAAACCAAGTCACCATAAAATTCTGGTTCCGAAAGTCCCTCACTTAAGGATATTCGCTGCCAATGAAAAAATATTCAAACTTTTTTTCTAACCACTCTTTTTGGATTCCAAAATACAACACAAGACATTTGAAAACAAAATAAATATAGGGTAGTGTGCATTTTTTCAAGCTACAGACCTCTAAATGAGACCTCTGAGCACCATGTTTTAAATTTCGTAAAATTAATTTAATTTTTAATTCCTTGAAACATACCTGTCTTGAACAAAAATACAGCTAGAATGCTTCCAAAAGTCATAAAATTTACATAACGCAGACTATTTTGGACCAAAAGCATAGAAAAATTTGCAACTTGAAGTGGATGACAAAATTTTCCGATTCCTTTTCCAACCCTACCCCCATACTTGAAAAGTCGAAAAAAGTCAATATTTTGAAATGTGCCAAACCCATATTTGTTGATTCAAACTTTTTCTTGTATTTTCACACAACGTAGAACTTAGTAATATTGTTCGAATAAAAGAAAGAAATATATAGAGTAGTGAGCATATAAGAGAGAAACAACAACTTGAAAATCACCATTTTCAGCCCTTTTCCGGCTGTTTTGTTTCTAAAAGCCCATTTCATAAAACCACCTTAAATTTTAAAACCAGCACACCAAAGACACAAAGACTGACTTAGAAGAGCATGTACACATATACTGCTGCTAAAATAAACATCGAACTAGTGCAATTAATTTAAAAATGTGTAATATTCAAGTAAAACCTACCCTACCCCCTAAATTATACTAAGAACTAAAATTTTCTGAAAAGTTGCAGAAAATGGGGTGAAAAAACGAAGTTTCTTAGATTGACAATTTTCATGGCTCATTCAATGCATATCCAAATATAAAATATTAGGAAAATATCTGCAACCGTTTACTAGATATTCAAGAAAAGAAAAACCGGAAGTTCCGAAATGTCAAGTGTTGGCAGCGAACATCCTTAAAAGCGTCTTTAACCCAACATTATATTTGGAAATCAATTCATAGTGTCTACGATAAAACTTAGAAAAGGTTTTTCGAAGTTTATAATACCGATAGCCCTGTTGGAGAAGTTTGGCCGTTAAACATTTATTTCGAGCGTTGAAGTCTGTAACATGATTGCAGACTCTAGCAAACCTAATAAGTTGCTAAATGTATTCACCATAAGAAGCACGACGAGGAACGTCACCATCCAAAAACGGAAAATTTACTATATCAAAATCAAAGTCATCGCGCTTATCATAAATTTTAGAAGAAACAAATCCATTTGCAACAGAAAGATGTAGATCTAAAAAGGGGGCTTCGGTATCCGAGATATTGGCTTTGTTCAACTGTAGTTCCGATGGATAAATTTGATTGACCATACCTTCAAAATAAGGGTTGTCAATGTTCAAAAGGTCATCGAGGTACCTAGAAGTGGAATTAAGCCTCGATAACATCAGCTTGATTATCATGGTTAAGAGAATCCATGAAATCTCTTTCGTAGCAGTATAAAAATAAATCAGCTACGAGAGGTGCGCAATTTGTACCCATCGGAATTCCAACAATTTGTCTGTATAACTTGGTCCCAAATCTAATATAAATATTATCCAGGAGATACGATAAGGCGTCGCACACATTCTGACATGATCAAAGTGTATACCGACTTTGGTCAGAGGATGTGAAAAAAGCCTTTCTGTCATTACATGCCAAATAAAGTGAACCATAGTTTTTTAATGCCCTTTTGAAGGTCCACTCTATCAAATCCAGATAGAGTGATAAACTCACATTGCAAATCCGTTAGAAACCGAGGCAGTGAACACATTGTTTTTTAATGGTTGTAATTTCCACGCGCAAACTACATACATGTAGCTCGAAAAGCGTTGATATTTAACTTCAAAGAACCAATGCTACGTCACTCTATATGATTATATTTCCCTTTCCCGGGAACCAAATGTGGCAAACATTGCCTTGAACCGGAGCAGACAAAGCTTCAAAGGACATGGAACGTTTGGTTCGGAAAGATACGTAGGAAAACTGACATGAATCTTTCTTTATTTTCTCAGTGAAATGTAGAATCTACTCTTAATTTTCAAGTGATAATGAAAATGTACAAGTGGTCACTTTATCCCACTCTACTGGATAAGAAACATAATTGATGACATAGTTTATTGACGATAGTAAATATAAAATGGATAACTGATAACGATGCCTTTGAAGAGTAGGAGAACCCTGTTTAAAAGCCTAACGTACGGATCAAGAGATTTAAAACATTGAAATGATATGTATCCTTCAAAACTGTGGTCACCTTATGTACTTGGTTAGCATTAATCTTAATAACACAACGAAAGTTGGGTGGTGATGTGAAATAATTAAAAGCTGATGCATGGTACTCGTATACATTTTCATCGATTTCAAGCTTAGCGTGATCTTTTAGCTCACACTGTAGTCGATGTCGGTTCTGTTCTCTTGTGTCGGTTCTGTTCCATACAGATATTCATATTTCGACTTTTAAAGCTGATGTCATCTTCTACGGAAAAGCTTCTTTTCCGACAATCATTTCCAGGCCTGTCAAAATCAGTGCATATGTACTTGTAAATGAAAGCAATTTTGAACCCAAAACTCGCCCTATAATAACTAGTTGACTGAACTGCAAATATTTAACAAAAAATAACATGTTAAAGGAGTCTGTGTTTTTGATAAAAAAAATAATAATGACGAAAATTCCCGTCTCAAAACCAGTTGGCTTATGATAATATTTCCTCAGACAATTATCATGAATTTATTGAATTCGGGCTCCTTTCAATTCTTCCAGAATAAAAGCTGAAAGACATGTCATGTCTTTTACTGGAATACTTCATGGTTATTGAATTTATTTTTTCTTTTTTACATTGGTGGAATAATTCAGTCTGAGTACAGACAACGTTATGCCTCCCTGTGTTCTAGTTATAGCTATTGAAAGAAGACCTCTCATGGTGCAAATGTATAATAACATGCCCCAAGTTTCTTAACCATATAATTAATATTCAAGACGATAAAATGATTAAATCATAACCGATTCTTTCCGAATAATATTTGAATGGCTTAAAAGGAACTACAAATTATCTGTAATGTCCATTGAATAACTACTGTTTTTCATAAACAGTACCGTGTTTCATATACACACACATAATAATAAGTGTTATTATTATTATTTGATGCGTTCGGATTTGTTCCCTTTACCATGTTTACCCAAGTTGAGAATCCTTCGCAAATTCTTCCAAGCCCCTAAACATTAACTACTTCTACAAGAAAACGCAACTTATCCAGTTTCCTTACTCAAGCCCAACACATGTCTATAGAAAGGTAAAAGAGGCCATGCTCAGGAAATGGCGCACTTAGAAAAATGCAAATTGATTGCAAGCAATCCCTTAGGATTGGAAAGGAAAAATAAGAGCATTAACTGGACGTAGGGGAGACCTTTTTAGGGTCACCACGTTTAAAGTGGTATTTGATTTTACATTTTGCATGCCAAAGGCTATCATCAGTTTCACGAGCATGCAAATGGGTGTTGCTGTTATTTCTTTTCCTAGCAAAGACAAAAATGACGATTTGTACAAGCCCATAGGATGTCATTTTTGCTGCTCGAGTGATTATGATTTACCATTAATCTGATGTTTTATTATTAATGGGGTCATTGTAAACTGCTATTTAATTTAACAACGCATTCAAACGCCATTATCGGGTGGCAGGGCGGTCAGTTGAATGTTTATTTATGAATGTTAGAAACATAAACCCAATACATTGTTAAAGAAGGTGATTAAAGCACGTTGTGTTGTTCTGAGACGTCGCTTTGCCTTAGTCTATTACGATGCATGTCGTGCGACGAAATGTTGGGCGCATGTATTTGACGTTTAGAAATATCTATTTGCAAGAGATTCTAATGTTGAGACACTTGGGCAATAACTGATTGCGCGTCAAAACAAGTGTATCAACCTCCGGCATCATTCTGTAAAGCATAACTCCAGAACAAAGTTCATGTAAATTCATAATATGTTTAAGTTAAATATTGAAACCTAATGCAGGACACTAAACCAAGATACCCAAACACACTGCACATGTTTCACGCTTAAGGTAATACAGCATTTCCAACAAGTTTCCCATGCCAATACGGAATAGCGCTTTCTCGCACTGAAAGCAAGTTGCTTCCCTTACACCGTAAAGTTTGGTATTGTATAACCTTAAAAGTATCAAAGTGGTATCTGTTATCGAAAATCATTTGAAATATTGTATGAGGCATACTGTACAAACAGATCTTCAGTGACCAGATGACTGTTTGGAGTGATCTGCCAAAATCTTGTTGCCCTTACCAAGGACGACACGCTTAATCGTGAAACTTATCAAAAACCACTGTCTTTGTGATTCTTAGACCTTGACCAACAATTTGTCTACAGGTTTAAAAGCTTTTCATCAACTCCGTAACCACTTAGGCATGCCTGTTGGTTTTTATACATTTGGTCACTTATTTCGCTGATCACAAACAAAAGTTTGTCAAAAGAATATACAATAAATTGCTTTGAAACAAAAATTTTCCGAACAGGTCCGACACAAACCGGCCTGTACAAGCACAGAAAAGAGCTAGAAGCTTGAACTCGTATTAAGTAGAAGAGGAATTGTACTATCCGTGTAGCGAAAACAAAGGCGCTGATCAGCTTCGCGGTTACCGCGAAGCTGATCTGCGCCTTTGTTTTCGCCTATGCAGATTGTTTTCCCATGGCTCATTTAAAATATGCAACTTGACATCAGCAAAATGTTGTTTTATTATACACGTATAATGCATTTATCTACATTTAAAATGAGATATTCATTCTGAAATCTGAACATTTGAACTTTTCGTTATGAAATCCCGTTCATGTCAAAGTCAGTATTTCCCATGTCAAGTCGGGCTATTGTCTTTTCATGCTCAAAAGCTCAAAACGTTCGGTTTGTACGATCTAAACAAAACTTAGAATAATGACAATTGTTTAAATGTCATTCCATGGCCAAACCGAAGGGTCACAATGAGGTCACAACACTTGTTATCATATTTTGTCAACTTATCTTTTTCAATGTTAAAACATAATTATCAAAAAAGTGTATAAATACTTTTAGATCAAAGGTTAGAAATGATATTCTATATTGTTGGGAGGTCTTGTTGTACATCAATTACTGTTCCATACACATAGCATGTATTTTCTCGCTATATATATGTGTGGAATGGAGCAATTTCAGATTTTGAAAAGCTCGAATGTTTATCACCTCTTACTCGGACCATGTACTCACTAGTCGAAAAGAAAATCATTACATTACCGTCCTGTGGTCGGGATGATACTGGTATAAAATGGGCAATGTTTGTGATGAAGAGGGACCCGGTTATATCTACTCTCATTTAGCTAATACAGAGGATATTTGCTTTTTTGAGGTGAATACCAAATATATTTCATCGAATGAGTTGAAAACATTTTTATGTTTTCAACTCACGAGATGATATATATTTGGTATTCACCGAAAAAAAAAGCAAATTTTCTTTTTATTTTATACAATACGCGGGCATTTTCCAATTCACAAGGCAGGCGGTGAAAATGCAAAAACCAAAAAATTTTGAAAACACAAATAATTTTGGTACCACATTGTTCCTTACGTTCTAACTAAGAAAATGAATACCCACACTTTTCGTTCGTAAATAACGGAGATATAGGCGTTGAATTTCTGAAGTGAGACACATTAATGACGTCAAGTAAATGGAAACGTCAGAAGTAATCCACAATCAACAGTGAAGGTATAGGCTGATATCAGTCACTAGTGACTTTTGATATCAGTGAGATTTGATATCAGTGAAATTTCATATCAATGAAAATAGCAATTTTATCTAGTTTTGATATACATTGGTTTTCACTGTAAAGTGTAAAATAAACATGATATATTAACACAATGTTCTTATATAATATGAATGACATCAAATGTTAAATTTTCACTGCCTCTTTATTATTCAACAGGTTTAAAGATACCATAGATACCCATATACCGAGGTGTGTCATTCTGAGCCGAGACAATGTAATGCAACCGAAATGATAAGTGTGTACCGTGGATCTAAGTCATAATGAGAAATCCACAAATCCGCGTCAAGACACTCACTACGAGAAGGCCAATACCATATATAATTACAACACCATTTCTGTGTTTTCGCCAATGTCTAGTAAAGTTAGTGCTGTTTTGTTTGCACATACTGCATTGCGTCAGTGTCATTATGTTGTGGCATTTGTATTATTACCATTGAAGTTATCTGAAGCATCAAGTAAAATTGTGTATTCGAATTGAAGTTATTCTTCTTCCTTATTTGCATACAGGTGTTATATTAAGCGACAGCTATGAAAGTAAACAAATTTAACTTAAGCTCATCTCATATTAATTGACAAGTCAGCGTGGTATTTGTATAACTGTTGCTACCACTCAGTATTTTCCAAGCATAAGGGCCCAGATAGTGGTATTATAATGTTAAATCTTTTCCTGATCATTGCCTTCTTGAACCTTCTCACACAAAAGCGTCTCAAACCGTTCATTAAGTTTGAAAATTGATTCAAAGTATCTAAGAAAAAACAATAGAAAATGTTCTTCATATGAAAGTAATCAAATTTAACTTAAGCTCATCTCATATTGATTGACAAGTCAGCGTGGTATTTGTATAACTGTTGCTACCACTTAGTATTTTCCAAGCATAAGGGCCCAGATAGTGGTATTATAATGTTAAATCTTTTCCTGATCATTGCCTTCTTGAACCTTCTCACACAAAAGCGTCTCAAACCGTTCATTAAGTTTGAAAATTGATTCAAAGTATCTAAGAAAAAACAATAGAAAATGTTCTTCGTAGTTGATGATACCGATATCTCTGCTGGAGACGTTTGTTTGTTAGATGTTCATTTCGCTTGTTGAAGTCCGTAACATGATTGTAGACACTAGCAAACCGAATAAATTGAGAAATGTACACTATAAGAAGGTACATGTAGGCAATGATCAGGAAAAGGTGCAATCAGAAAGAAGTTCCCATTCCAAAAACAGAGGTGGGAAAAAAACTAAATTGACAATTAGGAACTTCTACTAAGAAAACATATCGTAAGCCGAGTGAGCAGCTTTTTTTCCCAAAATGCGGCCACACAGTTACCCGATATTAACTAAATATATGCAAAACGTTTACGTTACTTTATAAAAGTTCAAACGTTGCAAAAAAAATCGACTATATAGAACCACAACAGAATAATCGCGATGAAACGATCAAACACGGCAAGGATGTTTTAGAAAAAAAAATGACTAAGATAAATATATAGAACACGGCCGGTCACGCTAATATTAGATTAAGGTATGAAATACAGCTTTGTCACGTATATCTGTGTGCAACCTCTGATTTTCCTCATATGAATTAAGATGCATATCATAAAAAGGTACAAGTAGGCAATTACCAGGAAAAGGCGCAATCAGAAAGAAATTTCCACTCCAAAACCTAGGTGGTAAAAACTAAATAGACAATTAGGTACATGTACTTATACTAAGCAAACATATCGAAAGCGGAGTGAGCAGCTTTTTCCCAAATAGGCTCCCGCTCAGTTGCCCGATCTTAACTAAAAACATGAAAACGTACATAAGGTTCAAACAGCACAGAAAGTTAACCCCAACATATAAAACAAACAGAACCACAACAGAAGTATATTCTTGGAACGGTCAGTAATATAAAATTACTGGGGGACTTAAACCGGTTTTACAGTCGCCTACCCTCACCCTCATCTTTCGCACTGGTTCACAACATTTTGTTTGTTATTCGGTCCTCGTGGTGAATTTCTAACTAGACAATGATTCTAAAGTTTGCCTTTATGTACTCAGAAATAATTAATGGCTTCTGTGAAAAGTCTAGAGGCACTGAACTCAATATAAGACATTGGGTTATCTGACAGTTTAGAAAAGTTTATTGACACTGCTGTTAAGTGATTGTTTGATATGTCAATAGAATGGACAGACTTGAAAAGTGTTTAGTCTAGAATTCCTCATTTTTGTCAATAAAATGTATCACGTTCTGTCGTTTTGAACTGGCATTGCAATGTAAAACCAAAAAGCACATGACCGTCTGACCCCAGATTTTAATCGATTGAGAAGATAAGCACCGATTAAGGACATAATTAAGCATTCTGTTGAATAAGCCACAAATGATTTTGACAATATTGGTTTAGAAGTTGATCCACTATATTGATTTCCAGGTAAAAAGGATAAGGTGTCTCACGTGCATCTAAGAACATGTCACAGAAATTTCTCAGAATTGGTAACAGCCTGTGGGAAACTTTTTTTAATTGTCCTCTAATACCTGCGGGTTAACAAGGCTTTATATTTTGTTTCCAATGTTTGTTTCCAGTTGATTAGCAACACAGCTTATTAGAGTCACGTCTTTAGAAAGCGACTCTTCGGTTGCCGACACAGACTGGGGTCTACGGTCACAAAAATAGGTATACGCTTGATATATATTTCGATTTGATGCAGTAGATGGACTGTTCCATACATGAGGTGAATTCTAAGGCGATGGTAAACTACCATGTGATGCTGATTAGCTTCCGTATAATAACTGCATGTAACAGATCTGCTGCTTCGTCTGAGCACATGAGAAATGAGCCGCCTCGTGGGAAAACCAACAATGTGGTTTCCGAACAGGTCCGACACAACCGGCCTGTACAAGCACAGTAAACAGCTAGAAGCTTGAAATTTCGGATTTAAGTACAAGAGGAATTGTACTATCCGAGTAGCGAAAACAAAGGCGCTGGGCTGATCTGCGTCTTTGTTTTCGATCTGCGTCTTTGTTTTCGCCTATGCAGATTGTTGGTTTTCCCATGAGGCGGATCAAATGTAAGTTTTATCAAAACATCACTCATTAGATTCTTGCAACAGCTGATGTTTACGGTTGGCTTGGCATGAATGCATCGTTTGTACGTGTTTCTGCTAGAACAGAAGCCGTTGCGGCAAGAAAACGAGAATACCTCGATCTAAACCATATGCCTGTGTAACCATTTGGCGTTATATTTTTATAATTAATAAAAATCGTTCGAGATTTAAATAATATGTTAAAAACTTATATATTTATCAATAATTATTAATAAATTTCTTTCTTTCTTTCTATGTTTCTTTCTTGATTTATTTATTTGTTTATTTATTTACTAACTTACTTTATAGATATGTATTGGATGTCATAAAAATGTATTGGTTGAGTTTTGTTATAAACCTAAAAGCAATCCTTCAAAGTGTATTTTCAGCACACAATATATACTGAGCCATACTTATAACGCAACAGCGGTTTATTTTTATTGTTATACACAAGAACTGTATCAAATAAACTTTTCCTCCAATGAATATGATTGCCAGACGATCGACACATCTCATAAGATCTTGTTTGTAACATTCTGTGTTATGCGTCTCAAGAAATTAATCATTTTCCAGAGGTAGGGTCTTGGCAATAAATGAAATGCATTGTAATTTTCCAGAATGCTACATGTGACGTGTATTCGTACCCTAGAAATTAATGTCGGTTTTCAGGGTTACACCTGCCCTATTTTAGACAATGAATAATTATACAGTCAAAAGATCATTTTTGCTCAATTTTAAGCAGAGTTGAAGACTCATTTTTACTCCCAATCATTCAAGTTTACCCACATTTTAACATTTGTTACAGACGTTCCTGACCCAACAATTGGACGCTATTGTGTTTACTAACAATGCTGAATGAAGGAATGAACATGTTTTCACAAAGGTTTTGTTAAAAACATTCGCCGTTAGAATGTTCACTAATTCCATTTTCAATTGTGTTCAATGGAATGCACAGTTGTAAACGTTCAATTTTCAATGATGCATACTTTGATTTGAAATTTTGGGTACAAGTGGAAGCGATATTGCAATTTCTTTACCGAATCTCACTGGACGATCCATAAAGAAGCATTTTGTGTTAAAACTGACCTCCAGAATCTCTCAAGAAACGCATGCCACCAAAATAACCGTTTTGACCAATCAGATTGGAGCTTAGTGACCCATGCCCAGAAAAACAAAACCTTTGTACCCAATTAATTCATTGGTAATTGCTGAGCATCATATGTCAGGAAGAATGTCTTACGTTACATTAAAGTGCGCAAAACATGCCATAACCGTGTTGCGTTATATCTTTGGCTCAGTATATAAGTATAAAATAGGAAACAGCTACATGTAACATCCACAGCAGCCCATCGGTCAAGGAACCTCCTCCCCAAGCTATTCATTTTAATTGGTTGGGGTCTGAGCTTCTTGTCTGTTGCTTGGCCCACCGGGGTTCAACTGCTCCGGAGGTAGTAAATTATTGGGCGCCCAGGGATCTCCATCGTCGGGCAGCTTACTCAATCTGTGAGTCCTCGTTTTTAATTCATCATGGAGTTTATCATGATTTATTTGTTTGTCCCTGATGATTCATTGACTAGTTAGAGATTCACCACGAGGACCGAACAACTAACTAAATGTGAACCACTTCAGAAGCTGAGGGTGAGGTTAGGTACCTGTAAAACCGTATGTCAAATGAATATACAATAAATTGCTTTGAAACAAAAATATAATATTTGAGCCGTCTCGTGGGAAAACCAACAATGTGGTTTCCGAACAGGTCCGACACAAACCGGCCTGTACAAGCACAGAAAAGAGCTAGAAGCTTGAACTCGTATTCAAGTACAAGAGGAAATGTACTATCCGTGTAGCGAAAACAAAGGCGCTGATCAGCTTCGCGGTTACAGCGAAGCTGAACTGCGTCTTTGTTTTCGCCTATGCAGACTGTTAGTTTTCCCATGGGGCGGCTCATTTAAAATATGCAACTTGACATCAGTAAAATGTTGTTTTATTATACATGTATAATGCATTTATCTACCTTTAAAATGAAATATTCATTCTGAAAGCTGAACCTTTAAACCTTCGTTATGAAATCCCGTTCATGTTAAAGTCAGTATTTCCCATGTCAAGTCGGGCTATTGTCTTTTCATGCTCAAAAGCTCAAAACGTTCGGTTTGTACGATCTAAACAAAACTTAGAATAATGACAATTGTTTAAATGTCATTCAATGGCCAAACCGAAGGGTCACAATGAGGTCACAACACTTGTTATCATATTTTGTCAACTTATCTTTTTCAATGTTAAAACATAATTATCAAGAAAGCGTATTGATTCTTTTTGATCAA
Source organism: Rugalucina vietnamica (assembly GCA_964017185.1). Classification (NCBI taxonomy): domain Eukaryota; kingdom Metazoa; phylum Mollusca; class Bivalvia; order Lucinida; family Lucinidae; genus Rugalucina; species Rugalucina vietnamica. Next base: position 64,485,020 of record OZ024872.1, read on the forward strand.
AGGTTAGAAATGATATTCTATATTGTTGGGAGGTCTTCTTGTACATCAATTACTGTTCCATACACATAGCATGTATTTTCTCGCTATATATGTGCGGAATGGAGCAATTTCAGATTTGGAAAAGCTCGATGTTTATCACCTCTTACTCGGACCATGTACTCACTAGTCGAAAAGAAAAGCATTACATTACCGTCCTGTGGTCGGGGTGATACTGGTATAAAATGGGCAATGTTTGTGATGAAGAGGGACCCGGTTATATCTACTCTCATTCAGCTTATATAGAGGATATTTGCTTTTTTGAGGTGATTACCAAATATGAAAACCTTTTTATGTTTTCAACTCACGAGATGATATATATTATAGGGATCAACCATGGTTTTCAGTGTTCAAACATTCGATGGATCACGAGGAAGGCGTTTGAACACAAGGCCGCAGGCCGCGTGTTCAAACCCCTTCCGAGTGATCCAGCGAATGTTTGAACACTGAAATAAACCATGGTTGATCGCTATTCTTGCATTTTCTCTTTAATCCACTTAAAATCTCTTGAAAACAACATTAACGACGTAAAAACTCACCGAAAACCGCGGAGCTTCTTCAACGTCGGCCATTTTGTTTAGAACGAAACACATGACGTCACGTCGCATTGACCAATGACGTCGGCCAAAACCCATGTTCAAACGGCACGTGAATTTCATGATTTGAACATGGGTTTTTCTGTTTGAACACGGCTTTCGACCAATCGAAAACGGCTTCAAACAGCTATGTGCATAGATTTCTATGCAAGAATTGGTATTCACCGAAAAAAAAAGCATATTTTCTTTTTATTTTATACAATACAAGGGCATTTTCCAATTCACAAGGCAGGCGGTGAAAATGCATGTATTTTATCAAGTTTTGAAAACACAAATAATTTTGGTACCACATTGTTCCTTACGTTCTAACTAAGAAAATGAATACCCCGGCACACTTTATGTTTTCGTTCATAAATAACGGAGATATAGGCGTTTGAATTTCTCAAGTGGACGTCAAGTAAATGGAAACGTCAGAAGTAATCCACAATCTACAGTGAAGGTATAGGCTGATATCAGTCACTAGTGACTTTCGATATCAGTGAGATTTGATATCAGTGAAATTTCATATCAATGAAAATACCAATTTTATCAAGTTTTGATATACATTGGTTTTCACTGTAAAGTATAAAATAAACATGATATACGAGGGGGTTTCAAAAAGTTCGCGGAAAAGTGCCATCATATTCTTATTTTGTAAATCAGGTGATTTAAACTAATACATTTATATAGACCAACATGATTTGTACTTATACAGCAAATTTTGCTGCTCTGGCATGAGCACAATGCTAACAGTGGTTGCTATGGAAACCGTACATCACGATTACCGGCCAACTTTTGTTCATTTTTGCAAAAAGTCGATGTCTAATGATGAGGTTGCATTTGATAATTATCCATGCTTTTTTCACCAAACTTTGTATGAGCAAAGTTCAATATGTTTGCGATGAGCACATTACGTCATATAAGTCTGTGACGTCATTTTGGCGTTAAGCGCCCATTATGTTTAGTGGGTATGCCTAAAATGCGAAGGGAACAACGTTATTCGATAAATTGTGTGTTTGGAAAGGACTATAAATGAAAGAAACACTGCTAAGAGCAGAAAGCGCATATGGCAACAAGAAAATTAAGAAAACGGCAATCAACAAGTAGTATGCATGATTTCTACACGACCAGAAATGCGTCCATGTCGACTCGCACAGTGTAACGTCAAATAACGTCATACTGTCTAAAATGATCGTCGTGATAGAAAAGACTAGAATTCGTGAAATACACAACATATCGAATTGTAGTTTCGGCACATTTACCGCATTACACACACAGAACTGACAATCAGACGCCCATATGCCAGGTTGATTCCGAAAATGCTTAAGAGCTAGCCAACAGCGGCATGAATGCGTGTAGCATGACGTTGTTGTGACGTTGGGCCGGTTTTACTGTTGTTACCTTAGAAACGCATGTGATTTAATGCCTAATTTTCATCCGATTTTATTCAAATTTTGTGCATATGTTAACTATATGTTAATTTACAAAATGCACAGAGAACGTAAATTTCCGAAGACAATTACAAATTTGGCAGCACTTTTCCTCGAACTTTTTGAACCCCCCTCGTATTAACACAATGTTCTTATATAATATGAATGACATCAAATGTTAAATTTTCACTGCCTCTTTATTATTCAACAGGTTTAAAGATACCATAGATACCCATATACCGAGGTGTGTCAGTCTGAGCCGAGACAATGTAATGCAACCGAAATGATAAGTGTGTACCGTGAATCTAAGTCATAATGAGAAAGCCACAAATCCGCGTCAAGACACTCATTATACGAGAAGGCCAATACCATGTATAATTACAACACAATTTCTCTGTGTTTTCGTTAGTGTCTAGTAAAGTTAGTGCTGTTTTGTTTGCACATACTGCATTGCGTCACTGTCATTATGTTGTGGCATTTGTATTATTACCATTGAAGTTATCTGAAGCATTAAGTAAAATTGTGTATTCGAATTGAAGTTATTTCTTCTTCCTTATTTGCATACAGGTGTTATATTAAGCGACAGCTATGAAAGTAAACAAATTTAACTTAAGCTCATCTCATATTAATTGACAAGTCAGCGTGGTATTTGTATAACTGTTGCTACCACTCAGTATTTTTCAAGCATAAGGACCCAGATAGTGGTATTATAATGTTAAACCTTTTCCTGATCATTGCCTTCTTGAACCTTCTCACACAAAAGTGTCTCAAACCGTTCATTAAGTTTGAAAATTGATTCAAAGTATCTAAGAAAAAAATAGAAAATGTTCTTCGAAGTTGATGATACCGATATCTCTGCTGGAGACGTTTGTTTGTTAAATATTCATTTCGCTTGTTGAAGTCCGTAACATGATTGTAGACTCTAGCAAACCGAATAAATTGAGAAATGTACACTATAAGAAGGTACAAGTAGGCAATGATCAGGAAAAGGTGCAATCAGAAAGAAATTCCCATTCCAAAAACAGAGGTGGGAAAAAAACTAAATTGACAATTAGGAACTTCAACTAAGAAAACATATCGTAAGCCGAGCGAGCAGCTTTTTTCCAAAAATGCGGCCACTCAGTTACCCGATATTAACTAAATATATGCAAAACGTTTACGTTACATTATAAAAGTTCAAACGTAGCAAAAATTCGACTATAAAACGTAAACCAAATAGATCCACAACAGAAGTATCGCGATGAAACGATCAAACACGGCAAGGATGTTTTAGAAAAAAAAATGACTAAGATAAATATATAGAACACGGCCGGTCACGCTAATATTAGAATAAGGTATGAAATACAGCTTTGTCACGTATATCTGTGTGCAACCTCTGATTTTCCTCATATAAATTAAGATGCATATCATAAAAAGGTACAAGTAGGCAATTACCAGGAAAAGGCGCAATCAGAGAGAAACTTCCACTCCAAAACCTAGGTGGTAAAAACTAAATAGACAATTAGGTACTTATACTAAGCAAACATATCGAAAGCCGAGTGAGCAGCTTTTTCCAAAATAGGCGCCCACTCAGTTACCCGATCTTAACTAAAAATATGAAAACGTACATAAGGTTCAAACGGCACAGAAAGTTAACCCCAACATATAAAACAAACAGAGCCACAACAGAAGAATATTCTTGGAACGATCAGTAATATAAAATTACTGGGGGACTTAAACCGGTTTTACAGTCGCCCACCCTCACCCTCATCTTCCGCACTGGTTAACAACATTAAGTTAGTTACTCGGTCCTCGTGGTGAATTTCTAACTAGACAATGATTCTAAAGTTTGCCTTTTTGTACTCAGAAATAATTAATGGTTTCTGTGAAAAGTCTAGAGGCACTGAACTCAATATAAGACATTGGGTTATCTGACATTTTAGAAAAGTTTATTGACACTGCTGTTAAGTGATGTCATTAGAATGGACAGAAATAGTGTTTAGTCTAGAATTCCTCATTTTTGTCAATAAAATGTATCACGTTCTGTCGTTTTGAACTGGCATTGCAATGTAAAACCAGAAAGCACATGACCGTTTGACCCCAGATTTTAATCGATTGAGAAGATAAGCACCGATTAAGGACATAATTAAGCATTCTGTTGAATAAGCCTCAAATGATTTTGACAATATTGGTTTAGAAGTTGATCCACTATATTGATTTCCAGGTAAAAAGGATAAGGTGTCTCACATGGATCTTAGAACATGTCACAGAAATTTCTCAGAATTGGTAACAGCCTGTGGGAAACATTTTTTAATTGTCCCCTAATACCTGCGGGTTAACAAGGCTTTATATTTTGTTTCCAATGTTTGTTTCCAGTTGATTAACAACACAGCTTATTAGTCACGTCTTTAGAAAGCGACTCTTCGGTTGCCGACACAGACTGGGGTCTATGGTCACAAAAAATAGGTATACGCGTGATATATATTTCGATTTGATGCAGTAGATGGACTGTTCCACACATGAGGTGAATTCTAAGGCGATGGTCAACTGCCATGTGATGCTGATTAGCTTCCGTATAATAACTGCATGTAACAGATCTGCTGCTTTGTCTGAGCACATGAGAAATGAGCCGCCTCGTGGGAAAACCAACAATGTGGTTTCCGAACAGGTCCGACACAAACCGGCCTGTACAAGCACAGTAAACAGCTAGAAGCTTGAAATTTCGGATTTAAGTAGAAGAGGAATTGTACTATCCGAGTAGCGAAAACAAAGGCGCTGATCAGCTTCCGCGAAGGCTGATCTGCGTCTTTGTTTTCGCCTATGCAGATTGTTGGTTTTCCCATGATGCGGCTCAAATGTAAGTTTTATAAACCATCACTCATTAGATTCTTGCAACAGCTGATGTTTACGGTTGGCTTGACATGAATGCATCGTTTGTACGTGTTTCTGCTAGAACAGACCCCGTTGCGGCAAGAAAACGAGAATACCTCGATCTAAACCATATGCCTGTGTAACGATTTGGCGTTATATTTTTATAATTAATTAATATCGTTCGAGATTTAAATAATATATTAAAAACTTATATATTTATCAATAATTATTAATAAATTTCTTTCTTTCTTTCTATGTTTCTTTCTTGATTTATTTATGTGTTTATTTATTTACTAACTTACTTTATAGATATGTATTGGATGTCATAACAAGTAGCCCAAAGGCAACGATCGCTCACCTGAGGGTCAACAAGTACAGTCACTGGACAAAGTGTTTTTGTTTTTTTTAAATCTGATCAAAATTGAAGATGCTGGAGAGGCCACAACACTAAAAATTGATTTTTCAAACATTCAAGGGCAGCTAACTCCGCAGTCCAGGGTCGATTCTGGCTCAAATACGAACTCATCCGAGATGTTATAGTTATCCTTGTTTCTTCCAAGAATGAAGAAGATCCAATCAAACTTGAAGGCGCTAGAGTGGCCACAATACAAAATATTGATTTTTCAAACACTAAAGGGCAGCTAACTTTGCAGTCAGAGGTCGGATCTGGCCGAAATTCGAACTCATCCGATATATTGTAGTTATTCTTGTTACCTGCAAGAATGAAGAAGATCCACTGAAAAACAAAGATGCTAGAGTGGCCACAACACAAAATATTGATTTTTCAAACACTCAAGGACAGATAACTCCGCAGTCAGAAGTCGGATCTGGTCTAAATTCGAACTCATTAGAGATATTGTAGTTATCCTTGTTACCTGCAAGAATGAAGAAGATCTACAGAAAAACAAAGATGCTAGAGTGGCCACAACACAAAATATGGATTTTTCAAACACTCAAGGGCAGATAACTCCGCAGTCAGAGGTCGGATCTGGTCGAAATTTCGAACTCATCCGAGATGTTATGGATGTCCTTGTTACTTCCAAGAATGAAGAAGATCCGATCAAAATTGAAAGGGCTAGAGTGGCCACAACACTATTTATTAATTTCCAAACACTCAAGGGCAGATAACTCCGCGATCAGAGGTCGGATCTGGTCGAAATTCGAACTCATCTGAGACGTTACAAATGTCCTTGTTACTTCCACGAATAAAGAATATCCGAATAAAAATGAAGGCGCTAGAATGGCCACAACACTAAAACTTGATTTTTCACAAAGTCAAGGGCAGATAACTCTGCAGTCAAGGGTTGAATCTGGCTGAAATTCGAACTCATCCGAGATGATATGGCTATCCTTGTTACTTTTAAGTATGAACAAGATCGGATCAAAATTGAAGGCGCTATAGTGGCCACAACACAAAATAATGATTTTTTAAACACTCAAGGGCAGCTAACGCCACAGTCAGACGTCGAATCTTGCTGAAATTTGAACCCATCCGAGATATTATGGCTGTCCTTGTTACCTGCAAGAATGAAGAAGATCAAATGAAAAATAAAGGCGCTAGAGTGGCCACAACATTTTTCCCATTATAAGTCTGTGGGGATTTTTCCAGACGCTCAAGGGCAGCTAACTCCGCAATCTGAGGTCAAACCTGGCCGAAATTCGAATTCATCCGAGATGTTATGGTTGTCCTTGTTACCTGCAAGAATGAAGAAGATCCAATCAAAAACTAGAATTGTCAGAGGATCTGACTATAGCCCCGCTTCTGAGATTTTTGCCAGGGTAAGACAAACAATGACAGGCAACAATCCCAAGTTTGATCTTGTTAATGTTGATGCACATAAAAAGATTGGTCAGATTCTGACAATTTGTTCTCAAGGTATTGAGCAGAAACAAAATTCTGACATCAATCATGGGCCAAAACTCTGTTAAGATTTTGCAAAAAAACGAACAGGCAACAATCCCAAGCTAGATCTTGTCAATGTTAATGTGCATACAAAATTTGGGCAGATTCTGTCGATTCATTCTCAATATATTGAGTGGAAACTATATTCTGACGTCAATCAAGGGCTGTAACTCCGTCAAAATTTTGCGAAAAATAACGGGCAACAATGCCAAGCTAGATCATGTCAATGTTGATGTGCATATAAAATTTGGTCAGATTCTATCAATTTGTTCTCGAGATATTGAGCGGACACGAAATTCTGACATCAATCAAGGGCCGTAACTCCGTAGAAATGATGTGAAAAATGACAGGCAACAATCCCAAGCTAGATCTTAACAATGTTGATGTGCATATAAATTTTGGTCAGAGTGTGTCAATTTGTTCTCGAGATATTGAGCGGAAACGAAATTCTGATGTCAATCAAGGGCCGTAACTCCGTCAAAATGATGTGAAAAATGACAGGCAACAATCCCAAGCTAGATGTTGTCAATGTTAATGTGCATACAAAATTTGGTCAGATTCTGTCAATTCTTTCTCAAAATATTGAGCGGAAACGAAATTCTGACATCAATAAAGGGCCATTACTCCGTCAAAATGATGTGAAAAAATGACAGGCAACAATCCCAAGCTAGATCTTAACAATTGAGCTCTCAAGATATTGAGCGGAAACGAAATTCTGACGTCAATCAAGTGCCATAACTCAGTCAAACTTTTTCGAAAATTCCAAGCTAGATCATGTCAATGTTGATGTGCACACAAACGTTGGTCAGATTCTGTCAATTCGTTCTCGAGATATTGAGTGGAAACAAAATTCTGAAGTCAACCAAGGGCCGTAACTCTGTCAAAATTTTGCGAAAAATGATGGGCAACACTCCCAAGCTAGATGTTGTCAATGTTGATATGCACACAAAGTTTGGTCATTTTCTGTCAATTCTTTCTCAAAATATTGAGCGGAAACGAAATTCTGACATCAATAAAGGGCCATAACTCCGTCAAAATGATGTGAAAAATGACAGGCAACAATCCCAAGCTAGATCTTAACAATGTTGATGTGCATATAAATTTTGGTCAGATAATGTCAATTTGTTCTCGAGATATTGAGCGGAAACGAAATTCTGACGTCAATCAAGGGCCATAACTCCGTCAAAATTTTGCGAAAAATGACGGGCAACAACCCCAGGCTAGATCTTAACAATGTTGATGTGCAAATGAATTTTGGTCCGATTCTGTCAATTTGTTCTTGAGATATTGAGCGGCAACGAAATTCTGATGTCAATCAAGGACCACAACTCCGTCAAAATGATGCGAAAAATGACAGGCAACAATCCTTAGCTAGACCTTGTCAGTGTTAATGTGCATACAAAATTTGGTCAGATTCTGCCAATTCGTTCTTAAGATATTGAGCGGAAACAAAATGTTCACGGAATGACGGAACCACGGAATGACGGAACCACTGAAGGACAGGGTGAATCCAGTATAGCCCCACTTTTCCAAAGCGTGGCTATAATGAAGTTGCTAGAGTGGCCACAACATTTTCCCCATTATAACTCAATGGGAGCTATCTGTTGCCATGGAAACCAGAGTTCTGATCCGACCTGGCCCAAAACCTAATACAACCTTTCCCCCTCCTCAATGCTCTGACTGCAATGGGCCAGCAAGTCTCAGAGATATTTAAGATTGAAAGTGTGAATGCACGGACGGACGCATGGATGGACGGACGGACGGACAGACGGACGGATGACGGCTCGACTACCATACTATAAGCTCACCTTGTGAGCCTTTTGCTCAGGTGAGCTAATACCAGAGGACCAATGGTCCTGTAAATGCTCACCTGAGTCTGCTGCATATACCAATAAACATGTTTGAATATTATGGTATTTAACACCAGTGCAGGGGCAGATGAAGCCCTTGGGCCGTTTTCTTTTTTCAGAATAATCAGTATTCTGTCCATTTGCCAATTTCTTGCTGGCTTTTCCCTTCATATGACATTTTAACAGTTTTCCCATCCAAATGCATGGGCAACCCATGTTGACCTTGCCATAAACTTGGTCAAGGTCATCACAGGGTCATGATTTATATATACATTGTAGTACTATAGCCACGGATGCTTCACGCCAAGTTTCATTGAAGTCAATCTATTGGTTTCAGAGAAGAAGATATTTGAAGGGTTTTTACCATATATGGGCATGGCGGCCATCTTGGTCATGTGACCTAGATTATTAATATACACACTGGTTCCCCCATCCTATAGATGCTTCGCATAAAATTTGGCTTCAATTGGCCAAGTGGTTTTAGAGGAGAAGATGTTTGAATATTATGGTAATATACATGTATATTGCCCCGGGGTGTGGGCATATGAGTCCTTAGGTCCATTTTTTTTTTTTTTCAGAATCATTAATATTTAGTCCTACTACCCATTTCCTGCAAGATTTTCACCTCAAATGACTTTTTAAAAGTTTTCCCCATTCCAATGCATTGGCGACCTATGTTGACCTTGTCCTAAAATAGGTCAAGGTCACCACAGGGTCATGATTTATATACACATTGTAGTACTTCAGCCATTGGTGCTTCATGCCAAGTTTCTTTGAAATCGGTCCACCAAATTCGGAGAAGAAGATTTTTAAGGGTTTTTACCTTATATGGGCATGGCAGCCATCTTGGTCATGTGAACTTGATAATTTATATATACATTAATTCCCCCATTCCATAGATGCTTCACATAAAATTTGGCTTTGATTCGCCAAGCGGTTTCAGAGGAGAAGATGTTTGAATATTATGGTAATATACAAGTATATTGCCCCGGGGTGGGGGCAGATGAGCCCCTGGGGTCCATTTTTTTCAGAATCATTAATATTCAGTCCTACTGCCCATTTCCTGCAAGACTTTCACTTTAAATGACATTTAAACGTTTCCCCTATTCAAATGCATTGGCGACCTATGTTGACCTTGCCGTAAAAAAGGTCAAGGTCATCACAGGGTCATGATTTATATACACATTGTAGTACTTGAGCCATCGATACTTCATGCCAAGTTTCTTTGAAATCGATCCACCGGTTCTGGAGAAGAAGATTTTTGAAGGGTTTTTACCATATATGGGCATTGCGGCCATCTTGATCATGTGACCTGGATTATTTATATATACATTGATTACCCCTTCCTATTGATGCTTCACACAAAATTTGGCTTTGATTGGCCAAGCGGTTTCAGAGAAGATGATGTTTGAATATTATGGTAATATACATGTATATTGCCCCGGGGTGGGGGCGGATGAGCCCCTGGTGCCCAATTTTTTTCAGAATCATTAATATTCAGTCCTACTGCTCATTTTCTGCAAGATTTTTCCTTTAAATGACAATTTAACAATTTTTCCCATTCAAATGCAAAGGCAACCTATGTTGACCTTGCCGTAAAATAGGTCAAGGTCACCGCAAGGTCATGATTTATATACACATTGTAGTACTTGAGTCATTAATGCTTCATGCCAAGTTTGGTTGAAATCGGTCCAGTGGTTCCGGAGAAGAAGATTTTTGAAGGGTTTTTACCATATATGGGCATGGCGGCCATCTTGGTCATGTGACCTGGATTATTTATATACACATTGGTTTCCCCTTCCCATAGATGCTTCAGGTAAAATTTGGCTTTGATTGGCCAAGCTGTTTCAGAGAAGAAGATCTTTGAAAATGGTGGACGACGGACGACGGACGGACGACGGACGGACGGACGGACGGACGACGGAGCATGGGTATACTATAAGCTCACCTTGTGAGCCTGACGGCTCAGGTGAGCTAAAAATGTATTGGTTGAGTTTTGTTATAAACATCAAAGCAATCCCTCAAAGTGTATTTTCACCACAATATATATATAAGTATAAAATAGGAAACAGTTACTTGTAACATCCACAGCAGCCCATCGGTCAAGGAACCTCCACCCCAAGCTAATCATTTTAATTGGTTGGGGTCGGAGCTTCTTGTCTGTTGCTTGGCCCACCGGGGTTCAACTGCTCCGGAGGTAGTAAATTATTGGGCGCCCAGGGATCTCCATCGTCGGACAGCTTACTCAATCTGTGAGTCCTCGTTTTTAATTCATCACGGAGTTTATCATGATTTATTTGTTTGTCGACTAGTTAGAGATTTCCCCGAGGACCGAACAACTAACTAAATGTGAACCATTTCAGAAGCTGAGGGTGAGGTTAGGTACCTGTAAAACCGGTTTAAGCCCGCCATTTATTTTATATTACTTATCGTTCCAAGGCAATACTTCTGTGGTGGTTCTTATAGTTTTATGTCTTGGTGTTTAAATTTTTTTGTGCTGTTGGCGCCTTATGTATGTTGTCATATTTTAGTTAAAGTTTAGGTAACTGAGTGGCCACCTATTGGGAAAATAGATGCTCATTCGGCTTACGATATGTTTTCATGGTATAAGTACCTGATTGTTAATTTAGTTTTTCCCACCTAGGTTTTTGGAATAGGAATCTTTTTCTGATTGCGCCTTTTCCTGATCGTTGCCTACTTGTACCTTTGTTCTTTTAAACACACCTATATTAATTATTAAATTAGGTATTACTACTGCACCCTTCATTCATTCATTTATTACCAAATGAGTCGTGCTAGGTGAAACATTGTGCATGCGAGAAACAGTAAACCCTTAATTTTCGCTGAAAGGGAAGTGCAATCACTCTTCTTTCGCGATCCGGAGTTTGACGCCCCAGCCATTGTCTGTGTCCGTACAGCCCTGCTTTTGTTGACACTGGTCGAAACCCTTCGTAACAGGGTTCATACTGAAGCGGCATATGTCTGTGAATGACCGGTGAGACAATAACAATGACAACAATGGTGTTTATCATGATGTAAGAATGGTGCTCTGTAGGAATTGAAGCATGACGGTACGTATTATGTAACCGATGAGGTTAGTGTCTGAAATAATTGGCTTCAAACCACACACTATACGAATGTATGCCTAATATTACTGGAAACATAAATATTAAAGGGCAAAACGTAGTTTCTGTGACTATTTTCACTCCACCTTCGAAACAGGTTTTCTTAACCAGGGAATAGGGGTATGACACGTTTTAAAATAGTTTAAACCAACCATGTAGTTCATGGCATATTTCATAAATATGCCGAAGCATAAGAAAACCAACAAAATGCATAGGCAAAAACAATGGTGCAGTTTTGTTTTCGCTTCACGGATAATACAATTATCCAAAATTTCCAGCCTCAAGCCATCTTCAGTGCTTGTAGAGCTCGGTTTGTGACGGACCCGGTATGAAATTAAGGTTGTTGGAAATCCCCTGCAAAGGCTCAAACTGATCATTTCTTGCTGAGATAGCAGCATCTTTCAATCTGATACAAAATTAACATCGCAGACACCCACACCATATCTGGCAACTGATGCCGTAGCTGTGGTTTCTAGGGTTGTATTTGGAATTAAGTTGATTAAATTCCTATCTCGTATAGCTATTGCTAGGGAGTTCGTAAATAACATTTTTACGTATTTGTAAACTAACACATAGGTTAAATATATATTTTCAAACGGTTGGAAAAACATTCATGTTGTATACGAAGAACGTTTATGCAACAAAGGTATTACGATAAAAGCGGTCACTATCACCGCAGTGCGACCTCTTTACGTGTGACGTAAGATGTGCAACACGAGCGGAAAGCTTCTGGCTCTGGAAAGATACAATTTGACTCAGCCTAAGATCAGATGTTTAATCTCAATTAATCTCAGTGGTTTCTGTTGTTTGTTTTGATAACTGTTTTATCTATCTTTTTGTTTGGAGTGAGATTAGCATTTGGTTGACAAGAGGGAGGATGATGATAAAAGCAAAACACTCAACCTTAAAATGTTTGCACTCGTTCGTGTATCATCTTACATAGTTTACTGAAACTTCATATAATGCATGTTGAACAAAATGGCAGATAGGCATGAATAGGATGAGGTAATCTTTGAATTGAAAAGTCAGCCACAAAACAAAGAAAAAACAGGGTATGTGTCTGTACTCACTTTGAAACCATTTAGTTTCGTACGTGCCAATGTCTCTAGGTTTGTGGAGACCTTGTAAAATACAGAACATTATATTCTTGCTAGTAGTATAATACATGATGAAAATGTTGATCACACTTTTTCGTCTTTTTTGCAGTCTTTGTTTCATTTTCGTCTTTTTATTCTTTAGAGTTGATAATCTTACGAATAAGAAAATTCGTAAATAAGAAATGATGCATAGTTTGAAAACAATCCGGCGTCCCTGATGAGATTTGAATCCGGACTGCTGGGTTAGAAATCCAATGCTCTAACCACTAAGCCAAAGAGTCGACTCCTTTATGATAGAGATTGTACTCATATGATACATTGTATCGAATAGCTGTGCTATTTATAGAAGCTACGCATCATGTGATCTGTCAACCCGACCTTCTAGCCACGGCAGATAATCTCGAATGAATGAGTGGTTCAGTGGGGCATAACAATAATCACAGACAAACATCCAGTCAGTCTACATGGGTTCGGCGGGCTATTTTAATACAATTATTTTGCCTTTTTCCGATATGGTAATATACACTCTACAAATAATTAATACATTATATATCCTGCAGTTAATTGTATGCTTTAATTGCGTTAATTGCGGTTTCTTCAAAGATATGAATCGCGTCAAAACGCCATTTAAGCTGAATTTACAGGCTAAAATTATACCTTTTGTATTAATTCGGAAACCACTTCAGCTAAATATTATCTCTACATGATTTTTATTAAATAAACAATCTCTATTAAGTAGAAGATAAGAAGACATCAAAGTAAAATTGGAATAGAATCTACCTGATTTTATTTCAGTTTTACGCCATTTCAAATGTTTGCTTAATCGTAACTTCATTGCAAATCTATCCATCTACATTTACAAAGAATCAACACGTATGAAAATGGAGGTCACTCAGGATGAAACATTTAAATAAGTTTTTATTTGATTTGTAGTTAAACGAGCATCCTTCTTCTAACAGTTTATTATTGAATCTTAAGTATTCATAACATTTCATTTGCTGTTCTGTCAAATCTCATCATTAATTTTATGAGATGCTTATAAAATGTCGGTGAGATATATGCAGTATCTAGGGCAAACAATGCTTCAGCTATGTTAAATGAGCCTGTGCGTGAGAAAACCAACAATTTGGGTTCCATACAGGTCCGACACAAAACGGGCTGTACAGTCAAAGAAGATGGGTAGAGGCTGGAAATTCTGGATTTATAAAGTAGAGGAGTTGTACCATCCCTGCAGCGAAAACAAAGGCGCTGATCACTGCGAAGCTGAGGATGCAACCGGCACGTCCCTGCCTAGATAATTCATTAAGACGTTTAAAAGTCTGTAGCTTCATGGCATTTTCTTCGTTTGCTCCTTTTGATTCTTAATCAACACAATCATGTCGCGTTTCACTTAAGAATAATTTCTTAGAAATGTTAATTACCATGTCAACAATTTGATTTGTATTTTGCTGATTTTGAAGAAGAATTCCGGTTCTTAGCATCACTTCCTCTAAATTCATATAAAATACGAATTTTGCTTATCATAACAACGTTTTTGCCGTAGCGTTGGCCTACAGGATAATCGACATCCATCCGGGCCCATCCCGTAGTGTATTACAGAGGTACCGATCCTGTGTTTGTTATGGTCTTTGATAATTGTCTGCGCCCTTTGATCTACCATTGATTTACCATTAGAAGTGTTTGTCAGTATTGCACATTCCATTATGAGATTAGTAGCATCATGCGACAACTTGCTTCCTTGCATAGGGGCCGCAGAATAAAGGGACAGATCACCAAGTGCGTCTGTGCAAATGATCAACCGTGCAAAATCGATATTAACACTTCTGAGAATGCGATGCTAAGATAGGTTTTTCGTAGTGCTGCTCCTTGCTGGAAACCACTTGCACAGGTTTTTAAAGGGCACGAACCAAATTGTTGGCAATCATAATTTGTTTGTCTACTTCATTTTCAGTGTTTATCTGGTCACATTAAAGCTACCTTTATTTGCGTTGTGCACTTTAGAAAGTGTCGTAATCTCCTCTAAGTATGTGTTATAATTCTTGATTTTCTCTTTCGAGGTGTCCAAACTTTCAGTTGAGCTTTAAACACCTCAACACCGACTTTGTTGAGGGACGACTATATCTAACTTATGACTAGCAAACCAATTTAAATTAGGAATTTGCCTAGCTGCTTATTTTAATAATATAATCTAATTATTTCATTCGATTATTCGACTTTTTGGGGTAAAATATGTATATTTTCGCTTGACATCTGGTAAACGCTTTGTACCAAGGTAATACCGATGTGCAAAGGTCGTCATCCGATAACTCTGTTTGCTCAGTACTTTAACAAGCTAAGAAAACACCCGCTGTTTGTTCCGATAAATTTTCGTTCCGCACTGTTAACTTGAGAAGCAAACTATCTATCTATCTATCTATCTATCTATCTATCTATCTATCTATCTATCTATCTATCTAATACGATCGTAAATGTTTGTACAAAATGCATTGTGTAATATCTGAAATCATATTCAATCCTAGAACATAAAAGCCACAATAATTGTAGTCTTTGAAGGGAACAGGTTAACGTTTTGTTTCAATGAACTGTGTCATTATAATTTTTGTGATTTCTGGCATATATAAAAGACCATCAACACCACAAATTACATATAGAGAACTCAGTCAATTACATTCAGTGATAAATGGCTTTTAATATTTGTTTCCGGTCATTCTAGTTTGTTTACTAGAATTAGAACTGTAAAGTACATGTAGATAACCGAGTCAATGATATTCACTTGGAATATATTTCAGTGATAAATGGCATTTCATGGTTGTGTCATTTTCAAACCAGTTAAAGTAACTGTAACACTATCTCTTTAAGAAAATCAAAATTCCATGCTGAGGTAAGAAGATCCAACGTGATTCCTCAAAAGATGAAGGTAACAGTATTAGATAAATAAATAAAGCGAAATATGAAACGATTTAAGGAAAGTATAAAAAGAACCACGAACGTAATGCATAAAATATTATTAACTTTTTCAATCGATTAGAAATTAATGAAAACTCTTACATACATGTAAATAAAGGGATCAACCATGGTTTTCAGTGTTCAAACATTCGATTGATCACGAGGAAGGTGTTTGAACACAAGGCCGCAGGCCGCGTGTTCAAACACCTTCCGAGTGATCCAGCGAATGTTTGAACACTGAAATGAACCATGGTTGATCGCTATTGTTGCATTTTTACTCTAATTTACTTAAAATCTCATGAAAATAATATTAACAACGTAAAAACTGACCGAAAACCGCGGAGCTTCTTCAACGTCGGCCATTTTGTTTCTACGAAACACATGACGTCACGTCGCATTGACCAATGACGTCGGCCAAAACCCATGTTCAAGCGGCACGTGAATTTCATGATTTGAACATGGGTTTTGCTGTTTGAACACGGCTTTCGACCAATCGAAAACGGCTTCAAACAGCTATGCGCATAGACATCTATGCAAGAATATACATTTAGTCAAATGTATGGTGTTAAAACCAGTTTTGATCATTTATCAAGAATTTGAGTGATCGCGAATCTTTTAACCAACATACAGGTACATGATGATATTGGTCTCATTAAATTAGACCACTTGATTTTAACAGTGGTCAGACGAAGACAGCCTCAAAGCCTCACTGAAAGATTTTGATTATTCCAACACATTCCTGGGAATATGCTGCAAAGGATTACCAGGTGCAGATTATATTTTCCTTTTGGTCCTTTGAGATCAGCGAGGGTATTCTGAGAAATCAGAAAATTATTATCGGTTTAGATTCATTTTCTAACCAACGTTTTTAGATATTTGGTTCCATTTGGATTTGCTACTAGTCTTTGTATCGACTACCCTATTGAAAGATGCAAAATTACAATAATTCTCTTTATCTACATGTTGCCATATCTATAGGGCCACTGAAGAGGCTTAAGTAGCCGAAACCGCGGTATGGCCCATCCCCTTTCTTATTAATATGTTCACTGCTCTTCAAGTATCACAGTTTTATCTTTATTTCCTTTTACTGCATATGGTGTTGTGCCGTGTGGCGGCCATAAACAGTCTCCCAGTACATCATCCATAGTGCAGATTATATTTTTCTTTTGGTCCTTTGTGATCAGCAAGGGTATTCTGAGAAATCAGAAAATTATTATCGGTTTAGATTCATTTTCTAACCAACGTTTTAAGATACTTGGTCACATTTGGATTTGCTACTAGTCATTGTATCGACTTCCCTGTTGAAATATGCAAAATTTCAGTAATTCTCTTTGGTTACATGTTGCCAAATCTATAGGGCCACTGAAGAGCCTTAAGTGGCCGAAACCGCAGTATGGCCCATCCCCTTTCACATTAATATGTTCACTGCTCTTTAAGTATCACAGTTTAATCTTTATTTCATAAGACGCGCCTCCGAGTTGGTAAAGGAGCAGTACAAGAGCATCTGTGAAACTGGAAGAAAGTAACTAGAACGCTTATTTAGAATCAAAGAGTCATCGCAAAATGCTGTAGAAACCGACGTAGATATATCATAAAAGGTACAAGTGACCAGCAAAATGTGCAATCAGTTTGAAAACCGCACTCCAAAAATCTAGGTGGTAAAAAACTGAATAAACAATAAGGTATTTATACTAAAAAAGCATATCGTAAGCCGAGTGAGCAGCTATTTTCCAATAGGCGGCTACTCAGTTACCCGAACTTAGCTAAAAATAAGAAAACGTACATAAGGTTAAAACAGCGCAGAAATTCGACCCCAAAACAAAAAACAAACAGAACCACAACAGACGTATTTTCTTGGAACACGACCAGTAATATAAAATTACTGGGGGGGGGGGGGTAAACCAGTTTTACAGGCGCCTTCCCTCGCCCTCATCTTCCGCAGTAGTTCACAACTTTTAGTTTGTTGTTCTGTCCCCGTGGTGAATCTCTAACTAGTCAATGATTTTTAAGTTTGCCTTTATGAACTCAGAAATAAATAATGGCTTTTTGAAAAGTCTAAAGGCACTGAGCTAAAAATAAGACATTGGGTTATCAGACATTTTAGAAAAGTTTATTGACACTGCTGTTCAGTGATTGTTTGATATGTCAATAGAATGGACAGAAATAGTGTTTAGGCCGATACCTTTTCTGGAATTCCTTATTTTTTCAATACCATGCTTCACGTTCTGTCGTTTTGAACTGGCATTGCATTGTAAAAACAGAAAGCACATGGCCATTTAACCCCAGATGCCCAATCGATTGAGAAGATAAGCAATGATTTAGGACATAATTCAGCATTCTGTTGAATAAGTCTCAAGTGTTTTTGACAATATTGGTTTAGAAGTTGATCCGCTACATTGATTTCCAGGTAAAGAGAATGTGGTGTCTCACATTGATCTTGGAAAATGTCACAACAATAAATTTCTAAGAATTGGTAACAGCCTGTGGGAAACTTTTGTCTAATGGTCCTCTAATAACTGCGGGTTAACAATGCTTTATACCGGTATCAATGTTTGTTTCCACTTGATTAGCGACATTTTTTTAGAGTCACGTCTTTTCGGGTTAGCCGACACAGTTTGGGTTGTACGGTCACAGAATTTCGGTTCGATACAGTAGATGGACTATTCCACACATGTGGTAAATACTAAGGCGATATTCAAATGTCATGTGGTGCTGATCATTTTCCGTGTAGTGACTACATGCAACTGTTCTGCCTGTTTTGTCTTAGCATATGTAAAATGCAAGTTTTATCATGCCATCAATCATTGAAATTATTGCAACAGCTGATGGTTACGGTTGACTTGACATAAATGCACCACGTGTACGTGTTTCTGCTAGAAAAGACCTCATTGTGGCAAGAAAACAAGAATACATTGATCTACATGTAAACCCTATGCATGTGTAACCATTTGGCGTTATATTCTTAGAATTAGTTAATATCGTTCGAGAAAAAAATTATATATTAAAATCTTATCTATTTATCAATTTTCTGTCTTTCTTTCTTTCTTGATTTATTTATTTGTTTATTTATTTAATAACTTACTTTATCGATATGTATTCGATGTCATAAAAATGTATTGGTAACCTCAAAGTGTATTTTCACCACAATATATAAGTATGTAATAGGAAACAGCTACATGTAATAGCCACAGCAGCTTATCGGCCAAGTACCTGTTTTCCTTTCAAACACACCTATATTAATTATTTAACACTCTTGTATCCATCGCCAAAAAATAGCTCCAATGGAGCTGAGTGAGTCTGTAATAAATCTCTGTTAATTATTTATTACTACTGCACTCTTCATTCATTCATTTATTTCTTTCTTTGTAAAGGATCAGATGTCTGAAATGCTATAATCAGAAAGTACATTCTTTTACCTATCGTATAATGTATAAAGAGGTACAAGTAGGCAACGATCAGGAAAAGGCGCAGTCAGAAAGAGATTCCCACTCCAAAAACCGAGGTGGGAAAAAACCAAACTAACAATCAGGCACTTATACCATGAAACATATCGTAAGCCGAATGAGCAGCTATTTTCCCAATAGGTGGCCACTCAGTTACCTTAACTTAATTAAAAATATGAAAACATACATAAGGCGCCAACAGCACAAAAAATTTTTAAACACCAAGACATAAAACAAAAAGAACCACCACAGAAGTATCGCCTTGGAACGATCAGTAACACAAAGTTACTGGCGGGCCTAAACCGGTTTTACAGGATCCTAACCTCACCCTCAGCTTGCTTCTGCAGTGGTTCATAACATTTAGTAAGTTCTTCAGTCCTCGTGGTGAATCTCTAACTAGTCAATGAATCATCAAGAACAAACAAATAAATCATGATAAGCATCATGATGAATCAAAAACAAGGACTCACAGATTGAGTAAGCTGCCCGACGATGGAGATCCCTGGGCGCCGAATAACCTACTAACTCAGGAGCAAAAGAAAAACACCAGTTGGACCCCGGTGGGCCAAGCAACAGACAAGGAGCTCCGGCCCCAACCAACTAAAATGAATAGCTTTAAGTCGGGGCCATCATATAGTCTGACGCCCGACCCACCGGCGTGCAATTAAAGAAGGCAGCATAGTTATCAACCATGATTGGGTTAAAAACTATAGTTATCAACCATGATTAGGTTAAAAACTAAGCATGCCGACTGTCGCATAACATTCAAGTTATAACCTATACGTCTGTAACGTGTTATGATTTTTCTGAACTGAAAAGAAAAATCATTAATTCCTATAAGTTTCTTAAATTTGTAAACTAAGTCACCATAAAATTCAGGTTCCGAAAGGCCCTCACTTAAAAGCGTCTTTAATCCAACATTATATTGGAAATCAATTCATAGTGTCTACGATAAAATTTAGAAAAGGTTTTTCGAAGTTTTTGATACCGATAGCCCTGTTGGAGAAGTTTTGCCGTTAAATATTTATTTCGAGCGTTGAAGTCTGTAACATGATTGCAGACTCTAGCAAACCTAATAAGTTGCGAAATGTAACACCATAAGAAGCACGACGAGGAACGTCACCATCCAAAAAAGGAAAATTTACTATATCAAAATCAAAGTCATCGCGCTTATCATAAATTTTAGAAATAACAAATCCATTTGCAACAGAAATATGTAGATCTTAAAAGGGGGCTTCGGTATCTGAGATATTGGCTTTGTTCAACTGAAGTTCAGGTGGATATAATTTGATTGACCATATCTTCAAAATAAGGGTTGTCAATGTTCAAAAGGTCATCGAGGTACCTAGATGTGGAATTAAAAGCCTCGATAACATCAGCTTGATTATCATGGTTAAGAGAATCCATGAAATCTCATTCGTAGCAGTATAAAAATAAATCAGCTACGAGAGGTGCGCAATTTGTACCCATCGGAATTCCAACAATTTGTCTGTATAACTTGGTCCCAAATCTAATATAAATATTATCAAGGAGATAGGACAAGGCGTCGCAAACATTCTGACATGACCAAAGTGTATACCGACTTTGGTCAGAGGAAGTGAAAAAAGCCTTTCTGTCATTACATGCCAAATAAAGTGAACCATAGTTTTTAATGCCCTTTTGAAGGTCCACTCTATCAAACCCAGAAGTTTTTCTTTTATTAGATTATGTGGTAATGTTGTATACAGAGTAGAAAAATCATACGTGGACAAGCTTGTCGCACGGAACCCTCTACACTTCAATTTACTGAGCACCTCACCAGAATTTTTTATTGACCAAAACCAATTTTTATTTGAAGTTTCATACACTGTCTCACAGTATCTACTCAAAATGTAGAGCACTGTTCTACTCAAAATGGTATTCGCACAACAATGAATTAAACACAATGACCTTTCATCACCCGGGGCACGTCGTGGAATTTCTGACGTCAAAACAACGTCAAGTTTCACTAAGTGCCAGCATGAAACCAAACAATAAGCCATACCTTTACTTATTTGCAAGATTTCCTTTAGGGATTTCTTAATCATTATTGTTGAAATACTCCGATCATCAGATATAGTTCTTATACACAACTTTCTATGTGTATCATGCATGTCAGTGTTTTAAATCAAGAATGTTGACCGTAGCATTTGAAGACTAATTGTAGACGAGTGCATTTCTCGCCGTTTAAATTCAAGTACGTCCATCTGAAATCTCACATACCACTCAAATACCACTGCACGTTCTGTTCTACAGCTGTAACACACATCCATATTATTTTGAATGTTTCTGTGGGTATTTTGGCTAATCAAACATAAGATTTGATCAGTGCTGTTGTTTTGACGTTGCCTGTTAACGTCATTTTTCTTTTCCAAGCAGCGAGACTGGCCATACATTTTCTCCAATAACAAATCGTCGTCGACATAATGCTTAAAAATTTAAACTGAGATAACGACATGATACTACAATGCTTAAACTGGTTTAGCTCAAGTTTTGGTTTACAATATGATAATTATTGGTGTGTTCTTCAACGCCACATAAATTCAGAATTGTTAAAAATTTGACGTGCCCCGGGTAGCGAAACCTAGGTTCCGTTGGACTTGGAGACCATTTTTGAGCACTGCGCAAGATGTCTTGAAAAATATTGAAAACAAGAAACAAGGAGACTTTGTTCCTTTATAATAATGCATCAAATATTGGATAAATGCTGTAATATTTAATCAGTAGCCAAAGTCTACGAACTTAAACACCAACCCTCGTACATGCGAGAAACAGTAAAACCTTTATTTTCGCTGAATGGGAAGTGCAATCACTTTCCTGTCTCAGTCCGCAGTTTGACGCCCCTAGATACTTTCTGTGCCTGTACAGCTCTGTGTTCGTTGGCACTTGTTGAAACCATTGCCAGTAGAATTTGCCGTGAGGCGGCTTATATCTGTGAATGACCGGTGAGGCAACAACAATAACAACATTGGTGTTTGTAATCATTATAATGACATTATGGCTCCCCGTAGAAATAAGTGCATGACTTATATAACCGATGAGGTTATTGTCTAGCAATAATTTGCTCGGAACCACAACCTCTACGAATTTATGCCCAATAAGACTGGAAACCATAAATTAAAGGGCAATCATAATTTCTGTGAATAGCTTCATTCCACCTTCGATATATGTTTTCTTAACCAGTCGAGGGTGTATGACACGTTAATAGTTTAAACCTTACAAAAAACCCTTAACCATGTAGTTAATGGCATATTTCATTAATATGCCGAAACATAAGAAAACCAACAAAATGCATAGGCGAGAAAAAAGGCGCAGACCAGCTGTAACTGCACAGCTGATCAGCGCCTTTGTTTTCGCTTCATGGATAACTTACAATTACTCTACTTTCTTAATCCAGACTTTCTAGCCTCTAGCCATCTTCAGTGCTTGTACAGCTCGGTTTGTGACGGACCTGGTATGAAATCAAAGTTATCGGTAATCCTCTGCAAAGGCTCAAACTGATCATTTCTTGGCGAGATAGCAGCATTTTCAATCTGATACAAAATTAACATCGCAGACACCCACAACATGTTTGGCAACTGATGCCGTAGATGTGGTTTCTAGGGTTGTATTTGGAATTAAGTTGATTAAATTCCAATCTCGTATAGCTATTGTTAGGGAGTTCGCATGATAACATTTTTACGTATTTGTATAATAACACATTGGTTATGCCTAGGTCACATTAGCACTTACGGTCGCTGCGGACGCTGCGGACGCTGCGGATAGGGCTTCCGTATTTGTCCGTCCTGTCCGTAACGATTCGTATCATATCCGTAAAAGTCCGTATCTGTACGTGCATTATTTACAGGGCACGGAAGATCTGCAGCCAAGCTTTGATTATTGTCAAAAATCAGGCACGGATGAAAAACCCGTAATTGTCCGTATCTAATCGGTATCAAAAACCGTATTTATTCCGTAACTAAACGTATCTTGTGTTAAGCATTTGCTGCGGATCGATACTGTTTCATATGTGCTATTTTGTTCGGTTACGGTCTTTGTCGGCGTACAGTTATGTGATGAAAAGTATACCGCTAACTCACTGAATTGCCCGTGCGTCCAATGCTCACAAATATGCACGTGCTTTCAATGCATACCTTTAGCCAGTATGAAAAAATATGGATTCCTCAGAAGGAGATTTTGCATTTCTTTTACGAGCTGAGAAGCAGGCTGCAATATCTAAGAAAATTGGAGAACCAACAAATGAACAAGCAAACACACAAAAGTTACTCACATTATACTATTATAAGAAGTTATTTTCGTTGTTTTACGACTATCACTCGATTGAGCAATCACTCGATCGATCCGTCAAGATTCAATCAATCGATCGATCGCAGTCGATCAATCACTCGATAGATCGATCGAAAGAACGATCACTCAATTGATCTATCACCCGATCGGTCTTGATCGATCACTCGAACTTTCGATCAGTTAATCACTCGATCAATCAATTGATCTATCGTCGATCAATTAGTCTATCGATCGACCGAGAGATCGATCTCGATCGAGCAATCAATCGACCGATCAATCGATCAAGCAATCAATCAATCAAAGCAAATTATGTTCTATAATTTCTTCACGTGCAGATACGGATGCTTCGTCCGTATCGAAATTTTGACTTTTTTCAAAATTTGGGCGCGGATTCTACGGACCCTGCCGATACAACACGTACAGCTACGGTTATATACGCATACGATGCGAATAGTTACGGATCAAACGGATAGATACGGAAAACTTTTCCGTAGCGTCCGTCGCATCCGTATGTGCTAGTGTGACTGTACTTTGACAATAAACAGCGGATACTTACATCACAATGCAGCGTTTTATACGCAAGAGAGCGCAACAAATGCGTATCTGAAGGTGAATGTCCGTGTCTAAACGTAACAGATGGTATCGAAAGGTATGTAGACAAGTTACTTTCCGTTTGTATCCGAATATATCCGTAACTATACCGTATAAATCCGTATTGATAATTACGTAAATTCATTCAGAACAGTTAGCCCCGCCCACTAATTCCTGCGGATTGCTACGTTTAGTATCCGCAACTATCCGCAGCGTACGTAATTGCTAGTGTGACCTAGGCATTAAATATATGTTTTCAAACGGTTGGAAAAACATTAAGGTTGTATACGAATATCGTTTTAGCATTAAAGGTCTGACTCCGATAAAAGCGGTCACTATCACCGCAGTGCGACCACTTTACATGTGACGTAAGATGTGCAACAAAAGCGGAAAGCTTCTGGCTCTGGAAAAATACAATTTGACTCAACCTAAGATCAGATGTTTAATCTCAGTTAATCTCTATGGTTTCTGTTGTTTGTTTTGATAACTGTTTTATCTATCTTTTTGTTTGGAGTCAGATTAGCATTTGGTTGACAAGAGGGAGGGTGATGATAAAAGCAAAACATTCAACCTTAAAATGTTTTGCACTCGTTCATGTATCATCTTACATAGCTTACTGAAAGTTCATATTGCCCGTTGAAATCAAAATGGCAAATAGGCACGAAAAGGATGAGGTAAGCAATGATTTGAAAAGTCAGCCACAAACACGTATATATTCACTTTCGAACCATTCGGTCTTCGTATGTTCCAATGTCTCTAGGCTTGTGGAGACATTGTGAAATACAGAACACTTTATTCTTGGTATCACTATAATACATGAAGAAAATGTTGACTACTCCTTTTCGTCTTTTTTTGCAGTTTTCGTTTCATTTTCTTCTTTTTATTCTTTTGAGTTCATCATAATAGACAAATATCCAGTCAATCTACATGGGTGCGGTGGGCTATTTTGATACGATTACATTACTAAAATTGCCTATGCAATATTTAGAGATTTTTGTTCATAGCAAAAATTGAAAATTTCATGGGATAAAAATGACAATGTTATTAATTTTGCTCAAAACATAGATCGTGGGTACAGGTTAGAACCTCCTCGCCCAACAATCTATGTTTTTGATCGGAAATAAGAAAAAAAGGGTATACACCTGCATACCCCATTTTCACTATTTAAATATGGGTTTGATGGGGTAAACATTTCACGGACATGTTTTCATGATGTTTTGCCCTTTTTTCCTTATTGGTTATATACACTCCATCTATATGCTCTGTAATAAATGCATTACAGATCCTGCAGGTAATTATATGTTTTAATTGTGTTAATTGCGGTTTCTTCATAGATATGAATCGCGTCAAAACGCCATTTAAGCCGAATTTACTGCCTAAAATTATACCTTTTGTATTGATTCGGAAACCACTTAAAGCAAATTATTATCTCTACATGATTTTTATTAAACAATCAATCTCTATTAAGTAGAAGATAAGAAGACATCAAAGTAAAACTGGAATAGAATCTACCTGATTTTATTTCAGTTTTACGCCTTTTCAACTGTTTGCTTAATCGTAACTTTATTGCAAAACTACATTTTAAAAGATTCAATCTACATTTACAACGATTCAATACGTATGAAAATGGAGGTCACTCAGGATGAAACATTTAAATAAGGTTTTATTTGATTTGTAGTTAAATGAGCATCCTTCTTCTTACAGTTTATTATTGAATCTTTAGTATTCATAATATTTCATTTATTTGCTGTTCTGTCAAATCTCAACATTAATTTAACTACTTAATTTTATGATGCTTATAAAACGCCGGTGTAATATATGCAGAATCTAGGTAAAACAATGCACATAAACGAGCTTCAGTTATGTTAACCCATATTTGACGAATGGACTTTCCCATCAATGATTATCATTTGGGTGAGTCCACTTTCATTTTTAGGGGTGTTAGGAGTGATTTTTAATTTTCATCTCATTTTTCGATGAAATTCCTCCAAGCAAACAGAATAGCCCCAGATGGGACGCCGCGTTCTGCGGCGTCAAATCTGGGGCTATGCTGTTTGCCTATGTCCCATAAAAGGGACGCCAGGCTTAAATGAGTTCAATTGCAATTGGTCACGTTGGATGCAACCGGCACGTCCCTGCCTAGACAATTCATGAAGACTTTCCAAAAGTCTGTAGCTTCATGGCATTTTCTTCGTTTGCTCCTTTTAATTCTGAATCAACACAATCATCACTTCCTCCAAATTCATATACGAATTGTCCATATTTCAATAACGTTTTTCTGTCGCAGAGTTGGCCTACTTCCGGATCCATCCCGCAGAGGATAGCAGAAGTACCGATCCTGTGTTTGTTATGGTCTTTGATGATTGTCTGCGATCTTTGATCTACCATTAGTAGTGTTTGTCAGTAGTGTGTTTCAGTATTGCACATTCCATTATCAGTGCGACAACTTGTTTCCTTGCACAGACACCGCCAAGGAAAGGGACATATCATCCAGTACATCCATGCAATTGACAGAACCGTGTAAAGTCGATATCAACACTTCTAAGAATTTTCATTGTGGTACATAGTAAAGGTTTTTGTTGCACCTTACTGAAAGCCACTTGCACAGATTTTCAAAGGACACGAACCGAATTGTGGGCAATCGTAATTTGTTTGTCTACTTCTTTTGCAATGTTTATCTGGTCACATTAAAGCTACCTTTATTTGCGTTGTGCACTTTAGAAAGTGTCGTAATCTCCTCTAACTATGTGTTATAATTCTTGATTTTCTCTTTAGAGGTGTCCAAACTTTCAATTGAGCTTTAAAAACCGCAACACTGACTTGTTTTAACCAAATGACTTTGTTGAGAGACGCCCTTATCTAACTTATGACTAGCAAACCAATTTGTTATTTATAATCCTGCCTAGCTGCTTTTGTAATAATATAATCTGATTATTTCATTCGATTATTCGACTTTTTTGCGGGGGGGGGGGGGATGGGATATGTATACTTTTGCTTGACATCGGCTGAACGCGTTGTACCAAGGTAATATCGATGTGCAAAGGTCGTCATCCGATAACTAGTTACCGGAGATTCTGTTTGCTCAGTGCTTTAACAAGCTAAGAAAGAAAACATCCGTTGTTTGTTCCCATTTATTGTCGTTCCGCACTGTTATCTATCTATCTATCTATCTATCTATCTATCTATCTATCTATCTATCTATCTAATACGATCGTAAATGTTTATGAAAAATACATTGTGTTATCTGAAATTACATTCCATCCTAGAACACTAAAGCCACAATAACCGTTGTCGTTGAATGGATAACAGGTTAACGTTTTGTTTCAATTTCAATTTTTAAAGCTCAAAAATCTCTGTTTATTGCATGGACAAACTTTCGTAATGTGTGATTTCTGAAGCACAAACTAAAGCATAAATCCCATCAGCACCACAAATTACATATAGAGAACTCCGTCAATTATATTCAGTGAAAAAATGGCTTTTCATATTTGTTTCCGGTCATTCTAGTTTGTTTACTAGAATCAGAACTATAAAGTACATGTAGATAACCGAGTCAATGATATTCACTTGGAATATATTTCAGTGATAAATGGCATTTCATGGTTGTGTCATTTTCAAACCAGTTAAAGTAACTGTAACACTATCTCTTTAAAAAAAAATAAAATTCCATGCTGAGGTAAAAAGATCCAACGTCATTCCTCAAAAGATGAAGGTAACAGTATTAGATAAATAAATAAAGCGAAATATGAAACGATTTAAGGAAAGTATAAAAAGAACCACGAACGTAATGCATAAAATATTATTAACTTTTTCAATCGACTAGAAATTAATGAAAACTCTTACATAAATATACTTTTAGTCAAATGTATGGTGTTAAAACCAGCTTTGATCATTTATCAAGAATTTGAGTGATCGCGAATCTTTAATCAACATACAGGTACATGATGATATTGGTCTCATTAAATTAGACCACTTGATTTTAACAGTGGTCTTGAAAAGGCAGATATGCAAAGAGTACGTGTTCTTTTTAAGCAAGCATGACTAAGATGAACTGGTCATATTAGGGTACCTGGTGAACGTTTCTAAGAAGAATCAGTACTCTCTAGGTGGTCAGACGAAGACAGCCTCAAAGCCTCACTGAAAGATTTTGGTTATTCCAACACATTCCTGTGAATATGCTGCAAAGGATTACCAGGTGCAGATTATATTTTCCTTTTGGTCCTTTGAGATCAGCGAGGGTATTCTGAGAAATCAGAAAATTATTTTCGGTTTAGATTCATTTTCTAACCAACGTTTTTAGATATTTGGTCTCATTTGGATTTGCTACAAGTCTTTGTATCGACTACCCTATTGAAAGATTACAATAATTATCTTTATCTACATGTTGCCATATCTATAGGGCCACTGAAGAGGCTTAAGTAGCCGAAACCGCGGTATGGCCCATCCCCTTTCATATTAATATGTTCACTGCTCTTCAAGTATCACAGTTTTATCTTTATTTCCTATTACTGCAGCTGGTGTTGTGCCATGTGGCGGCCATAAACAGTCTCCCCGTACATCATCAATAGCGCAGATTATATTTTCTTTTGGTCCTTTGTGATCAGCGAGGGTATTCTGAGAAATCAGAAAATTATTATCGGTTTAGATTCATTTTCTAACCAACGTTTTAAGATACTTGGTCCCATTTGGATTTGCTACTAGTCTTTGTATCGACTTCCCTGTTGAAATATGCAAAATTTCAGTAATTCTCTTTGGTTACATGTTGCCAAATCTATAGGGCCACTGAAGAGCCTTAAGTGGCCGAAACCGCAGTATGGCCCATCCCTTTTCACATTAATATGTTCACTGCTCTTTAAGTATCACAGTTTAATCTTTATTTCAAAAGACGCGCCTCCGAGTTGGTAAAGGAGCAGTACAAGAGCATTTGTGAAACTGGAAGAAAGTAACTAGAACGCTTAATTAGAATTAAAGAGTCATCGCAAAATGCTGTAGAAACCGACATAGATATATCATAAAAGGTACAAGTAGGCAATGACCAGCAAAATGTGCAATCAGTTTGAAATTCGCGCTCCAAAAATCTAGGTGGTAAAAAACTGAATAAAAAATAATGTATTAATACTAAAAAAAGCATATCGCAAGCCGAGTGAGCAGCTATTTTCCAATAGGCGGCTACTCAGTTACCCGAACTTAGCTAAAAATAAGACAACGTACATAAGGTTCAAACAGCGCAGAAATTCGACCCCAAAACATAAAACAAACAGAACCACAACAGACGTATTTTCCTGGAACACGACCAGTGATATAAAATTACTAGGGGGTGGGGTTAAACCAGTTTTACAGGCGCCTACCCTCGCCCTCATCTTCCGCAGTGATTCACAACTTTTAGTTTGTTGTTCTGTCCCCGTGGTGAATCTCTAACTAGTCAATGATTTTTAAGTTTGCCTTTATGTACTCAGAAATAAATAATGGCTTCTGTGAAAAGTCTAAAGGCACTGAGATAAAAATAAGACATTGGGTTATCTGACATTTTAGAAAAGTTTATTGACACTGCTGTTAAGTGATTGTTTGATATGTCAATAGAATGGACAGAAAGTGTTTAGGCCGATACCTTTTATGGAATTCCTTATTTTTGTCAATAAAATGTATCACGTTCTGTCGTTTTGAACTGGCATTGCATTGTAAAAACAGAAAGCACATGGCCATTTGACCCCAGATGTCCAATTGATTGAGAAGATAAGCAAGGATTGAGGACATAATTCAGCATTCTGTTGAATAAGTCTCAAGTGTTTTTGACAATATTGGTTTAGAAGTTGATCCGCTACATTGATTTCCAGGTAAAGAGGATGTGGTGTCTCACATTGATCTTGGAAAATGTCACAACAATAAATTTCTAAGAATTGGTAACAGCCTGTGGGAAACTTTTGTCTAATGGTCCTCTAATAACTGCGGGTTAACAATGCTTTATACCGGTATTAAATTTGTTTCAATGTTTATTTCCACTTGATTAGCGACAGTTTTAGAGTCACGTCTTTTAGGGTTAGCCGACACAATTTGGGTTGTACGGTCACATAATTTCGATTCGATAAAGTAGATGGACTATACCACACATGTGGTAAATACTAAGGCGATATTCAAATGTCAAGTGATGCTGATCATTTTCCATGTAGTAACTACATGCAACTGTTCTGCTGTTTTGTCTTAGCATATGTAAAATGCAAGTTTTATCATGCCATCAATCATTGAAATTCTTGCAACAGCTGATGGTTACGGTTGACTTGACATAAATGCACCATGTGTACGTGTTTCTGCTACAAAAGACCCCATTGTGGCAAGAAAACAAGAATACATTGATCTACATGTAAACCCTATGAATGTGTAACCATTTGGCGTTATATTTTTATAACTAATTAATATCGTTCGAGATTAAAATAATATATTAAAATCTTATCTATTTATCAATAAATTTCTAGCTTTCTTTCTTTCTTGATTTATTTATTTGTTTATTTATTTACTAACTTACTTTATCGATATGTATTGGATGTCATAAAAATGTATTGATAACCTCAAAGTGTATTTTCACCACAATATATAAGTATGTAATAGGAAACAGCTGCATGTAACATCCACAGAAGCCCATAGGCCAAGGAACCTGTTTTCATTTCAAACACACCTATATAAATTATTTAACTACCACAACTCTTCTATATTAATAATTTAATTATTTATTACTACTGCACCTCAAGTTTTGGTTTACAATATGATAATTATTGGTGTGTTCTTCAACGCCACATAAATGTTAAAAATTTGACGTGCCCCAGGTAGCGAAACCTAGGTTCCTATGGAGACCATTTTTTGAGCACTGCGCAAGATGTCTTGAAAAATATTGAAAACAAGAAACAAAGAGACTTTGTTCCTTTATAATAATGCATCAAATATTGGATAAATGCTGTAATATTTAATCAGTAGCCAAAGTCTACAAACTTAAACCCCAACCCTCGTACATGCGAGAAAGAGTAAAACCTTTATTTTCGCTGAATGGGAATGCAATCACTTTCCTGTCTCAGTCCGCAGTTTGACTCCCCTAGATACTTTCTGTGCCTGTACAGCTCCGTGAGGCGGCTTATGTCTGTGAATGACCGGTGAGACAACAACAATAACAACATTGGTGTTTATATCATTATGATGACATTATGGCTCCCCGTAGAAATAAATGCATGGCTTATATAACCGATGAGGTTATTGTCTGGCAGTAATTTGCTCGGAACCGCAACCTCTACGAATTTATGCCCAATAAAACTGGAAACCATAAACATTAAAAGGCAAACATAGATTTTGTGAATAGCTTCATTCCACCTTCGATACATGTTTTCTAAACCAGTCGAGGGTGTATGACATGTTAAAAGTTTAAACCTTCCATAAACCCTTAACCATGTAGTTAATGGCATATTTCATAAATATGCCGAAACATAGAAAACCAACAAAATGCATAGGCGAAAACAAAGGCGCAGACCAGCTGTGCAGTTACTGCACAGCTGATCAGCACCTTTGTTTTCGCTTCATGGATAACTAACAATTACTCTACTTTCTAAATCCAAAATTTCCAGCCTCTAGCCATGTTCAGTGCTTGTACAGCTCGGTTTGTGACGGACCTGGTATGAAATCAAAGTTATCGGTAATCCTCTGCAAAGGCTCAAACTGATCATTTCTTGCTGGGATAGCAGCATTTTCAATCTGATACAAAATTAACATCGCAGACACCCACAACATATCTGGCAACTGATGCCGTAGATGTGGTTTCTAGGGTTGTATTTGGAATTAAGTTGATTAAATTCCTATCTCGTATAGCTATTGTTAGGGAGTTCGCATGATACCATTTTTTACGTATTTGTATACTAACACATAGGTTAAACGGTTGGAAAAACATTAAGGTTGCATACGAAGATCGTTTTAGCATTAAAGGTCTGATTCCGATAAAAGCGGTCACTATCAGCGCAGTGCGACCACTTTACGTGTGACGTAAGATGTGCAACAAAAGCGGAAAGCTTCTGGCTCTGGAAAAAATACAATTTGACTCAACCTAAGATCAGATGTTTAATCTCAGTTAATCTCTGTGGTTTCTGTTGTTTGTTTTGATAACTGTTTTATCTGCCTTTATGTTTGGAGTCAGATTAGCATTTGGTTGACAAGAGGGAGGGTGATGATAAAAGCAAAACACTCAACCTTAAAATGTTTGCACTCGTTCATGTATCATCTTACATAGTATACTGAAACTTCATATATTGCATGTTGAACAAAATGGCAGATAGGCACGAATAGGATGAGGTAAGCACTGATTTAAAGAGTCAGCCACAAAACACAAACAAAACAGCGTATATATTCACTTTCAAACCATTCGGTCTTCGTATGTTCCAATGTCTCTAGGCTTGTGGAGACATTAATTGTAAAATACAAAACATTATATTCTAGGTAGTACTATAAAACATGAAGAAAATGTTGACTACTCCTTTTCGTCCTTTTTTTGCGGTTTTTGTTTCATTTTCTTCTTTTTATTCTTTTGAGTTCATCATAATAGACAAATATCCAGTCAATCTATTTGATACGATTACATTACGAAAATTGCCTATGCAATATTTAGAGATTTTTTTTTCATAGCAAAAATTGAAAATTTCATCGGATAAAAATGACAATGATATTAATTTTGCTCAAAACATAGATCGTGGGAACACGTTAGAACCGCCTCGCCCAACAATCTATGTTTTTGATCGGAAATAAGAAAAAAGGGTATACTCTTGCATACCCCATTTTCACTATTTAAATATGGGTTTGATGGGGTATACATTTCACGTACATGTTTTCTTGATGTTTTGCCCTTTTTTACTTATTGGTTATATACACTCCGTCTATATGCTCTGTAATAAATGCATTACAGATCCTGCAGGTAATTATATGTTAAAATTGCGTTAATTGCGGTTTCTTCATAGATATGAATCGCGTCAAAACGCCATTTAAGCCGAATTTACTGCCTAAAATTATACCTTTTGTATTAATTCGGAAACCACTTAAAGCAAAATATTATCTCTACATGATTTTTATTAAACAATCAATCTCTATTAAGTAGAAGATAAGAAGACATCAAAGTAAGATTGGAATAGAATCTACCTGATTTTATTTCAGTTTTACGCCTTTTCAACTGTTTGCTTAATCGTAACTTCATTGCAAAACTACATTTTAAAAGATTCAATCTACATTTACAACGATTCAATACGTATGAAAATGGAGGTCACTCAGGATGAAACATTTAAATAAGGTTTAATTTGATTTGTAGTTAAATGAGCATCCTTCTTCTAACAGTTTATTATTGGATCTTAAGTATTCATGATATTTCATTTATTTGCTATTCTGTCAAATCTCACCATTAATTTAACTACTTAATTTTATGATGCTTATAAAACGCCGGTGTGATATATGCAGAATCTAGGAAAACAATGCAAATAAACGAGCTTCATTTATGTTAAATTGCAATTGGTCACGATGGATCCAACCAGCACATCCCTGCCTAGACAATTCATTAAGACTTTCCAAAAGTCTGTAGCTTCATGGCATTTTCTTCGTTTGCTCCTTTTAATTCTGAATCAACACAAGCATGTCACGTTTCAAGTAAAAATTTCTTATAAATGTTAATTACCATCTTAACGACTTGATTTGAACTTTGCTGATTTGTATTTTGCTGATTTGTATTTTGCTGAGTCTGAAGCAGAATTCCGGTTCTGAAAATTCATATAAAATACGAATTTTGCATATCAAAACACCGTTTTGCCGTAGGGTTGGCCTACAAGATAATCTACAGCCATCCGGGCCCATCTTATAGTAGTATATAGAGGTACCGATCCTGTGTTTGCTATGGTATTTGATAATTGTCTGCGATCTTTGATCTACCATTAGAAGTGTTTGTCAGTATTGCACACTCCATTATCAGATGAGTGTCACTGTGCGACAACTTGTTTCTTGCATAGGCACCGTCAAATAAAGCGGCAGATCATCCACTGTGTCCGTGCAACTGATCAACCGTGTAAAATCGATATTAACACTTCTTAGAATCGTTACAATTGCGATGCAAAGTTAGGGTTTTCGTAAAGCTGCATCTTGCTGGAAACCACTTGCACAGGTTTTCAATGGACATGAACCAATTTGTGAGCAATCGTAATTTGTTTGTCTACTTATTTTGCAATGTTTATCTGGTCACATTAAAGCTACCTTTATTTGTGTTATGCACTTTAAAAAGTGTCGTAATCTCCTCTAAGTATGTGTTATAATTCTTCATTTTCTCTTTCGAGGTGTCTAAACTTTCAATTGAGCTTTAAAATCCTCAACACCGACTTGTTTAAGCCAATAACTTTGTTGAGAGACGATTTTATTTATCATCGATAAATTAGGAATTTGCCTAGCTGCTTATTTGATACTATAATCTGATTATTTCATTCGGTTATTCGACTTTTTTGGGGAAAATATTTATACTTTCATTTTATATCTGCTAAACGCTTTGTACCGGATGTGTGCAAAGGTATACTTGGATTTTTTTCAATGTGCAGGGCAGGGCTTAGCTAAGCCCAGCCTTGGGTGATTTCATTGTTGAGATAGGGTCCCAGAGCTGACAATGTATAATTGAGGTAAAGATGACTATGCTTGTTGTCTTTGTGCTATACCTGTGTTTCACCTGAATTATTTCAAAATAGGTGAAGTGTATGGTAGACACACAAAAACATAAACATTTTGTTTCTAAAATATAACCATACTGCTACACTCAAATATTTCTATCAAGTTAGCCAATGCCTCTATTTTTGTAAACAACTCTTTGCTTTACTGACGGTACATGACCGCAGTAGAAGGTCAATAAAGTACCATTCGAAAAAATAAAGCGATTCGGAGAACCAGCTGATTTGTCTTATTTTTCCTACAAGGTCAGCTCGGTCAAATTAGCAGCAAATTTGCTGCATCAAAAACGGTCAAGTTAGCAGTAATTTTACTGCAGCAAAATCGGTCGTGTTACATGTAGCAGCAATTTTGCTACAGCAAAAGCAGTAAAGTTAACGGCAATTTTGCTTGCAGTGTTTAGAATCAAATTTGCAGCAGCAAAATACAGTCAAGTTAGCGGAAATTTTGCTGCAGCGAAATTGGTCAAGTTAGCAGCTATTTTGCTACAGCGAAAAACAGTCAAGTAAGCAGCAATTTCGCTTGCAGCGAACATTTTTGTCGCAGAATGTTTTGGCTTTAATCTAGGTGATAACGCATAAGAAAATGACATTTTTTGCCACAATCACATCTTTTCAACGACACCTACGAAAAAAGTTCCATGTAAGTGGAAATGTTTGTCACCATTTTTTTATTGTTTTATTCTTATTATTTTTTTTCTTTTTCGTCTGGCTGTCATCGCTATGTAGAAAATGATGATGAATGTTGCAACATAACTTTTCTAGACCTCATATTACCAACTTTATGGAAAATGTTGCTGATTGTTTACAGTTTCGTCTGGCTGTGAGTGCTATAGGAAACGAAAACTTATGCTGCAAACAAGACTTTTCTATCCCACCCATAACATAGCTTAAGGACAAAAGTTCCCTGCCAACAGTAAAAGTGTCCATAGACTGGGTGGGATAAAAAACGTCTGTTTGTGATGACATTCATCATCTTATAGTCTTAAATGAAAACGGGAGACCGAATTGTGCCGTAGCTCACCTTAGTGGTTTGCTCATCAGTGTAAGCTTCAAGATAGACGATGATACTCTGGAGCCTTGTCTGTATGAACAATAGACAATAGGTGGAAAAAAAGTCTCGCTGCAGCTAACTTGAGGGTTTTTTTTTTTTTTTTTTTATTTATTTATTTTTTGCTGCTGCTGCTGCAACAGATTCGCTGCTAACTTTACTGAGCTGCCAGTAGCACTTTACAGATCCGTACTGTAGTTATTGCACTTTTTTCTGACGCCTTCATTAGTAAATTAGTAATTTAAAGTAAGCCTGCATCATTTGATATTTAATTGTATCAGAATTAAAGTTTTAAACTTGAAACGAAAAACAGAGAGTCATACAACAAGAATGTTTACCAGGCATTTACTAAGGGGAATTTTCAATATGGTCATACATAAATACAGTCTAGTAGTACAGAATATTTTTTCTATGACAGTATGTGTTTACCCATCATTTTCAGTGCATGAGGTTTAATTTTGACACTGATTGGTTCAACAATAACAAGTGGGTCAAAGTAACAGTCCAAGTGAGAACTACCTATTTTTAAATGTAATGGTCAACTTTGTCATTGTCAATCAAAAATTGACAGGCTCCGCCCTGCACATTGAAAAAAATCAGACTATAGTTACCAGAGATTTTGCTCGCTCAGTACTTAACAAGCCAAGTAGAAAACATCCGCTGTTCATTCCGATTTATTGTCGTTCCGCACTGTTTTCTATCTATCTATCTATCTATCTATCTATCTATCTATCTATCTATCTATCTATCTATCTATCTATCTATCTGTTTAATACGATCATAAATGTTTATACAAAATGCACTGTGTTATCTGAAATTACATTCAATCCTAGAACATTAATTTAAAGCCACCCACACTAATTGTAGTCGTTGAAGGGATAACAGGTTAATGTTTTGTTTAAATGAACTGTGTCATTAGAATTTTTGTGATTTCTGGCATAAATAGAAATTACCATCAACACCACAAATTACATATAGACAACTCAGTCAATTACATTCAGCGATAAATGGCTTTTCATAGTTGTTTCCAGTCATTCTAGTTTGTTTAATAGAATTAGAACTGTAAAGTACATGTAGATAACTGAGTCAATGATATTCACTTGGAATATATTTCAGTGATAAATGGCTTTTCATGGTTGTGTCATTTCCAAACAAGTTTAAGTAACTGTAACACTATCTCTTTAGGAAAATTAAAATTCCATGCTGAGTTAAGAAAATCCAACGTCATTCCTCAAAAGATGTAGGTAACAGTATTAGATAGATTAAATGAAGCGAAATATGAAACGGACCAAAGAAAGTTTAAAAAGAACCACAAACGTTATGCATAAAATAACATTAACTTTTTCAATCGATTAGAAATCAATGAGAAACCTCCCATACATATACTGTAAGCCAAATATATGGTATCAACATCAGCTTTGATCATCAGTTTACGAACAATTAATGTGGTAGCGAATCTTTTAACACCAACATATATCATGATGTGTCTTATCAAGTAAGACCACAATCAGAGATCTGGAAAAGGCAGAGGTGCAAAAAATAAATGCCGCTCTTAAGATATGTGAACTGACACCAGATTATATTTAATGCCCTGCTTGAGTAAGCGACGATTTTAGAATGCTTTCAGAGAAAAAGTAAAAGTGTCAGCTTTTTCACGGTGGTCAGAAAAATACACACATTTAAAGCCTCACTGAAAGTTCAATTATCCCAACGGGTTTCTGGGAAGTTGCTACAAAAGAACAGTCACGCAAGTAGCGTTGTCGAATCAGTAACAAGTTCAATATGCTTAAAAGAGAATCTGTGAACGTAGAACGTTATTTAGATTTAAACAGCCATCGCAAAATGCTATAGAATAGTCATATCCTGCTCTGCTTGCAAGTCTTGAAGACGTCGTCGCCTTTCGCGAAAGCTTACTAGCAACCGAAATTTCGAAATCATGAATGTAGCAAAATTACTCCTTGAATGTCAAGTATTGTAATTAAATAGGGTTTCCATATGTCCACCACCACTATGACTTTAACTGGAAAGCTTCGTGGTTGGACGTTTGGCTTTTGCTGAGCTTCTTCTTGTGACATTTGTTATTCGCTTTTTCTTGTGTTTATAACCGCCCTTTGGTTTAAGTCAAGCGACAACATATTCCAAATAGTTCATGTAACACCTCTTCACTACTCTTTCACTGACCGTATAGGGCCACGTATAGAAGTTACAGTGTAAATACACAGATAGTACGGAAGTGCAGATTAGTGCCCTTTGATCTCACCGTCACTTTCGTTAGTATAGAAGCCCTTTTAAAGACATTCCCTTCGGGAAATGAGATTAATCCTATTTAACAGTTAAACAAGATAATAATCAAAATAAGAATATGGTATATATGATCATCAACCATGTAACTAGTATTAAGTGATGGTTATGCTTAGCTTGTAGTCAGTTCCAGTCAACAATGTTTGATTAGTACCTACACTGTATTACTAATGTCGGCTGCTTCCCGTCCGGGATTTAGTGGTGAAAATTGTTTCTGACTGCACATGTTTCTGATAATGCTTACATTTTAACTTTTCATAAAAGCATTCAAATTTCCACCAAAAGTGTTGATGGTCAATAAATGTGACAAGTTAAGCATTTGGTTAATCGTCGGGCTGTATAGATATTTTAAAAGCCTGGCGTTTCCATCGTCAACTGGATGCCTAGCATCAGAACATTGAATCAGGATCTATGTAAATAAAAGAGCGTATACAGTTCGAATTTTGTGTATCATGCACGTGAAGTTTCTTGAGTTTTACAATACGTTTTTTGAAAATGTCAAAATGAATTTATAGGAAAGTTATCAGGTTTTTGTTAATAAAATGTTAATTTGAAACCTGTCATGTTTAGTATATTTATTTTCTGAAATAGTATTGAAACCTTAATCAAAAAGTCAGATTTAATCTGCAAACGTCTCAAATGATTTGACAGGTGACATACATATATTGCAACCGCAATATTATATACAGGAAACGTGTAGCTTCATAAATTACGAAACAGTTTTATAAATGTTTATATTAATTGAAAACAAGTTAACGACTATGGCATTGACATTGCAACTTAAAGAAAATGAACTGTTGTCTTCAAATAAGTTCTAAGGTCACATGATTAAATTGATATGCATAACTTTGATACCCGGTGATTAATCTGAACTTATGAATTTGGTGTTGATTTTCATAGTTACACTGTTTTAACTAAAGACTTGAGTAAGAAGAGGTATTGAAATGCGTCATCTTTATTTGAATCTTTATCAAAGTTCGTGCATGTAGAAAAGTTTCGTTTCGCAAGGTTGAAAGATGAAGTAACATCGTAAGTGAACAATAATCAGAAACAGATGCTATCAGAACTAAAGTCCCACCCGAAAGCCTAGGTTGGAAATAAACAGATTGAAATGCCATCTGACCTGGTGATACGGTATAAATGCTAACACATCGATACCGCATATAATACCATATAATAATACGCATATAATACGAGTGGTCATTTCATATGAAATTTATTAAACGAGCCTTTGGCGAGTTTAATAAATTTCATATGAAATGACCACGAGTGTAAGATTCGTTTTATCATATGACTTTTAAAATAGGATTTTATCGCCTTCGAAGTGGACATATTTTCAATGAAAATTTACATTGTTGTTACGGACGTCGTCAATGACGTTACGTATTCCCGCAAAAGTGTTATTACACGTGTGGTCATACGATTTTTATAACATGACGTTATCCACTGGAAAACAGCGACGTCATATGATAAAATAAGATACAAGTGTCCATTCGGGATATACCTGATGTTATGATAATAGCTGCTCCGGTTGTTAATGAATAGGTTCCAAGGGAAAGCCAAAATTAAAACTTTTATAGGGATGAGAATGAAAGTTTTATCTACATGTATATAATAGTAGAACTAGTGCAAAATGACCACTGTTTCCAGCCCAGCAGTTTTCCAAAACCTTATCTTTGCTTAATTTTATATCACAATAAATCTCGGATCGAAATCGATTTTTATGGAGTGGTAAACCTTCAAGGGGGCATTATGTGTATCCGGATAGGCTTTTGACCACTTGTAGTATTTGACTACTTCTACATGTAATGTGTCTACAAAATCTAATAACATAAGCAAACAAGAACATGAGAGTAGATTTCCGGCTCTTTGTTACTTCACTGATTAGGAAGACTCTTAAGGTCATATGCTCTGATATATTAAGCCGCGTCATGAGAAAACCGGATTTTTGCCTATGCGAAAACAAAGGCGCAGATCAGCTTCGCAGTAACTGCGAAGCTGATCAGCGCCTTTTTTTTCGCTACACGGATAGTACAATTCCTCTTTTTTTTTAAATCCGAAATTTCAAGCTTCTAGCCATCTTCTGTTGCTGCACAGGCCGGTTTGTGTCGGACCTGGTCGGAAACCCCGAAGACCGGTTTTCTTGCGTCGCGGCTCATTATTTTAGTAGAGCTGTGTCCTTGGGAAAAGCTGATTTATGAATAAATGTGAAGATAATATTACATTTAGCACTGTTGCTTATCAGTGTACTATACAGAATATCGTACATGTAATTCCTATTATGCATAAGCCCTCAGTCATTTTATATGCGTGTACAGTACGGTTGTTGTGGAAACTTGACCGAAACGCGAAACGTGAAATTTCGCGCGAAGAGGCTCTTTATAGAAGAACCTAACGATGAAACCATAATTAATACAACACTTAAGTGAAAATTTCTAATTAACAACAAGAGACACTTGTGGACGTGTATCGAATTGCTAAAGAATACATTGCAAATAAGAATGCCGTTTTTATGCAATGTTAGGCCATTTTCATTACTGAATGTTTACACAGTTTAAGTGCTATCAACAAATTCGCACAGTCTGTGCATTGAGTTCATACAGTATTAAAATATATTTTAGATCGACTTTTATATCAGATCAGTGTTTCTCTAAGAATTCGCAATCTCATTTAAGTTGTTGTAAAATGGCCAACGCTTCTTTTTCACATCACATTATGAAAACACGTCCATGCAATATACAGAGATTTTTAAGTTGTAAAAATTGAAAAATTTCAGTAGAATTTTTTTTCGATATTTTTTTTTTTTTTTTTTTTTTTTTTTTTTTTTTTTTGCTCCAAAACATAGATTGTGGGTACTCGTTAGAACCGCCTCGGCGAGGCGTATACTTGTCAACTTGTCACGGACATGTTTTCCTGATGATAAATGGCTTCAAGTTTACTGATTTATGGGATTTTTCTAAATAATTTCCAATTCCTTGCAAGTTAATGATTGTGCAAACACTAATTCTATTTTATGCATATATCAAGATGATATCGTTTATTTCATAAATAGATTTACAATCAAATGGAGACTCAAAATGAATCATAAATATACGTTTGTGGTTCTTTTTTTATTTTTCACTAATCCGTTTTATATTTCGCTTCATTTAATTTATCTAATACTGTTACCTACACCTTTTGAGCC
Organism: Rugalucina vietnamica; assembly: GCA_964017185.1. Lineage (NCBI taxonomy): Eukaryota > Metazoa > Mollusca > Bivalvia > Lucinida > Lucinidae > Rugalucina > Rugalucina vietnamica. The sequence goes on from OZ024872.1 coordinate 64,526,416, forward strand.
TCGGCGCGAGAAAACCGGTCTTCGGGGTTTCCGACCAGGTCCGACACAAACCGGCCTGTACAAGCTCAGAAACGAGCTAGAAGCTTGAAATTTCGGATTTAAGTAGAAGAGGAATTGTACTATCCGAGTAGCGAAAACAAAGGCGCTGATCAGCTTCGCGGTTACCGCGAAGCTGATCTGCGCCTTTGTTTTCACCTAGGCAAAAATCCGGTTTTCTCACGATGCGGCTCTTTTGAGTGATGACGTTGGATCTTCTTAACACAGCATGTCATTTTAATATTTATTATAGAGATAGTGTTACAGTTACTTAAACTGGTTTGAAAATGACACAACCATGAAATGCCATTTATCACTGAAATATATTTTCCAATGAATATCATTGACTGAGTTCTCTATATGTACTTTATATATGTAGGAATACATCATAGTAGTGTTGTTGCAGAGCGTGGAAATGAAATATACATTATGACTTTCAGAATCTTTTCCAGGTTGGCACACACCACTCTGATAAAAATACAACACTTTAAAAAAAACATTAAATGAATTAACGATAGTGCTTTGGGTGAGGGTGAGGTTAGGTACCTGTAAAACCGGTTTAAGCCCGCCAGTAATTTTATATTATGATCGTTCAAATGCGATACTTCTGTGGTGGTTCTTATTGTTTTATGTCTTGGTGTTTATTTTTTGTGCTGTTGGCGCCTTATGTATGTTATTATATTTTTAGTTAAGTTCAGGTAACTGAGTGGCCACATATTGGGGAAAATAGCGGCTCATTCGGCTTACGAAATGTTTTCATGGTTGTTAGTTTGCCGCATCGGTTTTTGGAGTGAGAATCTTTTTTTCTGAGTTGCGCCTTTTCCTGATCGTTGCCTACTTGTACCTTTTTGTAAGTTGGAACGAAAATTCAACGTGGTACCAGGCATGCTTATAGCACAAGACAACGTCATAACGAAGTCCGTAGACTGGATTGTAGGCAAAAAATAAATCATTGGAAAAATGGCGGGGTCACAGGCAACGCTATTGCATCGGAAACATAAAACAGAAACAACTTAGAAGAATAATTCGATTAAATTCTATGTATTATGAAGATATTACAAATAAAACAATGCAACTCCGCAATTGAAAATCTTAGTGACGACTAACAGGAAAACAACAGTTTGGTCGACAAACTTGAATAAACACGCAGTATATCGACGATAGATAGATAGATAGATAGATAGATAGATAGATAGATAGATAGATAGATAGATAGATAGATAGATAGATAGATAGATAGATAGATAGATAGATAGATAGATAGATAGATAGATAGATAGATAGATAGATAGATAGATAGATAGATAGATAGATAGATAGATAGATAGATAGATAGATAGATAGATAGATAGATAGATAGATAGATAGATAGATAGATAGATAGATAGATAGATAGATAGATAGATAGATAGATAGATAGATAGATAGATAGATAGATAGATAGATAGATAGATAGATAGATAGATAGATAGATAGATAGATAGATAGATAGATAGATAGATAGATAGATAGATAGATAGATAGATAGATAGATAGATAGATAGATAGATAGATAGATAGATAGATAGATAGATAGATAGATAGATAGATAGATAGATAGATAGATAGATAGATAGATAGCGCTGTTGAATGAAATATTTAGTTTTATTCAAGATGATAAGGACGTCGCAAATTATGAATTGAAAAACTGGTTGCTACACAAGATAACATAACAGTACTGAACGACTTAAAAAATGAACAAACAACGGATGTTTTCTTAGCTGGTTTAAGCATTCAGCAAACAGAATCTTCCTTTAAAGCTACCGTATTAACTCATTCGTATTAACTCATTTAAGCCTGGCGTCCCTTTTATGGGACATAGGCAAACAGAATAGCCCCAGATGTGACGCCGCATAACGCGGCGTCCCATCTGAGGCTATTCTGTTTGCTTAGAGAATTTTTATCGAAAATTGAATTAAACTGAAAAATCACTCCTGACGCCCCTAAAATTGAAAATGGACTGATCCAAATGATAACGATGGGAAAACCCATTTGTCAAATATGGGTTTAAGTAACTCGTTATCGGATGATGACCTTCGCACATCAATAATATCTTGATACGAAGTTATAATACCAAAACGTTCGCGAAATTAACATCTTTCTTGCAATATTTCGAATGATCTAATCAAACATTCAGATTATATTAAGTAAAGCTGATAAGCAATTACTGAATTTATTGATGATAAACAACAAATTGGTTTGCTGGTCATTGCTGAAGTTTTCATCAAGATGCGAAACACGTTAGCCCAGAGATCAACAAAGTCCATTCTTTATAGTTGTCAGAGTAACATTGCCAGACGCAGATGACCATGGTCACTTGCTGAACTATCGGGCCACAGTTCCACAGCTTCAACACTTTCGTCCACGGACCTGCCCTGATCCAATTAATATAAGACCAGCTTAATAGTTAATCAGCTGTGGCTCGATTTATCGATATTTACACATGCATATCATATCACAATAATCATGGAAAGACAGAGACGTATGCCATATCACTGCACATTTCTGTCTTTAAAGCTAAGTGAAGTCAACTCCTTTCAACACCACAGTTAAAAGATCAAAGAGTACAGTGTACTTTGGAATCCCTGGTGTATTATTGAAAGTTTTGACACCTCAAGAATTATAACACATACTTTGGGACGATTACGACACGTTCTAAAGTGCACAATGCAAATAATGTGACCAGATAAACATTGGAAATGGATGGACAAACGATATAAGAATATGAGTCGTGTCCTTAGGAAATCTGTGTCAGATGAAACAAGTAGAGGTGGGCCACAAACCGGGTTTTGTACAGGAATATATGGTGGATGGGTTAAAGGCTCTTGTAAACGAATTTACGTTGTAATGATCACACTGCTTTCTGCGAGAACAAAGTCTGTTTTCAAAATTATTTGAATACAAACAGAAGTTTCAAAGTTTACAATAGAGGTTTATCTAGAAAGCCCCACAAAGGACAGACATAAAAACATTAAAATAAATCCAGCAACATAATGGAAAACAAGAGCGCCAAACTTTTGTTAATGGAGTGTCCGACCAAGTAATTATAGAGGTGTCTCTGAAGATTATTACGTGAAAATGTTTTGCCGATTTATAAGCATCATATATATGTTTTATTTGTCAAATCAGAATTAAATGAAGTATGTTTCATTAATGAATACTTAAATTTAATACTAAACTGTTATCAAAATGCTGTTCATTAAACTACAAATCGAATAAAAATCTAATTTAAAATGTTTTATCCTGAGTGACCTCCATTTTCATACGTACTGAATCTTTATAAATATAGATTGAATCTTTTAAAGGTAGTTTTGCAATGAAGTTACGATTAAGCAAACAGTTGAAAAGGCGTAAAACTGAAATAAAATCAGGTAGATTCTATTCCAGTTTTACTTTGATGTCTTCTTATCTTCTACTTAATATAGATTGATTGTTCAGTAAAATCATTTAGAGATAATATATTGCTTTGAGTGGTATCAGAAGGAATACAAAAGGTATACTTTTGGGAAGTAGATTCACCTTAAACGACATGTCGTCGCGATTGATATCTATAATGAAACCGTAATTAAAGCAATTTAAACAATTAACTGCAGCACCGACAAAACACTTATTACTGAATATGAAGGGTGTTCATTATCATTTATAGACGACAGAAAAAAAATAAACTGGCCCGCCACACGCATGTATAATATATCTGTCGCGGACTGGATCCCTGTCGTTGAGTTGCCTTTTCAGCTGGGTTTTGTATTGCTTAATAACCCGGTCAATATTTTTCTGATGGGAGCCAGTGGCTCTTAGTACTACAGGGAGCTTAAAGTGTCTTGACGCATTGACGCAACCTGTCGGAGAAGGCATGGATGTCCTGGCAAAATAAAGAATAAACAGAAGAAAAGAGAAAAGTTACAAAGGCTAGCACCATTGTTTTTATTTTTGTAACTCATTTTCTACGGCCTTAGTGTATTATTGAAACAAGAATCTCTTTCTAGTTATTCTTGAGTTAATACCTTTATAGGCCTATACTTAAAACCAGTTTTGAAATGGACTATTCCGAAGTGGGTGTGCTCACTTCTGAATTACTGCAAAAAAGTGTATTTATTGAATTTTGACGAGTTTCAAAAGCTGATGTTTTGATATTATGTGGTCTCTGTAAAAATTAAAAGGTACTCATTTGTCTATACAGTGAGTTTTTGCTTTTCGAAATTTGGTTAAGAAGTACCTGAATCACCCTTGGACTACCAACTTCGAAATACGTCATAAGTCAGGAAGCAGTTCCATTAATTTAATAATGGCGTCCTTTCAGGAAGCAGTTTCATTCATAGATTTATATTTAGTGATCATATTTCAGGAGTTATTTATGCTGTATCCTAATAATCATTGTATTAGGATGAAACGTATTCTATTATCAAAGCATTGCTACATAGAACATAGTGTCAAAGCAACTAGTTTTATTATTTTGGTTGACATTAAATCAATATGGGCTGGTCCATGTTAGACCGTTACAACATTGCCTTCAATCGAAACGGGGTGTAAAGAAAAGAATGAACATGATACACTGCTTTCTGTTTCATAACTGTGTATAATAAATTTTACAAGGAAGGTCCAAATTGGTCATTTTGAAATTATAATTAACAAAATCTAGTACTTAGAATGTAGAAATTGAATGATTAATTGTTTTATTCACTTGACATACCTGTAAAACGTGTTATTCACTATAATAGACTAATCCAAACTTCCAGCACACTTACTACCAATTATCAATGAAGGGTTGTTCCATTTGCTGCACAGGGGTGTAAACAAATGCTTCCGCATGCTTCCGTTGCTTTCTATTTTATAACTAATGTTCATTAATCTCCAATCACGAGAAAATGTCTTTTCAAAGACAACTTGTGAAAAAAATCTAGCATTTAGTATGTAGAACTATATGTAATTTAGTTTGTTTTCTTATTATACCTGTAAGTCAATAGAATGGGCAAATCCAATATTCCAAAAATAGATTGTCTTCCTAGCAATTTGGGTAAAATACATCACCAAGTATGGTGTACTGGAAGGGTCAAAATGACCGAAGTGGTAAACCGAACTGTCCATGCCTATTTCGAAATAGACATGCACCCGCAAATATAGGGGTGCACCCACATATTTAGAGGTTCACCCCTATTTTAAGATAGAGGTTAACCCCTAGAATGCCGGTACACCGTCGTAGATTGTGATTTTGTCTGGTAGTCCGTTTGGTTGTGACTGCTTGGTGGCACTGTTGAGTGTGACTCTTCCAGGTAGTCGTGTCTGTATTGTTGTACGTTGGTATAATAAATATATTATGTATGTATCATATTAAATACTATGTTATGTTCAGTTACATGCACTGTGTATGTGACATGTTATTTCACATATGTTGCGTTATGTTATGTTGCATATATAATGTTAGGTTACATATGTAATATTATGTTACATCTGTACGTTATGCCATTTTGACCCTTCCATAACTAAGAGTTTGAGTGCGTCGTCTTAAATAGGGGATAATACATCAATTAGTATGAGTCACTTCGTCCTAAGGTTAAGATTTCTGAATAAAAAAAAGTTGAAATTAAATAAATAATAATGAATAAATCATAAATCGCCAAACGTTGACCGAAATATGCGGCATCGCCCATGGATCCGCAAATGGGGTCTTTTTAGCTATAATTAAATAAATATTACATCTTCATTGACCATAAGGTCGTAAGAAAAAGACAAGCTTCTTGACGCCTAAACACGTATATTGCGGGCATTGTTGTAATTCAGAAATGGTGACCCAGTCCCGACATAACCATAGCTGTTGCGTTTGGTATCAAATCAAATAAATGCACAAGTGTGTATTATTGTACTCCATATAGCTACGTTCATACAGTTACATGTGAGTGACTAAATAAACAGACATGCACTGAACAAACAAAAAGCTCTTAACACTTTTTAACGGTTGCCTTACTCCGTGTTTGAGAAATGGTGACAGTTGATAGAGGCCAAATCCAAAATAACAAATCACGTCCAGTTTCGAATGATGTCGCTAAAGTCATTGATTGTTGAAAATGTTAGAACGCATGAAAATTAAAGTTGACCGCTATTAACCGCTGACCTACATGCGTCATGGTACTAATAGGGTTAACTTTGTGTTACTTTGTACCAGTAACTTTGTGTTACTGATCGTTCCAAGTCGATACTTCTGTAGTGGTTCTTTTTGTTTTATGTCTTGGTGTTTAAATTTTTTTGTGCTGTGGCGCCTTATGTATGTTTTCATATTTTTAGTTAAGTTAAGGTAACTGAGTGGCCACCTATTGGGAAAATAGCTGCTCATTCGGCTTACGATATGTTTCATGGTATAAGTACCTGATTGTTAGTTTGGTTTTTTCCCACCTCGGTTTTTGGAGTGGGAATCTTTTTCTGATTGCGCCTTTTCCTGATCTTTGCCTACTTGTACCTTTTTATATCTCGGCGCTGTAGCTTATGTCACTTTAATTTGAATGCGTCGACGATGTATCCGGCTTTTTTTTTTTTTTTTTTTTTTTTTTGTACCCAAGAGTTTATGGTTATTTTTATGACAACAATGAAACAACTCTACAGTCCGTGTTGCATGCGTTTCTGTCGTCCCGACGATTAACTTGCCCACTACTATTTATTGCGCTCAACCTGGCATTAATGTGGAATTGGCACTGTAAATTCAGAAACTTCATTTTCGATGTGCAGACTGGACATTTAGATATTCACATAACCAACTCGTAAACTTATAATTCATATAGTACAGTTTAGCCTTATTTCTGTGATGAGCATTTACGACAGATCAATTATCATTTTTTTTTAATTATTAACCAACAGTTATACGTACAAAGAGTCAATACATGCTACTTTTGAACCATTCTGTGTCTATTCAACATAAACTTATTGAAAATGAAGGGTAAACACACTGTCACAGAAAAAATACAATGTATAAAACACACACTTCAACTGCTGACAACGTTAACGCTCTCCCTTGTAGTCATTTTGATTGTGACTTTGTCTGGTAGTCCGTTTGAGTGTGACTGCTTGGTGGCACCGTTGAGTGTGACTCTTCCAGGTAGTCGTGTCTGTATTGTTGTACGTTGGTATAAGAAATACATTATGTATGTATCATATTAAATGCTATGTTATGTTCAGTTACATGCACTGTGTTCTGTGACATGTTATTTCACATATGTGGCGTTATGTTATGTTGCATATATTATGTTACATATGTAATTTTATGTTACATCTGTAACGTTATGGTACATGCGTTATATAAGATGCATTATGTTACGTGTTTTGCTACAAACATAACGCTATGTTGCATAACGGGTGCTGACTCATTCATGTTGTTACATATGTTGCGTTTTGATACATTATGTTACATACATTACATAACTTATGTCACACACGTTATGTCACATACGTTACTTCCGTTTATAATGTATTCAATACTGAGATTTATCAAGATATCATAGATTTGACTATAACAACACTGTCTGTTTTGTGTGTATCTTTGATGAGCTACGCTATTTCAGAATGTATGAAAATTCTTAAGATGCAACGACACCACATATGTGAATGAGAGCATGAGAGAGTGCATATATATAAGTGAAACATGTATTGTTTTAATATTGAATTAATTGTTTACACCATTATGCCATAAATAGCTAGCTATGTTAATTTATTTGGGGGAGGGATATCTAATGTTAATTTTTGCAAAATTATGTTTACTCCTAAAGATCTTACACGCACAAATATGTTACATACATTGCGTTATGTTACATTATTACACTATGTAACATATGATAAACTTTGTTACATGCTATGTTATATATGTTTTGTAATGTTGCATATGTTACATATGTTACGTTATATATGTTACGTATGTAACATACGTAACATACGTACATATGTAACATATGTTGCATAATATTTACATTGATTAACTATGCGCAATGTCGAGAATATATCATACGATTCGTCGACAACGATAAAAATAACTAGTATAGATAATGAAAATAAATTGTAAAAATTGTGAGGTCATTTCAAAATCAATGGAAACCTGATATTAAAGACGTCTTTTCTTCAAACACTTCAGAAAGTATGTTTACTCTTTAAATCTTACAAGCACAAATATGTTACATACACTGCGTTATGTTACAACTTTTACAGTATGTAACATACGTATGATTAACTTTGTAACATGCTATGTTACATATGTTTTGTAATGTTGCATATATAACATATTATATAATACGTTATATGTTACGTTTGTAATGTACGTAACATACGTACACATATATATATATATATTACATATGTTACATGGCGTGCATATTATGTTATGTAGTACAATGTTATATATGTTGTATTATGTCACATACGTTACATTATGTTTCATATGTTTTGTTACAAATGTTACATTGCTACAACATGTCGAGATTATGTCGAGAGTATATCGAGAAGCATGGCGGCTTCGAGTACAATCCACTTCTTCAAACGTAAATGGATGAAAAGGCATGTTTGATCGGCCACTCAATATTAGCATTAACTAAAATGAAACAAGGCCGTATATAACATGTAGCACATGTTATAGTTTTTCTTGTTCTATTTATGGCCGTTAGTCGCAAAAGGATGCAGTGTACAACAGTTCTACTATGTACGAATAGAAAGTCAAGTAAACCTAACTGGAACCAACGAAGACAAAGTTTCAAGCAATAGATTACAGCTACCCATGTACTTATTTTGTACGACTGCAGGTGTCTGTCGTAAATGTTTCCGATCCTTTATGTTTTCAACTGCAAGTTTGCTTTTCCTACCTATTGACATGCTATATGAAATTTCTGTAAGAAGAGAAAAAGACACTACATGATCGAGTGCAAACTTTTTATGGTTGAGTGTTTTGTTTTTCTCATCACCCTTCCTCTTGTCAGCCAAATGCTAATCCGAGTCCAAACAAAACAATAGATAAAACAGTTATCAAAACAAACAACAGAAACCACAGAGATTAAACTGGCTCAAATATCTGATCTGAGTTTGAGTTGGAACGTTACTTTCCATCGCCTCGACCTTTCCGAGTTGCGCAACTAACTTTCGAAATAGAGATATCAAAACACTCAGGTGAGACGAAGTGACCATCCTATCTGACACCTAAGAAGCTGTAGTGTGTCTTATCAAAAATAGCTTTCTTCCAATGTATATAGTAAGTTTCTTACACCACCAAGATAAAAACATGTGTCAACTTTCTACAAATGTACTAAAGCTATAACAATATCAGTGTACAAAATCCCTAACAATAGCAATACCAGATAAGAATTTAATCAACTTCATTCCAAATGCAACCCTAGAAACCACAGCTACGGCATCAGATGCCAGATATGGTGTGGGTGACTCTGTTCATAATTTTGTATCAGATCGCAAAATGCTGCTTTCTCAGCAAGAAATGACCTGGACAGAAGGGATTATGTTATCATCTATATGTTTGTAGATCGTGGAGGGTTTAAAGATATTGACTACTGAAGCAGAATTATTCGCAATAGATTCTAACTGTCCAACCTTATTAAAAGGTACACGTAGACAATGCGCACTGTTAATAAAGTAACTTTCATTGGGCCTACAATTGTACTTCCAGCCATTTTAAACACATATTCGTAAATTCCATGTAATGGCTAAAAGCCAGATATGGACAGACGATAACCTCTTCGGTTACATAATGGTTTAAGAAGCAATGAACCGTCATGCCTCAATTTCTACAGAGTGCCATATAATTACCATCATTATAAATACCTATGTTGTCATTGTTGGTGTGGGCTGCTGTGTCTCACCGGTCATTCACAGACATGAGTCGCGTCAAAACAAACCCTGCTGCCAAGATTTCTGTTCAGCGCCGACAAACATAGGGCTGCACAGCCATAAAGTGTGACATGGGTCTTGTCACTTCGGTTTCGGTCAGTTGAGGCTTTGTACTAGTATCCATGCAGCAAAGATAAAGACGTAAATCAGCTGCGCAGATGTTGTCTAGATGATCTGCGTCTTGTTCCTGTACGAGCAGAATGTAACCCTTCTTATGACACAGATGAATTGCATTCAATGAATGAACAGCACAATATTAAGTATTAATATAGGTAGGGTTTGAAAGGAAAACAGTCGGTTCCTTGGCCGATAGGCTGCCGGGGATGCTACATGTCGACATTCCCAACTTTGTACTCATACCTTGTGGTGAAAGTACATATACTGTTGTTGTTGTGTTTTTTTTTTGTTTTAAGAAAACATATCAGAATCACTATTGTCTTAATGTTGCAAATTTATAAATAAATAAATTTGACATGTTGGACTTAAATAATAATATTATTCAAGGCCAACATGCAAAATTTATTTATATATGATATATATCATTTTAGATTATAACATCTTAAAATCCTCAGAAATATAAATCAATCAGGTAAGGGTCCTGTGAATAGGTATTTGGAGTGGACTTTCGTTCTGGTTGTGCCAGTTCCTGATCATAACATACCTTTATCCTTTTAAGTTGGCATAAGATAATTATAAGCTTTACGAACAATATGCGCATGTGCACTGTCAATGAGTGCTTTAATCCTCCAGAAGCACCAAAGATAAGAATTATACATAAGACTCGGCCAAGTTGCGCAACTGTGCCAATAGTTCAGAGCAAAAATGTCAGAAACTGAATGGAGTCGTTACGTCTGTAAAGTTACCAAATTGTGATAGATTCAAATTCTTTTCATCGTTCGTTGCCAAGTTTTACTGAGTGTTATTTTCTTAATGAAAAACAGTATGGCGTAAAGGATTAAGATACAGAAATGCTTGAAAAGAAACTTATCGATAAGTAAATTAAGGAAAACACACAATGCGTTTTACGTTGGTTTAATAAACAAAGTATAAATCAATCTGCCAATTACTACCTGTTGAATGTTTTTATTGGAAATCTTAATGACTTTGAGAGCCATATGTTTTCTCAAATCATCAGGTATTGCCAAAATAATACAGCTTGCGACAAAGCCAACAAAATGGTGAACAAACTAAAACCTGGTTAGCCAAGGATACCACCTTACTGAATCGACAATTAGGTCATTGATGACATTGATCATGCTGGAAAGATGCATGCTGGAATAGCAATATATATATGTATATTATAAGCTTGTTACGCATGGTACTTTGGGCGCTTTTCAATAATGTGAATAATGAACTATATATATATTTGGCAAGCATCTTTCCATTCAGCAGGATAATGTTATACAGCTAACCTATAATAAGTTGTGTGTGACTTTCGGAAAACAATCAGTATCACAAGTGCCAATACATAACTTGATTTGGTGCTCATTAAGTTAAATGTTCAATTCTTCTTTCGTTGCAATCAAATCATTTATTTGAAAATCGTAGAAAAGCCTCGGAGTAACATGTACTAGTGGCCACAATCCTTGTCGCATATATGTATTTGTATATATATATATATATATATATATATATATATATATATATATATGTTGGCAGAAATTTCATAATAAACAAATATTACAAAACTTTTGACTGGAGCAGACGACGAGCAAACCATACCCGTCGATTCATTACGAAAACTCGCCCATCTAACAATAAACAGATATTTTCTGAGCTTTCAAAACTGAAAATTTTCAGCTAAAAAAAATTGATATTTTCCTTATTTTTGCTCAAAACATAGATTGTGGGTACACGTTAGAACCGCCTCAACGAGGCGGTTCTAACGATTACCCACAATCTATGTTTTGGAGCAAAAATTGTGGGGTTCAAGGGGGTATACATGACACGGACATGTTTTCCTGATGTAACTTTTTTTTTCACTCTGTTATCTTGTTTAACTCTTAAACAGGATTATCCTCATTTCCTGATGTAAATGCTTATAATAGGGATTCTGTACTAACGGAATGGAAGTGGCGGTGAGATCAAAAGGTACTAATCTGCACTTCCGTATTATTTGTGTATTTACTTTTCCACTTTTACGCTCTCATCTACTTTGCTGACCCGATCAGTGGAAAGTATCCATGTACATGAAATTCATCTAAAGATGGTACAATTATACAAATGTATTGAATTGTTCGAATTCGATGAGCAACTAATGACCAAGAGTTGAAGTGCTGGGTCAAATAAATAGGTAAATATTCGTAAGATAATATACGGTATATAGAATGGCTACCTCGCTGAAAAATAGCTACATAATATTATATTTATTCCGCTCTTCGTGCTGGTTGTTTTATTTTAATTGTCTTGTATTTTTCTTTCTTATCCACCTGGTTTGGATTTTTAGAATTTGTAATCCATTAATTCAGTTCTGGACCTTAAATTCTCACATTCCGACATTGGCATAGACTTCTTTAAAATGCAAGTGCGTGCCATTGATATAACAACACATAGCAAACCTTCCGATTTTCAATTGATGATTTTTCATATCATTTGAGTATGTCTGTTGCTGATAATGCATGTTTTGATACAGATAACTGGTATCTGCATCCGTCATTGTCATCAAAAATAGTGCACTGTAAAATGCTGAATCAAGTTTCATCACCACAAATAAACAAGAAAGTATTAGCAAAAAAAAGTATAAATAGGCAATGATCAGGAAATGGCGCAATCAGAAAGAAATTCCACTCCATAAACCGAGGGGTGGGAAAAATTAAAATGACACTTAAGTACTTATACCATGAAAACATGTCGTAAGCCGAGTGAGCAGCTATTCCCCAATAGGCGGCCACTCAGTTACCCGAAATGAACTAAAATATGAAAACTTACATTTAGGCTCAAACAGCACAAAATTTCGACTCCAAAACACAAAACAATTAGAACCACAACAGAAGTTTCGCCTTGGAACGATCAGTAATATAAAAATACTGGGGGGGAGGGGGGGGCTCAATCCAGTTTTATAGACGCCTAACCTCGCCCTCAGCTTCTGCAGTGGTTCTGTTATACACAAATATAAACAAGAAATAAGGAAATCATGTTGGGAAAATATACATATGTATTACGGAAAGCAGGGTGAGCAGCTGTTGAAGGTAAGATGGTCACAGTGCTATCTTGGACAGAACAAGAAAATGCAGAGGGCTAAGTGAACAGCCAAATACTATTCGGATGGCCACAAAGTCATGCAACATGAAACACATAATTGGAATAGCTTGGATAAATTTGAACCACCACAGGAGTACCGCCTTGGAACGGTCAGTTGTTAATAACTGGGGGGCTTAAATCGGTTTTACGGGCGCCTAACCTCACCCTCATCTTCTGTTGTGGTTCACAACATTTAGTTAGTTGTTCGGTCCTCGTGGTGAATCTCTAACTAGTCAATAAATCATCAAGGACAAACATGTGGTTTGTTTTAAGAGGGGAGATGGTAAAGGAATATATACGACAGAACTTTAAGTTCACTATATTACATGTACACACAAATAGTCAAAATGCAAAGACACCTGTGACTTCTAAACTGATCTCGAACTTCGCTTCATTTTTGCCAGTTTCAGTGACTGAATCTGATAAATGGCAAAGGCCTGATGTAAATTACTTCACTGACTTTGACCATTTCACCTCTTGACTTTTTACGCCATCACAAGTTGGTGTTATTTCTTTCACATGGTTGTCTTATCGTCTCTTTCATCTTGACACATAACTGCTGAAACATTAATTGTCGCAATATTTATGTTGCGATCATCTGAATATGAAAAATGATAAACAAGTCTCGTCATAGGAAAACTTACTATAAACTTAATGGAGCAGTTAAACATTTGATCAGATCGAGAGAACGGATTTGTCTGTCCTTTGCAATTTGTAGTCGATGTGTAGAAATGAATCTTTTATCCTCCTACTGGATTCTGTTCCAATAACTTGATGTACGAGCCGCGTGCCTTAAGCGAATAATAACAATGAACGGCGGCATTTTGTTCTGCATCGGGCCTAAGATAATATAGAACCCAAGATGGGGCAGTCTGTCATGGAAACGAAATATTTATGTGACATCGACTCTATCATAGCTAGATCAGGTAATGTTAACCTCGGTGGATTTTTACATTGAAACGTTATATACAGTATGTGTTAATTTGACCTTCTCAGCAAAGAGATCTTAATGCTTCAATTTAATCATAAGAAGCCTTAGAAATATTTTTCAGTGTCGTTCATTTTTCCTTGCAATCGTTTGAGCTTTTCTAATGTATATTTGTTTTAAAGTTTGTTTGTGCATCAGGTTTTACAGACTGTTCACTGATTGTACAAGTATAATGCACCAGTTAACAATTCTCATAATGTGGCCACCTTTCATCTATCCTCTGTTATACATGTACTATGTGCTTGCTCAAATGGTCCTGTGGCAATGTGTTCGTGAATATAATCATCGCTTTCAGTTTGGGAAAAATGGAATTTTAAGAGATATCCGCTGAAACAAATTTCCCTCACGAAGATATAAAGGGAAACTCGACACATGTTACAAGCGAAAATACCTCGACGTAGAGTTGCGTAGATTTGCGTTTTATTGCGAAAAGGAATTCTTGTTTGTTTGATTTATTGCTTTACGCCTTTCACTTGAACAGCGTACGTCCCGCCATGACCATTACTGTTGGCTGATGCATAAAGCAACAACTAAAGCAACCAAAAACTATTTTCCGTAATTAAACGCAAGTCTGCGTCGAGCGATTTTTCGCTCAGGTGTGGCGAGTCCTTTGGCAACGAACCATTTCAGTATAAAATAACGATGCATACTGGACTTATCGGCAACTACATATGGACATTATAATGATATAGGTTTTGGTGACTGATGACTACCATTTGGAAAAGAGCTGCTCAATCAGATAATCATTTTTATTCTCTCTGCATCAGTATTATATTTGTTAGTTTGGTTCTTTTTCTTTGTACTTATAGCTATTACTGCATGTGTTTGACTTTGCTAGCGCCCGTTCCTTGTCAGCACTTACTTTTTATAAAAGCAAGAAAACGGAGTAATATGCAATTTCTTATCCCCCTGAAAACTAAATGAATGCCGGAGTTTCTTGTCTGATGCTTGGCCCACCGGGATTCAATTGGTGTTTTTCATTTGCTCCTGGTTTCAGTAAGTTATTCGGCGCCCAGGGATCTCCATCGTCGGGCAGTTTACTGAATCTGTTGAGTCCTCGTTTTTGATTCATCGGGGTGGTTATCATGATTTATTTGTTTGTCCTTGGTGATTTATTGACTAGATAGAGATTTACCACGAGGACCGAACAACTAATTAAATGTTGTCAATCACTGCGGAATATTAGGGTGAGGATACTGAGGTGCCTGTAAACCGGTATAAGCCCACCCCCCACCCCTCAGTAATTTTATATTACTGATAGTTTCAAGGCGATACTTCTTTTGTGGTTCTAATTGTTTTGTGTTTTGGAGTCTAATTTTTGTGCTGTTTGAGCCTTATGTATGTTTTTATATTTTTAATTAAGTTCGGGTAACTGAGTGGCCGCGCTTTGGAGAATAGCTGCTCTCACTCGGCTAATAAGATATGTTTTCTTGATATGAGTACCTAAGTGTCATTTTAGATTGTTTGTGGAGTGGGAATTTCTTTCTCATTGCGCCATTTCCTGATGATTGTCTACTTGTACCTTTTTATAGATGCTAGATCTTGTTGGCAAGAAAATTAACAAAACGATTTGCAACAGCAGCTGATGTTTTATCAAACCTATGGTTAATTTGTCTTCTCCGTGGTACATTTGAATGTATTCAGATTTCATTGTCGATATCCAAATGAAGAGACAAATCGTAGAATCAATTTCTACATGCATGCTGGGTGTGGTTTTTCTTCTTTCTTCTAAATGTCACTTTAATCTGTTGCTTTGATGGATGGGGTGACACAACAATAATTTAAGTCAAATAATATAACTTTGCATGACGTGTCCTTGGCACAGAAAACGGTTTGGCGAAATGTTGTAATACATGCATGTTGGTGAATGCAAAGCACGTACATAGCGAAATTTTAGGCTTTACGGTAGGCATGCAGCTCTTATCCTGAGTGTATGCTGCACATATGCCAAATCACCGACCAAGTATTCTCTGAAGAAATGCAATTTTTCGTCTTGCTCAAGATACTCAGAACAACGTATTGGTATCTTGATGAAAAAGTACAAACATTTAAATATCAAGCACAAGGATCTGGATAAAGTTGAAGCGTCAATCGTCTTCAATATGCACAGATTAATGAAAATTCGAAGAAAATGCACCTCTTTTCACTTCATATTTCGAGCTATCTCCTATAGTCAAGACAAACCATCCTCTACAAATTAAGAATCTAGTATAATCTCAACCGTTCAGATTTGGAGAAAAAACATCAAGTACATCTAATAGACGAAAGGTCAAGGTCACGAACAGCTTGATACCTTATTGCATCTACATACATGTATGCATTCATTTTATTTATTATTTTTCTACTTCTCTAGCTTTCAGCTTTTTGTTATGGAAAGGCTCATTGCCAAATACATGAATAGAAGATGAAACCTTGGATGCTTGTGGTGATTTTGCAATTTTGTAATTTAATCATCCAGTACAGTTGCGTATTAAAGGAAAATGAAAATGTAAATGAACTGCGTCGTGAGAAAACCGTGTTTGAGCCAGTGCGAAAACAAAGGCGCAGATCAGCTTCGCAGTAAATGCGAAAACGATCAGCACCTTTGTTTTTGCTACACGTATACTACAAGTCATCTACTTTTTATGTCCTAAATTTCCAGTATCTATCCATCTTCTGTGCCTGTAGAGCTCGGTTTGTGTCGAACCTGTTCGGAAACCGCAGTGCTGGTTTTATCATGCGAAGGCTAAAATGTAAATTGGATGCTGGGATGTTTTAGGGCTCGCATGTTTGAATGATTTTATCACTTCATCTAAGATGATTATATATCTGGTTGTATATTGCGGTACTGTCTGCTATTAAAGTTTTCTATTTCACTGTAATCTGTTTTGAAAGGCATCTTTTGTAATAGTAGATATTAAATCTTTGACCTCTGCCGTGCAATGGTGTTATATTTGAATGGTTAAGTAACTTTAAGGTATTTTTCATCTTTTTCGAGTTTTTATAAGAGATTTTTTTCTTGTATTTTAGAAGTTAAAAGCTCGCAATGAAACGTTTTTCGAAGCCAGTTTTATTTGAATCTCATCTGGGAAAACTAAACTAAAGAATAGCTGTTTGTTTAAAGGTGTCCAGTTAGCTGTACTAGTGCCTTAACAGCACCCAAAAGAAGTAACCTTATGGAACGGTCTTTAATAAATAAATAGCGTTTGAATGTTGGAATTCTTGTGATGGTTCTGAAGCAATCTCTCATACTGACTGTTTACTGCACAGTTACACGTTGACATTAAAAGATCGAATCTGTAACACAGAAAAGAGACACCAGACCAGATCACGTTTTAATATCGTTTTCTGGATGATTAATTCTTTTAATAAGTCACTATTCTCAATTAGGGAACATATGTTTCCATGCTTTTGATTGACATGTACTTTTGATATTATTCATAAAGTTTGAAACTAGATTGTCAAGATAGCGACTCCAAGGACCAATCACCCATAGAGCAAGTAATTAACCGACATGTTAACCTGGAAGCAGGTTGCACAAATATATCAGAAAGGCAGCAACAAACGTGTTTGTTCGTCTATTCATTTATTCATTCATTTAGCAATTCTGTTTATACACAAAAATGAAAATGAAAGTCGACATGATCTTCGTTTGTCATTAATACGTGGACCATCAAAACGTGTATCTGTGGACCTGTTTCGTGTGTTGCTTTTTTGCGATGCGGCCGTTTCTCCAAAGCGGCCTTTTCTCCAAAGCATGTGTTGCCATAGAATCATTAATGGTCGCTGTGCTAGATACTGTTTAAGAAAATGAGCCGCGTCATGAGAAAACGAACAATATGGTTTCCGAACAGATCTGACAAAAACCGAGCTGTACAAGCACAGAAGATGACTGGAGCCTTGAAATTCTGGATTTAGAAAGTCGAGGAATTGGAATATCCGTGTAGCGAAATCAAAGGCGCTGATCAGCTTCGCAATTACTGCGAAACTGTAACTGCGAAGCTGATCTGCGTCTTTGTTTTCGCATATGCAGACTGTAGGTTTTCATGTGGGGTGGCTCAAATGAACATTTTGTTTAGAAAATATGATTTATATATTAAATGAAGGCAGTAAAATACGATTGTTTTCAACAAAAATGAAAAACTGATGTCATAATACGTGATTCTGAAGAAACGACACCATAGCATATTGCTGTTGGTAGGAATTGAAGAGTTGGAGTATCAAGGCCCACATAGAGGTCATGCGTTTTGTTGAAAACATGTTTTACTCAGACCTTAGTTAGTCTTTAGTTCGGTTTCAAACTACGAAAACTTTCTTCACATGAAATGGGTGCAATCGAAGACCATGAATTACTTTTAGAATTGCTTGAAACATACAATAAGTGTTATCCATCGCAATATACAGATATGAGATGAACGTAGTACTATGGTACAGTGTAGCATGATGCTATTGAGATAAATCCTGATATCAACCACGAGCTTTCGATCAATCTGGTTACGACCCATTTATTTTGTACGAGAACAACACTCAAAACAGATTTAGTTTGCAAATGAACAAGCATATCCGAATGCATTTTGATACCACATCATAGGTTCGAAAGGTACAGTAAAAGGATAAGAATTTACATATTTGTTGTTTGGTTGATGAGTTACGTGTATATATGCTCTAAGGTAAGAATAGAAAGTTCAAGAACTGATACCCCTTTATATATTTAAGCAAAACTAAGAACTGATTGTGATATCTATGAAATTACTTGTGTCCGTTTGCATTTGCAAGTGTTTTTGCTTTGACCATAGGGATGTTCAATTCTGAGTATTTATCCTATTAGCAAGGTGAAGTTAGTTTGTTTTTCGTTTTTCGTTTTTCGATATGCAAAAAAGGTGAAGGCAATTTCCGGTTAAACGACTAGTACATGTTTGTACATGGTAGTCAATAAGTTACATGATAGCGTTGAGAAACCGTTTTTAACGGTTCGTTCGAACCAGTGCGCATGTTCAAACGCAACAGTGCGCATGACCACGGACGCTATTAAACCATGCACCACAGCATTTTCCCATGCTTTCGTATTCTTTTCAGTATTTTGTAATGTTTTCCTATTTTTTTCGCACTCCAAGGATTTTGTACTCCATGATACGAATGCGATACTTCTTCCTTGAGCCGCGTCTTGAGAAAAACAGATTATTGCCTATGCGAAAACAAAGGCGCAGATCAGCTTCGCAGTAATTGTGAAGCTGATCAGTGCCTTTGTTGTCGCTACTCGGATAGTGCAATTCCTCTTCTACTTATAGCCAAACTTTCAAGCCTCTTGCCTGCTTCTGTGACTGTACAGACCGATTTTTGTCACACCTGGTCGGAAACCCCAAAGACCGGTTTTCTTGCGTCGCGGCTCACTTCTTCCTTGGTAATACGAATCCATCGCACTCCAGAACCTTCTAGTTTTTGCCAGCAAAAAAGCAATAAAGTTTGTTTTCCTCGCAGCTGCCATTAAGACATCGGATACATGGAAAATGACAATACTTTAAAATAAAAGAAAATAAATGTTTCATCATCAAGGTTTATTGGCATATAATGCTTAGAAAAAATCGTGAGCCTGTACATGTTATGTAGTACCGTCTAGGTCTGAGAGGCAAACAATGACGAGAGGTCAATGCTAAAAGCCAAATAAATGAATTCTAGCCTATAGGGACATTAGAATCGCCGCCTTCGAAAAAGCAGTAGCGTGTTATTTGCCTGACATACTATCAGAGAAACTATGGCCCGTGATATGTCCTACATACTCGTAGTATGTCACCGTGTCCAAAAAAAAGTATTTTTTGTAGATTGTGGTGTTGGTTTAAATAATACTTTTACTATAAAGTATCATTTTTGACATTTACAGAAAAAACGTCACAACAGTACTGATGATGGCTTGCCATGTGATTTGGTTCCCAGCAAACTAGGCCACTCTAGATTGTTAGAGGTGCAAAACGTTAAGAGCTTGCAAATGCATCCGACCTGGCCCCGAGGTTATAAAACGTTTTTCATGCTCAGCTCAGCTGAGACTAAAATTTATCCTGCTCATAAATGTTAAAATGCCAACAATTGTTGGCATTTTAACATTTATGAGCAGGATAAATTACTTGTTTTTGAGTTCTGAACCTGAATTTTCCACTAATTTTGACTAATTCAATATTTATGAGCAGTTGAAATTTCATGCTCAGCTGAGCTGAGCTAGAAAAAAGTTTTATAACCTCGGGGCCTGCTCTGTAAACGTTACGACTTCAGTTAAGCCTGTCGTCCTTTTTATGTGACATAGATGTGACGCCGCGTTCTGCGGTGTCACATCTGGGGCTATTATGTTTGCTTAGAGCAATGTCATCGAAAACTGTTAACAAAAACCTTTAACATCACTCCTGACGCCCCAAAATAAAAGTGGACTCACTCGAATGGTAATGATGGGTGAATCCATTCATCGCTCATAGGTTAAGAGCTTGCAAATACATCGTTTATTCAGTAAACGTTACGACTATTGAGAACAAAGTCATTATTTAGATGTACTGGTTTAAATAGTTCCTGGAAAAGTGGCCAAAACATCGTCGTTATCACATATCACAAAACAGTCACCGGTGCGCCTTTGGTTCAGGTGCGATTCCTGGTACAAAGAACTTACACTACTCGGTTCGAATACTGGCTTCCTAGTTCAATTACTAATTTCCTATTTCTAGCATTATAGATTCTAAGTACCATAACGCATAATCGAAGCAATGGTATTTAGCTTCCTGTAGTTCGAAGAACTTCTTGGGTCAATTTGCTGATAATAAAGATGATGGTTTGAAAGCTTTAAACAGGTAAGCATGTCTGATGCCAGACTAATCAATCAGGAAGCTGATACCTGTTGCTCTAATATGAGCCTCGATATGAGAAAACCCAGCTTTTTCGTGAAGCTTAAACAAAGGCGCAGACCAGCTGTGCAGTTACACACAGCCGATCACACACAGTTGGCCAGCGTCTTTGTTTTTGCTTTACGGTGATTATAATACCTCTCCTACTTTTACCCAAACCTTCAAACGTCTAGCCTTCCTCTGTGACTGTATAGACCAGTTTGTGCCGGACCTATTCGGAAACTCCCAGTACCAGTTTTCTCAAGTCGCTCCTCAATTTTTTTTCCTGTACAACAGGTACATCAATTGTAGTTATCAATTTAGTATTATCTTTACCATTCTAGTTCTGATGAAAAGTCACAATCCCTTTGGCCTTATTTGAAGGATAAAACATATACAGCAAACTGGATCTCATCTGAGGCTACAAGTGTATTCTTACTTCTTATTTTGGTGCGATTTGCTTATTTTTTTGAGATTTTAATTCACCTTTTCATGGACATTGCGCAAGAAAATATAGATAGCTGGAAAGGAATGTACTTGATTTCATTCATCGGTTAGTTAAACTTAAGTGAATAAGAGACTGATTTCCTAGAAACAGCTTGCTTACGTTGCGGTTCAGTTACTGTTCAAACTTGTTGTTCAAGATAGTACAGTATGTTCAGTCAAAATAGCCTCCCTGTAAAACCGGTTTAAGACCGCCAGTAACTTTGTGTTACAGATCATTCCAAGGCAATACTTCTGTGGTGGTTCTTTTTGTTTTATACATGTATATTGGTGTTTAAAAGTTTTGTACTGTTGGCGCCTTATATATGTTTTAATAGTTTTAGTTAAGTTTAGGTAACTGAGTGGCCACCTATTGGGAAAATAGCTGCTCATTCGGCTTACGATATGTTTTCATGGTATAAGTACCTGATTGTTTTTCCCCACGTCGGTTTTTGGAGTGGGAATTTTCTTCTGATTGCGCCTTTTCCTGATCTTTGCCTACTTGACCCTTTTCACTATACGCTCCTTCGTTGAGGAGGAATCGAATACAGGAAAACTCGAATATAAAAATGACACAGATGCAATGTATTTCAATGTAATTCTGCAATTAGTAACGTATTTCTTGTATTCCATCTTCCTTTTCCTCTGATTTCATGAGAGGAGCATTTTTTGTACTTACTTGTCGAAAAGAAATAATTGAAACTACTTGTTATTTGCCACAGAATATATGTTAAGACTGACCGCCCTGCTCCCAGCACATATACTAAATGACTTTGAAAAGGCATCAATATACATCGGTTATGATTTGTTTAAAACTGGTTAAAATTAATCCAAACATCCGAGCATCTTAACATGCTAAAAATATTCATTCATAAGGATTTGTTTGCTTAATTGTTTGCTAATACTGCTTTCTTGATACGTAGCGTTTTTGTTGTTTTGTCAAAGAAAACCTTAGGACTGCTACAAAAAAGGTTTTTTTTTTTTTGTTTTTTTTTTTGTGAAAACAAACCGTCTCTGGTCATAGCGTACAACCTTAAGCACTAGAAAAAAAAAAAGCAAAACAAAAATGTGGACTTTCGTTCAATGCCGTTTTACATGTAGGAGCTAGCGGTTTTCGCTAACGTCAAGCGTAAAGTGGTCAAACACACAGACATACGATTACAGCGCCAAACGTTATGGTAATTTTACACAAGTCCGTGCCTATTTATTGTGTTTGAAAACTTTCAAATTCGTTTCATTTTAAACGCAAAAATTGAAAGTTTGTTTTCTTCATCAACGTTAAATTAAGGTAATTACCACCGTTTTAGTGCTATTGAAAGACAAACTAACAGCATTTGCTTGGCTTTTGGTGTTTCTTGCTTGGCTTTTGGTGTTTCTTTCCAGAAATCATGTTGGACCTGATGAATATTTTTCGTCTTCATGGTTTGTTTTTGTTGAATTTTTGGTAACGTTTGAAATTATACTGAATGAAGTACATGGTATGAAATTTAAGCAGACTAATTTTGCCGAGCGGCCCCCGTGGCCGAGTGGTTAAGGTCGCTGACTTCAGTGCTCTTGATCATTCGATCATCTCACCGATGTGGGTTCGCGCCTCGCACGGGGCACGCATTCATATGTGAGACAAGCCATGTTCTGCTTGCGGGTGTGTCAGGTGGTTTTTCCCCGGGTACTCCGGTTTTCGCCCCACCTACCGATTGATTCGTCTCGATATGAGTGAAAAAGCTTGAAAGGGACGTAAAACTGAATCCAAAAAAAAAAAAATAATAATAATAATTTTGCCGAAATATCCTGTATTCTAAAAGAAATAATCATCATCGCGGCCAATTTATAGTGATTCGTTTTCAAAGTCCTCTAGTATACATGGCTTCCGAACATTGTGTTCGAACAAGTAAGTAAAGCAATGATTCATTTCTCTAGTGCTCACTGTGGTAAAAGTACTCCCAAACTGATATGTGGTACATGTACTTCATTCGACTCTGTATTATGTTAAATCACGTGCTTCAAGGCTATTTTGAACTTTCAAGTATTATACCATTTACTGCATCTATTCACGCAATCGCACAGCCATTAATTTGTGATTAAACATTTACAGGTGTTCAAATTGCATGTCGTTATTGTGATGTCACGTATCTGTTTCAAAATATAAGTCGCACTGCAGGAAAGACACAAATGTACCTTTTGTGCAACAGCGAGTATTTGGTGTCCGCAGCGTCAAACAATATCGTCCTAAAATAAAACATAAGCTTTCGGCCAATATGTGACGGCTGATCTAGATGAAAGTGTGTCTAGGATGAACTCAAAGGTCACTTCGTGCTCTATGTCCATGCAGCGGCTTGTTCATTACAACCAAAAGTCATATTACAAAACCACAAAGAAAACAAACAAAATGTGAACTGGCATCAGATATAAACATATTGTGTGGCTAGCATCTATCTATCTATCTATCTATCTATCTATCTATCTATCTATCTATCTATCTATCTATCTATCTATCTATCTATCTATCTATCATCTGTACCTACTACCTACTTACCTAACATCCACCTATCTACTTTTATTCCTACCACCCAACCGAAATGAATATAATACATATTAATCATACAAGAGCGAACTAAAAACAGTATATAGTAAGGAAGCATCTGTAGTATAGTATTCAGAGCTGTACTGTGTTGTAACTGTCTGATATTTTATAGCTCAAGTCCATTAAATGGTTCAGTCACATTTTAAGTGCGTGAACGTGGCCATTTTTAAAATGAATTTTAATAGCATCATTAAATGGCACCAGAAGAAGGTAACGATAATTAGTATTCATATAGTCACTCCGGGCTTTTCTTCTTTCACTTTCTACGATCACCCTAGCCTAGAGTGATTATTCTCGACCATGTACAGATCCAAAAGGGGGTAGGGTGATTTCGGAGCCTATGTTTATAGCTTTCACAATAAAATTCAATTGGTCAGTATGCAAAGTTTTTCGATCAGCATCAATTTGTCAGAAGGCAAATTATTTGCCGACAAGTGGACAAGCTTTTGGTGTATACTTTATATGATGCTACTTCGTTACCTTGCTATTCATGCATGTTGTAATAATTTGTGTGATGTTTTCTGTCGTTGTTTTTTTCTTTTCCGCTTGGTGTTTCGGGTTGGATTTTTAATTTGATTATATATACAATCTATGTGCGTTCTTATCTTCTTTGCTTGTCAGTTGCAAGCTTTTTTTTCCCTGAAGCTTTGTTTGATTAGCTTTACGTGACATTATTATAAATATTTACTTGGTCGGTAGATGGATGTTTTTTATTTATCGCTTTTACACGGTTAGTGGACAAGCTATCTATTTTTAGCTTTAAATTTATGAGACTAGCTCATCTTGTTGGTCAGTAAAGAAGCTTGAAATGTCTCGTCAGCTCGCTTTTCGTGATTAGTTGACGAGTTCATTTATACTATTAATACAAAAATTTGTTTCAGCTGTGAAAAAGTACAAGTAGGCAAAGATCAGGAAAACGTGTTATGATTTTTCTAAACTGAAAAGAAAAATCATTACATCCTATAAGTTTCTTAAATTTGTAAACCAAGTCACCATAAAATTCTGGTTCCGAAAGCCCCTCACTTAAAAGCGTCTTTAACCCAACATTATATTTGGAAATCAATTCATAGTGTCTACGATAAAATTTAGAAAAGGTTTTTCGAAGTTTATGATACCGATAGCCCTGTTGGAGAAGTTTGGCCGTTAAAGATTTATTTCGAGCGTTGAAGTCTGTAACATGATTGCAGACTCTAGCAAACCTAATAAGTTGCGAAATGTATACACCATAAGTTGCGAAATGTATACACTATATCAAAATCAAAGTCATCGCGTTTATCATAAATTTTAGAAGAAACACATCCATTTGCAACAGAAAGATGTAGATCTAAAAAGGGGGCTTCGGTATCCGAGATATTGGCTTTGTTCAACTGTAGTTCAGATGGATAAATTTGATTGACCATACCTTCAAAATAAGGGTTGTCAATGTTCAAAAGGTCATCGAGGTACCTAGAAGTGGAATTAAAAGCCTCGATAACATCAGCTTGATTATCATGGTTAAGAGAATCCATGAAATCTCTTTCGTAGCAGTATAAAAATAAATCAGCTAAGAGAGGTGCGCAATTTGTACCCATCGGAATTCCAACAATTTGTCTGTATAACTTGGTCCCAAATCTAATATAAATATTATCCAGGAGATAGGTTAAGGCGTCGCACACATTCTGACAAGACCAAAGTGTATACCGAGTCTGCAATCATGTTACAGACTTCAACGCTCGAAATAAATGTTTAACGGCAAAACTTCTCCAACAGGGCTATCGGTATCATAAACTTCGAAAAACCTTTTCTAAATTTTATCGTAGACACTATGAATTGATTTCCAAATATAATGTTGGGTTAAAGACACTTTTAAGTGAGGGCCTTTCGGAACCTGAATTTTATGGTGACTTGGTTTACAAATTAAAGAAACTTAAAGGAATAAATGATTTTTCTCTTCAGTTCGGAAAAATCATATCACGTTACAGACGTATAGGTTATAACTTGAATGTTATGCGACAGTCTGCATGCTTAGTTTTTAACCCAATCATGGTTGATAACTATGCTGCCTTCTTTAATTGCACGCCGGTGGGTCGGGCGTCAGACTCTATGATGGCCCCGACTTAAAGCTATTCATTTTAGTTGGTTGGGGCCGGAGCTTCTTGTCTGTTGCTTGGCCCACCGGGGTCCAACTGGTGTTTTTCTTTTGCTCCGGAGTTAGTAGGTTATTCGGCGCCCAGGGATCTCCATCGTCGGGCAGCTTACTCAATCTGTGAGTCCTGGTTTTTGATTCATCAGGATGTTTATCATGATTTATTTGTTTGTTCTTGATGATTCATTGACTAGTTAGAGATTCACCACGAGGACCGAAGAACTAACTAAATGTTGTGAACCACTGCAGAAGCTGAGGGTGAGGTTAGGTACCTGTAAAACCGGTTTAAGCCCCCCAGTTATTTTATAACTGACCGTACCAAGGCGGTACTGCTGTTCTGGTTCACACTTATCAAAGTTATTCCAATTACGAGTTTCATGTTGCATTGCTTTGTGACCACCCGAATATAATGGCTGTTCACTTAGCCCTCTGCATTTACTTGTTCTGTCCAAGCTAGCACTGTGACCACCTAATACCTTCAATAGCTGCTCACTCTGCTTTCCGTTTTTCATGTTAAACGTTGGTATCTATGTTTAGTATTTTCTTAATATGATTTCTTATTTCTTGTTTATCACTGAACCACTACAGAAGCTGAGGGTGAGGTTAGGTACCTGTAAAACCGGTTTAAGCCCGCCAGTAACTTTGTGTTACTGATCGTTCCAAGTCGATACTTCTGTAGTGGTTCTTTTTGTTTTATGTCTTGGTGTTTAAAAGTTTTTGTGCTGTTGGCGCCTTATGTATGTTTTCATATTTTTAGTTAAGTTAAGGTAACTGAGTGGCCACCTATTGGGAAAATAGCTGCTCATTCGGCTTACGATATGTTTCATGGTATAAGTACCTGATTGTTAGTTTGGTTTTTTCCCACCTCGGTTTTTGGAGTGGGAATCTTTTTCTGATTGCGCCTTTTCCTGATCTTTGCCTACTTGTACCTTTTGGTCGGAGAATGTGAAAAAAGCCTTTCTGTCATTAAATGCCAAATAAAGTGAACCATAGTTTTTTAATGCCCTTTTGAAGGTCCACTCTATCAAATCCAGAAGTTTTTCTTTAATTAGATTGTGGTAAAGTTGTATACAGAGTAGAAAAATCATATGTTGACAAGCTCGTCGCACGGAACCCTCTACACTTCAATTTATTGAGCACCTCACCAGAATTTTTTATTGACCAAAACCAATTTTATTTGAAGTTTCATACACTGTCTCACAGTATCTTATAACATGAGATTTGATAGCAGTAAGACAGGAAGTTAATAATTTAAAAAGTTCAGTAGTAGTACAAGAGCTAGAATTGGCAATAAATCTTGCTTTGTATGGTCTTTTGTGAAGCTTAGGTAACCAATACATCTGTCTTGGCCTTCATTGACACAAACAGAAAACTTAACAGGTAAATCGTTTAAGTGGGCATTTACTACAGACACCTCATCAGTATCTGTCTCCAGATAAGCCCTGGTACAATCCAGCTCCTGTTTTAAGGTGTTAACGTAGTGAAGCCTACAAACAACAACAACATTGTTTGCGGCTTTGTCTGCCGGAACCAAGACATACTTTCTGTGAAAAACTTGTTGTTATATTTTGTCAGGAATTGGTCGGTATATATTTTTGTAATTGCTTTTGGTGACATATGTGAAAACCATCAGATTTTTTTTTTATATTTTTCTTATTTTTGCTCAAAACGTAGATTGTGGGTATGCCAAAAGGCATCAATGACCGCCTAATAACATTGAAACTTCCTCTGTCAGGCAATAGACATGCAACTTGTATTTTCAGTGCCTATGCACCCACGATGACCAATCCGGATGAGGTCAAAAAGACAAGTTCTATAATGACCTAAACGAAGTTATTTCTGCAACACTCCGTACAGACAAGTTTTTAACCTTCTTGGCGACTTTAATGCCAGAGTAGACCTGGGAAGGAGTTACAGGTCCAGAAGGTGTTGGAAAGTGTAACAGCAATGGTCTCTTGCTTCTAAGGAAGTGTACTGAGCATGATTTCTAATCACCAACACAGTATTTCGTTTACCTAACAGAAACAAAACATCCTGGATGCATCCCTGTTCCAAACACTGGCATCTCGTAGACTATGTCATAGTGTGGAGGACAGACAGGCAGGATGTCAATATGTGTGGTGCAGACTGCTGGAAAGATCGTAGACGGGTTGTCAGCAATCTCTATCTAAGAATCCAGCCTGTGAGGCAACCTCAAGGCAAGAAAGCTCCTAAAAGACTATAATACTACATGTTTATGTAGTATTCAGTGGGCTAGCATTTGTGACGTTTTGATGACAGCTTATTAGATAGTTGACTAGTTTTATTTTGTTGTTATTTTTTGTCAGGAATTGGTCGGTATATATTTTTGTAATTGTTTTTGGTGACATATGTGAACAGCATTTTGCGATCAGCTTTATTTTGTAATTATCCAAGTGTTTTGGAGTCATGTCACATAAACTGACCAGAGCGTTACGACGTCGTCACTGAGTGAGTTCTGACTGTTTAACTCACCAAGCTTGCTTTTGACATGCAGTCAGCGTAAATGCTCATATTGGTTGTTTGACATTAAATGAGCCGCGAAACGAGAAAACCGGTCTTCGGGGTTTCCGACCAGGTCTAACACAAACCGGCCTGTGCAGCTACAGAAGATGGCTAGAAATTTCGGATTTAGGAAGATGTTTTACTATCAAAGGCGCTGATCAGCTGTTACTGCACAGCTGATTTATACCTGTGTTTTCGCATAGGCAAGATATTGGTTTCCTCACGATGCGGCTCTTTAATGTCTTGGATGATCCCCTTCACTATTTGATTTGCTAGAATTGTAAGGTTTACCATTATTTTTATAGTCGTCATTATATTTTTATGATTTTTTATTTTATGTTATGTTATTTTATTGTCGTATATTTTCTCACTATGTCAAGACCAGCGCCACCACACGTTGTATAACATGTGAAAGTTTGCACCGATTAACTCAATTGCTGTCTGCGACATTTTCTGCTTCCTTCAAGACAACGATTGTTGGTCATAAAACCACAATAAACAATTAAACACATAATCTTATGAGTAGAATCTTTATATGACAATCGTCGCCTCATTTCGCATAGAATCTTGTCGAGCTTGAAAAAACACATTTCAAATATATCATTGCCTAATTGTACCTTTTTGTGCAAATACTTTGACCGTGCCGGTTGACCTCACGTGACAAAGATTTGTAAACACTACAAAAGAGCACCTTTTTGTTTGACACTTTTTCCAGTGTCACGTGAAGCACGTGGCCATATATTGTTTACAATCAAAGAGTCACTTGATTGAAAACATACTTAAAGCAGGCC
Organism: Rugalucina vietnamica; assembly: GCA_964017185.1. Taxonomy (NCBI): domain Eukaryota; kingdom Metazoa; phylum Mollusca; class Bivalvia; order Lucinida; family Lucinidae; genus Rugalucina; species Rugalucina vietnamica. The sequence goes on from OZ024872.1 coordinate 64,555,925, forward strand.
GATCAACAAAGGTTTATCTATGTCAGATGTCAACCGGCACGGCCAAAGCATTTGCACTATACATACTCATTGTGTTGCTGAGCATCTTCATTAATAAAAAAGATAAATAAATGCAAAACACACACAGAGAAGGGACGCATACTCAAACTGAACTTTCTTCTGAAATATTTGGTGTAATATATGAGCCAGCTCATGGGAAAACCAACAATGAGGTTTCCGAACAGGTCCGGCACAAACTGAACTGTACACACACAGAAGATGGTTAGAGGCTGCAAAGTTTGGATTAAGAAAGAAGAGGAATTGTTCTATTCGTGCAGCGGAAACAAATGAGCTGATCTGCGCCTTTGTTTTGGCATATGCATTTTTTTCTCGTGAGGCGGCTCATATATTAAATGGCATGCATTCAAGTAAGGTTCTAAGCTTTCTTTTCTGACAAAAACCAGACTACTCAGGAGAATTTTTAACACAACATTATATATGCTCTATACAGGTACGCTAACCATATCAAATCTCTGATTGATTTGCCTGGCAGTTAGCGGATTTACCTGTAAAATTATCAAAATAGCGCTTTTTCATCTCAAAGACGAACCTCCGTAATGTTACCAAACTTCGGAAAGTAGCGAATAAAAATTAAAACTGAGATCCTTTAAGAGCAGTGAACACATTAATGAGAAAGGTGATGGGCCATACCGCGGTTTCGACTATTGAAGTCTCGTCAGTGACCCTTTAGATTTGGCAACATGGAGCCAAAGAGAATTACTGAAATTTTGCAACTTTCAACAGGGTAGTCGATACAAAGACTAGTATTATCTAAATGGGGCCAAATATAATAAACATTGGCTAGAAAATGAATCTTAACCGATAATAAATTTCTGAGTTCTCAGAATATCTTCGCTGATCTCAAAGGACCAAAAAGACAATATAACCTGCACTATGGATGAATGCGGTAAATTATATATAATATAGACCTCAGTATAAGCTGTCTGAAAATAAATTTGGCCGACCGTGAGGAGGCTACTGCTTTTCGCAACTTATTATCACCTCTACAAATGTCATTTTATCCATTCATGTATAGCATTTACAAGTGTGCGTCTAGGGCTGTCCGTAAAGGGTTCCTGTTTCATGCTGGCTTTGTTCCGCATTACCAGGCTTACGAGTCTCACCTCGGGCTGTTACAGTGGGAATCTTTTGCTGATTGCGCCTTTTCCTGATCTTTGCCTACTTGTAGGGAAAATAGCTGCTCATTCGGCTCACGAAATGTTTTCATGGTATATGTACCTGATTGTTAGTTTGGTTTTTTCCCACCTCGGGCTGTTACAGTGGGAATCTTTTGCTGATTGCGCCTTTTCCTGATCTTTGCCTACTTGTACCTTTCTAATAATAGTTACATTACCAGCGGTATGGCAAGACTTTTCTGTAATGTTTACCTTGAATAATCCATGTATTGTTATATCAAGTCATATCCATAAAGATATTGACTGAGCAAGCTAATGAGAATAGCAGTATTATTCTGATGCGACGAACGTAGTAATGATCAGTTTATCTTCACTTTGTGTACGGCTATGGGAGCAGAACATGCGCTACAAGAGCATAATCCGTATTCATGCTGTACAATGGATTCTATGCGTATCTTGTGGTGTAACGCGAGACGAACCAAGACTTAGTAACTGCAAACCCGGTATCTATCTATCTATCTATCTATCTATCTATCTATCTATCTATCTATCTATCTATCTATCTATCTATCTGTCTGTCTGTCTGTCCGTCCGTCCGTCCGTCCGTCCGGCCGGCCGGCCGTCCGTCCGTCCACCTACCCACCCACCCATCTATCTATCTATCTATCTATGTATCTATCTATCTATCTATCTATCTATCTATCTATCTATCTATCTATCACGTTCGTCCGTATTATTAGTATAGACCATGAATGAAAGCCAAAACAAGTTTTTGTACGAGTACTTCTAACGGAAGCTGCTGTCGAGCTTTGAGATCCTCTATCTGGTAATTGACTGAGATTTTATTCAAGATTCCATTAAATTGGTAATTTCGTGTCACACCTTTTAAGAGTGGGTTTAGATGCCGTTTGGATAATGAATATATGTAATGTACTTTTATAAACAATAACAAATAGCAACAGATGCTTACAATGATCAGGCTTAATGTAGTCGTTCCAGTAATCAGTAGAGCACAACCGTTAAAAGGACATATGATATTTAGAAGGAGATATGCCTTATTACCATATATTTCGAACGAAATATACCCTATTATAATATATCTAAATTGACATATAATATGTCAATCTAAATATCATTATATATTTCGATCGAGATATATTATTTCCTTCATCTGAACACGTGATCATTTTGCGTCATGCGCAGTCTCTCATAGAGTTTCGCATAGCGGGAAGGTTTGAATTTTGTGCAGAAACAAATTTCCAACAAAAAATCCAGCGTCATCGTTAAGTTCACCAGGGAAAGTATGTACAGTTTGGATTTGAATATGCTCGTCGCCCGATTTACACGAGTAAACACTATTTTACCTGCTGAACATAACGACATAAAGCGCTAGGGAAATTCCAAAAAGTGTTAATTATATCTAAAATGTTTGGACTGGTTAGATTATATGACTTAACGTCCATATCAGCAATTATTCAGTCATATTGGGAAGGAGCCAACGCTTTCTGTAAACCAGAAGTCAAGGGATCTTAAAATTTTGCTCCATGGCTCTTCACGACAACAACGTACGATCTCGCCGGGGCCTCGCTGTACGTAAATAAATTCTTCTTCTTCTTCTTCTTCTTCTTCTTCTTCTTTCTTTCTTTTTTTTCTTTCTTTCTTCTTTCAAAGAGTGACTCCACCACAATGCCAGGCAACTAATATTTACCTCGATGAACAGGCTGTTCATTGAGAGCGTGACTGCAACGGAAACCAGCGATCTCTCAAATTTAACTAAATTAAACGGATAAGGACGGCAAGCCGATGCGACTTTGCACATCCCCGCCCATAGGGCCGTGAGAAATAGATGGACTGCCAGACAAAGCTTGTAACTGAGTGATCGACCACACGATTACTGGTTAACCACTTAGGTCTGAAACTGCCTAGGAAAAGTTATAAGCTTTAGTTGTTGTGTGGTTATATTTCTTCAGCATATTTCTAAGCATGTCACGACATCCCAAATATTGGGTAGAAGTCCCATTGAAAGGAGGCAACATCCCAGTATGACCATAGATGTTGAATCGGGTCTCACAAATGCTCGGCGCGGTGCTCGAATCAACACTGGCCAGAGCGGTATTATGATGCAACTCTGCAAGGGGCCGTCAAACTCGGTTGCAGTTACGCTACATGAATTTGCATGGCTCCTCGTCCTCCGGGAAGTTAATATGCCTTGCTCAAGGACAACAGGGTGCTGCCAGTGCCACGGTGATCGATTGCATGACCTCTCGATTCGGATTCCGATGCTTTACCACTACGTCACCACGCTCCCTATTTATTTTATGTTTGTTTGTTTGTTTCAGTTTTGTTTGAATTGATGTTTAACGTCCCAGTCAAAAGCTAATGGTCATGACTTTTAAACAAAAAATAGGACATCATGACATCCAAAAAGCTTTAAATACGTATATCCGACCAACTATACCATCAAGGCTTGTGTGGATAGATTGACATGAACCACTTTTCCTGGGCAGGTTCAGACATGAGCGGTTAACCAGTAATCAGATGGTCAGTCAGTAGCGAAGAAGCTTTGCTTGGAGGCACAAGCAGCCCATCTATTTTTTTAGGTCCCAATGAAAGGACAGTAAATGAGGTCTCAACACACAGGAAACGAGGAAAATAGCTGACACACATTAGCATATAAGCCAAACGCGCGCCGGGTGTGTTGCCAAAAATGTAAAATACGTCAGGAGCGCAATGGAGACACGTTAGAAACGCGTTACTTGCGCGCTTTGTACGCTTTGTGTACGCCTCGGTGTATGTTGATATACGTCACTGTAGGTCGATGCGCGCTCCACGCGCGTATGGGCTCAAAAGACTTTTTAAGCATGTTTAAAAATTTTCTCGAAGCTCGGCGTGAATCGGTCGTGTGTCTAAGCTGGAAACCACCGTCACTCGTGAACGCGTTTGGCGCACATATTAGACACGCCAGTGTAAGTAACATACGCGTTCCGATTTAAAATACGAAATAGTGCTTCAATAACGTGCCACAAACGTGTATGAGACGCGCGTTTAACGTTTGCTGCGCGCCTAAAGCGCCTGCTTAGTGTTTGTTTGTTTGTTTGTTTGTTTGTTTGTTTGTTTGTTTGTTTGTTTGTTTGTTTGAATCGATGCTTTACAACCCAGTCAACAGCTAAGGTTGCCTCCACTTTTTGGGATATTTAACAAAAATTAGGACGCCATGACATCCAACAAGTCCAACAAAGCCTCAAAGGCTAATATGTGTGGACGGTTTTGACTTGAAACCACTTTTCCTGGGCAAGCTCAGACCTGAGCGGTTAACCAGTAATCAGATGGTCAGTCAGCAGCAAACAAGCTTTGGGCACAAGCAGCCCATCTATTTTTCTAGGCCCCAACGGGCGAGACTCCCTGCTTAGTGTGTCTGGGACGTAACACAAAACGTACTTTTTTCAGCGTTTTGAGATTTTTTTTTCATACGTCTGGCAAACGCTTTAGTCACGCGCTAATGTGTGACTGCTTAAACGAGTTTAAGAAACAATTTTTCTTTATACGTCCAAAATCTTCAGTGTGTTGAGATTTTTCATACGCCCGGTGCGCTTTTTGAGTTCGCTAATGTACTATCTGCAGGAAACCACGGATTTATAAATTATAATGCTGAATCTCCCAAGACCGCCCGGTGCTTGCAAAACCACTGATGATGCATTTTGTATCAGACCGAGAAGGAAAGCTTATCTTGTGGCTCTAGTTCAACAAAGATAATGGAAAATATATACAACTGTTTATACCACCCAGTAAATTTATATTACTGACCGCTCCGAGGCGGTACTTCTGTTGTAGTCCTACTTGTTTTATGTTTTGCACCTTTTATGTACGTTTTCAAAGCGTTGTTGAACCGCAGATTTCACACGTGTGAAATCGGCGGCACTTAATCATAAAATCTGTGAATATCTGGTATTATTCTCATATGTGAAAAAATTGTACCAAATTTTCACATGCTAGACGGGACGAGTCAGTGTTTTGACGTGTGAAAAATTGGTTTGGATTCATCACATCTTTGAACAACTGGTATCAGTTTTACTAAATGTTCACATATAATGCTATACATTGAAGAACTGGAATCAAAGGCAAAACCACTTCAGATGGGTGGTTTTCGTGAGTGTGAAGAATACGTACGAATAGTACATGAAATTTTATTACATGCGCATATCTCACATGCGTGTGAAATGGAATGAAATTTCGTTACCAATTCTTCGCCGGCTTGGAGGATTTGGTACCAATAATTCTTATAAGAACTTTGCAAAATGTGAAATTTGTGGTTGAAGAACGTGTTTTCGTGTGTTAGAAGATTTAGTACCGATTTGTGTCAATTCTACACATTCTTCACAGACGTTATATATAAATTCGTACCGTCAGAAACAGAAGACGTTTGAAATTTTAGTATTAATTTCACCGCCTCCACCCCGCCATCGAAATTTAACATACACAAATGTCACACTTCCAAAATGTGCCATGTTGGTACCCATTTTTAGACAGATGTGAAATTAAAAAATGCGGCTCAACAAGGCTATATCATCCATGTCGAGACATCAACGTGTTATTGGAATGGTGCTGGTACCGGTGAACCGATTTGAATTTATGCTTCCTGCGTCTGGATGCCTCAATTTTTTAATATCCCGGAACATCTCTGACATATTGAAAGGAGAGAAGGAAAATATATAAGAATGATTGCTGGAAAACAAGTAGGTCATGAACCATCATTGTTAACGGACCGGGTACTTGTTTACCGATGGTAAAGCTTCATACGAGGCGGCCCCGTGGCCGAGTGGTTAAGAGCGCTGATATTTCATTACCGCACTTAACCATTCGATCATCTCACCGCTGTGTCTGGTGTGGGTTCGAGCCCCGCTCTGGCCACATGTGAGACAAGCCAAGTTCTGCTTGCGGGTGTGTCAGGTGGTTTTTCTCGGGGTACTCCCGTTTTCGCCCCACCTACTGTTTGGCCCGTCTCATATGAGCTGAAATAATCTTGAAAGGGACGTTAAACTGAATATACTGTGAAAAAGGAGTAATGAGTTCGATCCCATGCTTCTCCACTCCTCCGGGTGAGACTTAAAGCCGAGGTCCCACGACAACGGCTGACAAAGACGTATTGTGACTAGGCCACAGACTTTGTGACCTTTTGTTAAGTCTAAGGGACCTAGTCTTCAAACCTGTCAGATAAAACCTGAACACACGGAATCGTTTAAACACCACCAAGATGATATTTAAGATGTTTGTCCGTCGCCAGGTTGAACTGGGCCATGTTAGTTGCAGACTAAGTTGCGGGCATATTCCAGTCGACAGAATATCTTGATCAACAAATTACGTAGATCAGCTAGATAAGCAGCAATCCATTTCACTTCGTCACCTCGCTCTACCTCCGCGTGGTGTGGAGAGTTATCAAGGCAAATTGTATACATGTTGCTAAGAGGCGAAATATTTTGAAAATATATGTCAATTGAGACATAATATGTCAAACGAAATATATATTTTAACCGGATGTAGAGCTATATATCTCGAAGTAGATATTATATTTAAATTCAGATATTTTGTGTTTATATCTAGATTTAGATATGATATCTAGTTTTAGATACTATATTAAAAAGGAGATATTTTGACAATATATGTCAATTTAGATATAATATGTAAAACGAAGTATAGATAAACCGGATGTAGAGTTATATATCTAGAAGGAGATACTATATGTAAATTCAAATAGTTTGTGTTTATATCTAGATTTAGATATGATATCTAGTTTTAGATACTATATTAAAAAGGAGATATTGTATTTCGTTTTAACGGTTGTGCCCTACTGGTAATTGACACTTAGAATTAGGCTAATCTATACACGTATGTTACATATATATGTTTGAACTTTTGGTCGACGTCATGTTCGGAGGACAACAGATTTTGGGTTCTAATTATCTTTTGTTTCTTGGTGGGTTGATCAGCTTTGTTAGTTGACAAGGTTAGCATTTCTGGTCGGCTGAAAATCACTTGTACTTGATCAATAGACAACGTTTTGTCATCGGCTTTACTTGCATACTTAGCTAGCTTTTTGTGACCAGTTTTTGTGACCCGGATCTTTCCATTTTGTTTGGTACGTGAATAAGGTCACAAGAATTGACATGGAATCTCCAATTACCATAAGAGAGACAGTTCCCAAGATATCAGGACATAAGGAAATACATGTTCGGTGACCACAAACTTCAGTTTGATCCCAAAGCGCAACAGTTGACGCAACAGAAATAAAATCCAATCAGTAACTGAATTCCCGGTGAACTCATCACCGAGCCAAATTAACATTTACCTGTACGAAGGTACAAGTAGGCAATGATCAGGAAAATGCGCAATCAGAAAGAAATTACAACTCCAAAAACCGAGGAGGGAAAAACTAAATTGAAAATTAGGTACTTATACTTAGAAAACATATCGTAAGCCGAGTGAGTAGCTTTGACTTTACTGAAATGTTGACATCGTCACTGAGTAACATAATCACTCACTATGTTTTTGACATGCAGTCTGCCTACATCTTTCATTGGCTGCTTACCAATAAACATACAGTTGTACTGGATGATTCCATTCATGATCCTTTGATTTGACACGCGTTCTGAGGTTAAGAAGTAAGCTTTATGGTGGTCATTATGTTTATATTATGTTGTTGTTTGCTTTTATTCATTGCCGTATCATGTCCTTGCTTTTTATGTCAAGAACAGTATCCCCACACTCTGTATAGCACGTGCTTGTTTACACCTAATAACACAATGCTGTCTGCGACATTTGACATTATACTTTCTTCAGGGCAATGTTGATTGCTGACAATAAAACCACAATTTGAAGTTGAACCACAATATGAGCCGCCCCATGGGGAAAAAAACAATCTGCATAGGCGAGAACAAAGGCGCAGATCAGCTTCGCGGTAACCGCGAAGCTGATCAGCGCCTTTGTTTTCGCTACTCGGATAGTACAATTCCTCTTCTACTTAAATCCGAAACTTCAAGCTTCTAGCTATTTTCTGTGCTTGTACAGACCGGTTTGTGTCGGACCTGTTTGGAGACGACATTGCTGGTTTTCCCACGAGGCGACTCATATGTTATAATCAGAGTCGACGGATCTGCAGTACATTCTCGTGTGGTATAGAAACGTCGTTGCCTCCATCCACACAATAAGTTGCCGAACTTGAACAAAGTATTACAAATTCTCAAACCCGTTGGATTACTGAGAAAAGCGTTTGGAAAAGTGTTAACAAGCATGTAGAGGACATGTATTTTTAAAACTAACTTCTCTTCTCTTCTGAACTACTTTTTATTGTGTGGCAAGCATTCCAATAAGGTTCTTCTAGACTTTCTTTTCTGACAAAAACCAGGAAACCCGAGAGAATTTTCAACAAACCGTTATGTATGCTTTGTACAGGTACGCTCTAAAGATAACCATATCGAATCTCTGATTGATTTGCCTGATATTGGCGGATTTACCTGCAATATTATCAAAATAGCGCTTTATTATCTCAAAGACGGACTTTCACTTTAGTCAACCAACTTCGCAAAGCAGCAGTGACGGTAAAATAAAAAATGTAAGCTAGTCTGAAAATGAATTCGGTCGACAGTAGGCTACTGCTTTTTGCTATTTAAAATCACCTATACAATGTCATTTTGCCCATCCATGCATACTATATACAAGTGTGCGTCTGAATCTTTTCGTTCATTGTTCCTGTTTCATGCTGGCTTTGTTTCGCTATACCAGCTTACGAGCTTCTAAGAATATTTAGATTACCAGGAGTATGGCAAGAGTTTGCTTTCATGTTTACCTTGAATTAATGGGATAAGCTGAAGCGATTCCAAGCACCTGTAACCAGGTGAATAGGAGAATAATCCATGTATTGTTATATCAATTCATATCCATAAAGATATAAATTGAGCAATCTAATGCGAATATTGATGTTGTTCTAACGCAAAAATCATAGAAAAGATCAGTCTTTCTGCTCGAGATGATCTACTCAGTAATGTCCTTGCATGAGCTTGTAAGAGCAAAACATGCGTTAATACCTACGGCAATATAGAAAAAATGTCAATCCATCATGGAGAAGAACAAAATAAGCAATTTTGCTTCCGTTCTAATCCTTTTTCAGATGTTCTCTTGTAGTTTATGTATGTATGTCTATGTTGTAAATAATCATGAAATAAAATATGTTTAAACCAAAACGTGCGTTACAAACGTATAACGCAAATCATCAGTTTGCACGATGGAATCATGGTTTACACTGGGTTTTGTCCTAAAGCCCTGAGCATGAAACAATACTGTAGAACGTCCAGGGATTGTCAGAGGCTTAAACAATGTCATGAAAGTCTAATTGAAACTCATCAAACATAACAAAGATCAAGTAAGAACCACATCTACTAAAGTCTGTTTCGTAGTGTGTGATAATGGTTTTTCGCAGATATTTTACAACTGTTCAAATATAGAAGAAATATTTTCTTGGCACAAGTAAGCATCTAGTTTGTCGCAAATTGTGCAGCAAAAATTTTGAAAATCGGTTGACAAATAAAAAAAGTTCTGGTCAAAAACATTTTTGTATAGGGATTTCCTGTACAAAAATCTCATGGAAGGGAGGTAAATATTTTCCCGCAAAAATTTTAAATTCTAACCATTTAATCATGATTGCTCAAAATTATTATAAATTGACACAAATGACATACCCGAGACAAAATCTTCATGATCAGGTAAAATTCTAGAAAAATATGCATTTTCACGATCGTCGATTATCTCCCTTGCCAATGCAAAATCCCTATGCAAAATTCATTTTGGCCATAAAAAGTTTATTTGTTCACCGATTTTCAAAGTTTTTGCAGGTCCTATTAGGACAAACTAAGATTCAGATTTTGACATGAAAATAATTTTTCTGTCGTCCCCCATACAAAAATTTTCTACGAAAAACCATTATCAGAGGCAAGTTTTTAGACAATACGTTAAGATAAGATGTTGCAATAAAGAAGACAGACTGTTATAATATAAACGAAAAGTACATGATACTTCTTTGCTCTGCAAATCAAGAAACGTAATATACTCGGAAATATCTTGGAGAGGATTTTACTGAATGAAATATGATATATGTGTAATATTGTCATTTTGTTTCTTTTATTTAACCATTAAATGGTGACACGCTATAATGAAGCTTTTTCCTAGAAGGAGAGGAGCACGAATTATTCACTTTATAATTTGTTCAATACACAGGTTTAAAAGCAAGCCTTTAATATCAAATTTTATACTAGATGTAAAAGTACGATTCCATGGAATCAAAGCTCCAAGGGCGTCTGAACAAATGAAAATGGCATGCCTATTTCTCATATAAAAATGTAAGAGTAGAAAACTTACAAAACACTTTTGAAAAAAAAAACTTTTACTTTGTGAATTATAGTAAAAAGATTATACTGGAACAACGTCAACAATGAGAAGGCGCTTGCCAAGAACGTAAGAACAAATGTTGCGTAAGAATATTTTTTGGCAACAAGACTCTGAGAAAAATGGTAAAATACAGCAAAATTTCGTCAAGTTCTCAATGTTATCTTGACAGATGGCATAACAATAATCAAACAGGTGTGAAATCATTACCGAAGGGTTCGATTTGATTATTTTATATATTTTTTATTGCAAGGTTGTTTCCGGAATAACTATGTTGCAATGAGAAACAGCGTTATGGTGTTGTAAATTACTATGTTATCAATTCATGCTTTATCGCAGAATCGGAATTGATTGATTCCAATAAACAAAATGTTTCCTCTTTGCCAGCACAATGGTGTACCTAGACCTAGTCAATGTTGTGTGGTAGCAATTGGAAGAACATTGGAGGAAAACGAAAATTAAAGAAAAGTTGAAGATCTTTCATCTGGCCTAAAACCGAAAATTAAAGGAAAGTGGACAATTGTATAATAGAACCATTTTCAATTAAATATATTTCATCTGGCTTAAAATTTTAGCTTTTTCTTAGTCTTATAGTATTCAGTTACCGACAAATAAGTAGATCGTCATGCAAGGTCAAAGTACCAATCATTAGCTAAATATCTTGACCATCAGGCCACAATTTATCAATTTTGTAAATATACTGAAAATCAAACGTCCTGAAAAACACTTTGTTTCGTAATTTTATGATTAACCAGAATTATTTTTTATTTCTAATCTTATTTTTGGTTCATCCCAATATTATAGTGTTGACTTAGCAGCACATTCAAGAGTGTTGATGATAACGCAAAATCTTGGGGACAAAAAGTGTAAAATTAAAACGTTCTGGAAAACGATAACCAATTAAAAATATGTTAGCGTCGCTAGAGAGTGAGATCTGAACCAATATGTGCACGATGGTTTACACGTGCCGTTTGGTGTAAGATTCCCAATGGTTTTTAGCACTAAATGTCTTAGATGATTCCCTTCATTACTTGATTTGACTTCAATTCTTAAAATTCGAGCTATATGTTGGTCATATGTTTATTTTATGTTTTTGTTTTCTTATTTTTTTTCTTTCTTACTATGCCAAGAACAGTATCAACACACGCTGGATAATACGTGAAAGTTTACACTGAATAACACAAGGCTGTCTGTGACATTTTAAAATTTAAAAAAAAAAACATCTTTCTTCTCGAGATGATATACTAAGTTGTCCTTGCGTGAGGTTATAAAAATTGAACGTGCGTTACAAACGTATAACGCATATCATCAGTTCGCACGATGGAATCATAGTTTACAATGGGTATTGTCCACAGGCTCTGAGTTAATATCATGGAGCATGAAACGATACAATAGAATGTCCAGGGACTGAAACAGGCAAAACCAAAGTCATGAAAGTCAAATTGAAAATTATTAAACATTAAAACAATATACAGAGGAAACCAAGGAAGAACCACATGTACTTAAACGTTGAGATAAATGTTTCAATAAAGGGGACAGACTGTTAGAATGTTCGCGAAAAGTACATAATACTTGTTTGCTCTGGAAATCCACAAACGCAATGAACTCGGAAATATCTTGGAGAATATTTTGCTGAATGAAATATGATATACCTGTGATATTGCCATTTTGTTATTTTGTTTCATTTTTTGTACTAAATAAGGACAGGCTATTATGTATCTTTTCTTAGAAGAAAAGGAGCTCGAATTATTCGCTTTATACTTCTTTTAAGACACAAATTTAAAAAGCAAGCCTTTAATATCAGAAGGGTGGTCGGCAGGGAATATGCCCCTTCCCCCCGCCCATTGGAGCCTAAGAGAGATAGATGGACTGCTTATACCTCCAGGCAAAGCTTTTTATCTACTGACAGACCACCTGATTACTGGTTAACCGCTCAAGTCTGAGCCTGCCCAGGAAAAGTGGTTAAGTCAAACCATCCATGCATACAAGCCTTATTGGCTAAGTTGGGTGGTTATATTAATGAAGCAAGTTTTGAGTGTCATGACATCCTATTGTTGGGTAAAGGTCCCATAAAATGGAGGCTACGTCCCGACATGACCATTGCTGTTGACTGGGACGTGAAGCATCAACTCAAACAAACAAACAAAACTTTAATATCAGATTTTATACTAGATGTAAAAGTACGATTCCATGGCATTAAAGCTCCAAGGGCGTCTGAACAAATAAAATGGAATGCCTGTTGCTCATATGCAAATGTAACAGCATAAAAGTTACAACATGTTTTTGAAAAAAAAAGTTCACGTTGTGAGTTATAGTAAAAAGAATATATTGGAACAACGTCAACAACGAGAAGGCGCTTGCCAAGAACGTAAGTACAAATGATGCGTAAGAATATTTTTTGGCAAGAAGACGCTGAGAAAAATGGTAAAATACAGCAAATTGTCGTCGAGTTCTCAATGTTATCTTGACAGATGACATTTCAATAATCAAACAGGTGTGAAACCAATTACCGAAGAGTTCGATTTGATTCTTTTATTTAGTTTTCATTGCACGATTATTTCCGGAATAGCTGTGGAGCAGAAAGAAACAGCGTTATAATGTTGTAGATTACTGTGTTATCAATTCATGATTTATTGCAGAATCTGAATTGATTGATTTCAATAAACAAAATGATTCCTCTTTGCCAGCAAACTAGTGTACCTAGATATAGTCAATGCTGTGTTGTAAGAATTGGAAAAACACCGCAGGAAACCGAAAATTAAAGGAATGTTGTAGATCTATCATCTGGCTTAAAACCGAAAATTAAAGGAAAGTGGCATACACGCATGTAGAATAGAACACACTTCAATTAAAGATCTTTCATCAGGCTTAAAATATATGTATTTAATTGAGCAATTTAATCCACATTTCGATGTTGTTATGACACAAAAGTCGCCACTAGAAAAGATCAGTCTTTCTACTCGAGATGATATTCTCAGGGGTCCTTCGCGCAAGATTGATTCTCAGGGGTCCTTGCGCGAGATTGTGAGAGCGAAACGTGCACAACAAGCGTATATCGCATATTTCGCTCGTTGGAATCATAGTTTACTATGGATACTGTCCTAAAGCTCTGAGTTAATATAATGCAGCATGAACCAAAAATATAGAATATACAGGGACAATATGGAGGAAATCAAGGAAGGGCCATATGTACTAATATGGTACGATACAAAAAAGTACAAGTAGGCAAAGATCAGGAAAACGCGCAATCAGAAAAAGACTCCCACTCCAAAAACCCAGGTGGAAAAAAAAACCTAACAATCAGGTACTTGTACCATGAAAACATTTCGTAAGCCGAATGAGCAGCTATTTTCCCAATAGGTGACCACTCAGTTACCTTAACTTAACTAAAAATATGCAAACATACATAAGGCGCCAACAGCACAAAAATATTTTAAACACCAAGACATAAAACAAAAAGAACCACCACAGAAGTATCGACTTGGAACGATCAGTAACACAAAGTTACTGGCGGGTTTAAATCGATTTTACACGGCCGTAACCTCACTCTCAGCTTCTGCAGTGGTTCATAACATTTAGTTTGTTCTTCGGAATGTTGCAATAAAGGGAAATATTAGCATATTCGCAAACAATACATTACATGCTACTTGTTTGTGCTGGAAATCTACCGAAGCGATGAAATCAGAATATTCTAGGAGATAATTTTACTGTCGTGAATGAAATATGATATATCTGTAATATTGTCATTTTGTTATTTTGTTTCTTTTCTTTAACCATTAAATGGGGACACACATTAAAATCGCAAGCCTTTGTAAATCCCAGTTTTATACGAGCTTGTAAAAGTACGATTCCATGGGTTCAAAACTCCACGGGCGTCTGAATAAAAGAAAATAGAAACTTACAAATTTGTGAAAACAACTTCCGCGTTGTGAATTATAGTAAAAATAATAGAATGGGAAAGCATAAATAATGAGCCGCGTCATGAGGAAACGGGATAATTGCCTATGCAAAAACAAAAGCGCAGATTAGTTTTGCAGTAACTGCAAAGATGACCCCTGATCAGCGCCTTTGTTCTCGCTACACGAATAGTAGGGCATATCTTCTTAAATACAAAATTTCAAGTTTCTGGACATTTATGTGCTTGTACAGCTTAGTTTTTGTCGAAGCTATTCAGAAACCCAGAAAACCGGGTCTCGCGTTACGGCTCCAATAAGAAAGACGCTTACCTAGAACATATGAACAAATGCTGCCTAAAACTTTGTTGGCATCAAAACGATGAGAAAAAAATGTTGAATTACATCAAGGTTTTCAATGTAATCTTGACAGATGACATAATAATAATCAAACAGTTGTGAAACCATTACCGAAGGGTTTGATATAATTATTTTGTATAGTCATGGCAAGAAGACTTCCGTGTTGCAGAAAGAAACAGCGTTATATTGTTGTAGATTCTCAATGCATGATTTATCGCAGAATCGGAAATGATTGATTTCAATAAACAGAAACAAAACTCTTCTTGCCAGGAAACTGGTGTGTGTGTAAACCATACAATGTTGTGTGGAAGCAGTTTGTTTAAAATAAACAAGTACTATAGCACGTGATTGGTTGCACCTAATAACACATAGATATCTGTGAGATTTTCTACTGTCTCCAGGACAATAACCAGGATACCCAAGAGAATTTTCAACAAGCCATTATGTATGCTCTATAGAGGTACGCTCTATAGATAACAATTGATTTGCCTGGCAGTTGGCGGATTTACCTGTAAAATTATCCAAATAGCACTTTATTATCTCAGAGACGGACCTCCGTGAAAACCAACAAAACATCAGAACAATCACTTGGCTGTAAAATGAAATGCAGCTCACTGTTAGTGCAGACGTGAAATTAAGTTGACAGTAATAGTAAAGATACGTGTATATTACAAAAGACAATCACCTCTATGCATTATGACCAAGTAATGTTCAAGTATCCATATGGATTCTTTCGTTGCAGGCTTCTGGTTCATGCTGGCTTTGTTCCACATTATCAGGCTTAAGAGCCGCTAAGAATAGTTAGATTACCAGGAGTATGGTAAGAGTTTGCTTTAATGTTTACCTTGAATTAATGGAAACAGCTTAAGCGATTCCAAGCACCTGTAACCAGATAAATAGGAGGATAATCCATGTATTGTTATATCAGTCCATATCCATAAACGGATATTAATTGAGCAATCTACTGAGAATATTGATATTATTAAGATGCGAAAACATTATAGAAGATCGGTCTATCTACTCAGCAGCTTTGTGTGCGGTAGACAGAAATTTGCGCTACAAATGTTTTAACTTAGTCGGATCGTGCTGTACAATGGGTCATATATTTTATGGCACTTTAATTCCTTAAGGTCTGAGATAATTTCATGAAGCATGAAACGAAACTACAGAATTTCAAGGTCTGTCGCAGGCATAAAAATGACATGTCCATGAAATCTACTTGGGAAACAACTGAAGTATAAAATGATCAGGCAGAATGATTTAAGAACAATTTTGACAAGACCAAAACTATACATGTACATAGACATCCTAGAATACTGGCTAAGAGTACATGGTACTTGTTTGCCCTGGAAATTACACCAGCTGTGAACTCAGACATATCTAGGAAACAATGTTTCTGTGAAATTTGTAATATTGTTACTTTGTTTTTGCAATCATTAAATGGAGAGTGGGGCTAAATGGAGGCTATTTTAAAAACTGTTCTTAGAAAAAACGGCCTTCAAAATTATCCGCTATTTCTTCATTCATAGTAGACAAAAACTAAACACAGACTAAAGAACACGCACACATTTTCTAACATAAACGTAAGATAAAACCACAAAGACGTTTGAACAAAATACAAGTATACGAGCGTATAATTTGAAAGCCGGTTTCCAGTATAGTATGTAAGAGTCGGAAACTTACAAAATGCTTATATTAAAAAGATTATAAAGTAACAACGCCAACAATGAGGAGGCGATTGCCAAATGCTGCGTAAGAATAATTTTTGGCAATAAGACTCTGAGAAAATTGGTTAAATACAGCAAAATGTCGTCAAGCTCTCAATGTTATCTTGACAGATGGCATAACAATAATCAAACAGGTGTGAAACCATTACCGATTTGATTTTTTTATATATATTTTTCATTGCAAGATGATTTCCGGAATAACTGTGCTGCAAAAAGAAACAGCGTTATAGTGCTGTAGATTACTGTTTTATCAATTTATGCTCTATCGCTGAATCGGAATATATTGATTTCAATACACAAAATGATTCCACTTTACCAGCAAAATGGTGAGCTTAGACCAATGCTGTGGTGTAGCATTGGAAGAACGCCGGAGGAAACCGAAAATTAAAGGAAAGTTGAAATTCTTAAAATTCGAGTTATACGTTGGTCTTATATTTATTTTATGTTGTTGTTTCTTATATTTTTGTTTCCTACTATGCCAAGAACAGTATCAACACACGCTGAATAGCACGTGAAAGTTTACACTGAATAACAAAAGGCTGTCTGTGACATTTTAAAATTTCCTCATGGCAGTGATTGCTGACAATAAAACCACGATTTGAATTTGAACCACATTATGTTATAAACCGAATCGCTGCATGTGCAGAACTTTAGGTACATGCTCCTGTGATTTTTGAGCCGCGACGCAATAAAACCAGTCCTCGAGGTTTTCGACCAGGTCCGTCACCAAATCGGTCTGTTCAGTCTAAGATGGAGGCTAAACGCTCGAAATTTCGGATTTAAGAATAGAAATTGTATTGTCAAAGGCCCTGATCACTTGTGCATTTACTGCACAGCTTATCAGTGCCTTTGTTTTCGCATAGGCAAAAATCCAGTGCTCTCATGACGCGGCTTATTTAAATTTTGCTGCCTCCATCCACACGTATAACAACTTCTGTAACTCGTTGGATTGCTAAAAAATCGCGTTTTAAAAATGGTAACACGCAGTGTAGAGGACATTCACTCTTAATAACATTATTTGATCTGCTGTATATTGTGCGGTGTGCATTCAAATGAGATTCTAACCTTTCTTTTCTGATAAAAACCAGGACACCCGAGAGAATTTTCAGCAAACCATTATGTATGCTCTATACAGGTACGCTCTATAGATAACAATATCAAATCTCTTGATTGATTTGCCTGGCAGTTGGCGGATTTACCTGTTAAATTATCAAAATAGCGCTTAATTATCTCAAAGACGGAACTTCGTAAAGTCACGAACTTCGAAAAGTAGCAATGGCGGTAAAATAAATAGGGACCTAAGTGTAAGCTTGTCTGAAAATGGATTTGGCTACAGTAGACTACTGCTCTTCGCAATTTATAATCACCCCGACACTGTCATTTTGACCATTCATGCATCACATTTATAAATAACAAGTGTGCGTCTAGAACTTTTCGGTGAGGGATTTTGTTTCATGCATGTATTGTTCTGCATCACCGGGCTTAAGAGTCTCTAAGAATAGTTAGATTACCAGAGGTATGGCAAGATTTGCTTTAATGTTTACCTTGAATTAATGAAAACAGCATAAGCGATTCCAAGTACATCCAACCAGATAAATAAGAGAATAATCCGCATATTGTTCTATCAATTCATTAGATCAATCTAATGCGAATTTCGATGTTGTTCTGACACAAAAATCGTAGAAAAGATCTTTCTACTCGAGATGATCTACTCAGGGTCCCTTGTGCGAGGTTGTGAGAATATAACGCATATTTTGCACGTTGGAATCACAGTTTACTATGGATAATGTCCTAAAGCTCTGAGTTAATATTATGCAGCATGAACCTATACTATAGAATATCCAGGGACTGTCACAGCATTAACAGTCATGAAAGTCAAATGGAAAAAATCAAAACTTGAAAAAGCTACAATATGGAGGAAATCAAGGAAGGACCGCATATACTTATACGGTACGATACAATGTTGCGATAAAGGGAAATGTTAGAATATTCGCGAAAAGTACATGATACTTGTTTGTGCTGGAAAACTACCGAAGCAATGAACTCAGAAATATCCAAGACAGACTTTTACTGAATGAAATATGATATATCTATAATGTTGTCATTTTGTTATTTTGTTTCGTGTTGCTTTAACCATTAAATGGGGACAGACTATTACAACAATGTTCTTATAAGAAGAGGAGCTCGAATAATTCGCTATATTCTTTTTTCAAGACACAAATTATAAACGCAAGCAGATTTTAAACGAACATTTAAAATGATGATTCCATGAGTTCGAAGCTCCAAGGGCGCATGAAGAAGCCTGTTTCGCATATATAATGTATATATATAAAACAAGGTAACAACTTTCGCTTTGTGAATTATAGTAAAAAATATTATATTGGAATAGCATCATTAATGGGTAGCGTCTTGAGAAAACGTAATTATTGCTTATGAGAAAACAAAGGCGCAGATCAGCTGTGCAGTCACTAGCCATCTTCTGTGCTTGTACACCTTGGTTTGTGTCGAACCTGTTCGGAAACCCAAATGGCCGGTTTTCTCGCGTCATGGCTCCAATGAGAAAACGCTTACCAAGAACGTATTAACAAATGTTGCGTAAGAAAAAAATTGGCATCAAAACGATGAGAAAAACTGCTAAATTACAGTTTAAATTTAAAGTTTTTATTGTTATCTTGAAAGATGGCATAACAATAATCATACAGGTGTGAAACCATTACGAAGGGTTCGATATAATTATTTTGTATATTCATGGCAAGAAGATTTCCCTGTTGCAGGAAGAAACAGCGTTATATTATAGTTGTAGATTCTAAATGCGTGATTTATCGCTGAATCGGAATTGATTGATTCCAATAAACAGAATAAATCTTCTTGTCTGCAAACTGGTGTGCGTTAACCCAGCCAATGTTGTGTTGAAGCAGTTCATTTAAAATAAAGAAGTACAATAGCACGTGATAGGTTGTACCTAATAATACAGTGCTGTCTGTGACATTTTCTACTATCTTCAGGACAATAATTGTTGGCAATAATATCGCAATATACAATTCGAAACACAACATGTTTATGAACATAATTTATATAAGTCAAAATGCCGCATGTGCAGAAGTTTAGATCCGTGCACTTGTGATACTAAAAAATAAAAGTATGCAATGATTAGGAGATGGCGCAATCAGAAAAAAAAACTCCTACTCCTAAAACCGAGGTGGGAAAATTTTACATTGACAATCAGGTTTAAGCCTCGTTGCCTCCTTCCGCACAGTATCTTGTCGAGTTTAACAAAGAAAATTACAAATGAAATCGTTGAATTGCTGGGAAATCGTATTTTAAATGATAAAACACGCACAAGGAATGCATACTAAGTTTAACATCAGACAATATTATCTACTGTATAGTGCGTGGCATGTATTCAAGAAAGATTCTAGGCTTTCTTTTATGACAAAAAACAGGATACCCAGGAGAATTTTCAACAAGCCATTATGTATGCTCTATACAGGTACGCTCTATAGATAACCATATCAAATCTCTGATTGATTTGCCTGGCAGTTGGTGGATTTACCTGTAAAATTATCAAAATAGCGCTTGACGGACCAACGGAAAGCCAGCAAACATCGAGGAGTTTACCTGGCGATAAAGTCAAATGCAGCTCTCTATTAAGCGTAGAGATACGTGTATGTTACAAAAGACAACCATCTCTATGGATTTTGGTCACGGAATATACAAGTATCAATATAGATTCTTTCGTTGCAGGCTTCTGGTTTAGCGTGCTTTGTTTCGCATTGCAAAGCTTAAGAGCCTCTAAGAATAGGTAGATTACCAGCGGTATGGCAAGAGTTTGCTTTAATGTTTACCTTGAATTAATGGAATCAGCTTAAGCGATTCCAAGCACCTGTAACCAGGTAAATAGGAGAATAATCCATGTATTGTTATATCAATTTCGTATGCATAAAGATATTAATTGAGCAATCTACTGAGAATATCGTTGTTATTCTGATGCGAAAACCTTAGAGAACATCAGTCTACCTACTCAGCAGCTTTGAGTGCGATAGACAGAAATTTGCGCTTGGTCAGATCATGTTGTACAATGGGTCATGTTTTTATGGCATTTTACTTCCTATTCAGTCTCTAGTTCTGTATATACTGACAATATCTTACAGCATCTACGTATGTCTCTTTGATAGCTTCAGAATTAGGCAAGTCTGAAGGAGTGAAAATTTCATCAGAATTAGCAAAATAATAAAAATGGCATAAAAACTTAAAGTAAGTAGGAGACTTGTACAAGTCTATTTAATTCCTTAAGCTCTGAGATAATTTCATGAAGCATGAAACGATACTAAAGAATTTCAAGGACTGTCACAGGCATAAAAAGGTACAAGTAGGCAAAGATCAGGAAAAGGCGCAATCAGAAAAAGATTCCCACTCCAAATACCGAGGTGGGAAAAAACCAAACTAACAATCAGGTACTTATACCATGAAACATATCGTAAGCCGAATGAGCAGCTATTTTCCCAATAGGTGGCCACTCAGTTACCTTAACTTAACTAAAAATATGAAAACATACATAAGGCGCCAACAGCACAAAAAATTTTAAACACCAAGACATAAAACAAAAAGAACCACTACAGAAGTATCGACTTGGAACGATCAGTAACACCTGGCATGTTTAGGAAATCCACATGGGAAACAACTGAAGTACAAAATAACCAGAATACGTAAGACGCATATGTTAAACCAAGGTAAGAAAAAATTTTGACAAGACCAAAAACCACAAGGACGTTTGAACAAAATACACGTATATCATTGGAAAGCCTCTTTCGAGTATGTAAGAGTAGAAAAAGGATCAAGTGGGCAATCAGAAAGAGAATCCCTCCCCCAAAAACCGAGGTGGGAAAAACTAAATTAACAATCAGGCACTTATCATGTTATACCAAGGAAACATATCGTAAGCCGAATGAGCACCTTACTATCTGCTTTGGTAAAAAATCAACGTTCACTTTATGAATTATAGTAAAAAGATTATATTGGAACAACGTCAACAATGAAAAGGAGATTGCCAAGAACGTAAGAACAAATGCTGCGTAATAATATTTTTTGACAACAAGACTCTGAGTAAAATGGTGAAATACAGAAAAGTTTCGTCAGGTTCTCAATGTTATCTTGACAGATGCCATAACAATAATCAAAAAGGTGTGAAACCATTACCAAAGAGTTTGATTGGATTATTTTATATATTTTTCACTGCAAATATTGTTACCGGAATAGTTATGTTGCAGAAAGAAACAGCGTTATAGTGTTAGATTACTGTGTTATCAATTTATGTTCTATCGCAGAAGCGGATTGATTGATTTCAATAAACAAAATGATTCCTCTTTTCCAGCCAAATGGTGTGCTAAGACCAATGATGTTGTGTAGCATTTGAAAGAACGCCGGAGGAAACCGAAAGTTAAAGGAAAATTGAAGATTTTTCATATGGCTTAAACCCGAAAACTAAAGAAACTTAGTGGCATACACAGTTGTAGAATAGAACCGTTTTCAATTAAAGATCTTTCATCTGGCTTAACATTTTGGTGTGTTTTCAGTCTTATAATATTCAGTTACCGACAAATAAGTACAGGTGATGCTTAAAAAATTTAATGTTTATGTTTTCCTGGGACCCGTCTCTTGATTTCAAGCTGTATCTGGAACAGCTTACGTTTCCTGAATATCTCATGTGGGTTGAACACGAAAGGGGTAGGAATGCAGAAGGCAGAACATCATAGTTTTGATGTCATATAAAGTATGAAAATAAATGTTACTGTATATCATCAAAAACAACCATGTCATTCAAACTTGAAGATTTCATAGCTGCGCCTTCTCAAGAGCTGTTAAGCTTGACCAAAGTGAGCGATCTTTTAGGAATCGCAAGTCATTATTATCTATCTGATGTTAAAACATCTATAACGTGAAAATTAAGAATGTTATTCAGTTTCCTGTTGATGAGAAAAATTTTGAACCCGCAGCCTCATCTCATTTTGTGGTCTCACAAACCGACAAAAGAAAACCACCAGTTGAACCCCGGTGGGCCAAGCAACAGACAAGAAGCTCCGGCCCCAACCAACTGAAATGAATAGCTTTATGTTGTAGAGTCTAACGCCCGACCCACCGGCGGGAAATTAAAGAAGGCAGCATATAGTTACCAACCATGATTGAGTGCAAACTAAGCATGCAGAATGTCGCATAAAATTTTAATTTATAACCTATAAGTCTGTAACGTGTAATGATTTTTCTGAACTGAAAAGAAATATCATTCCTTCCTATAAGTCATAATTTTCTGTCCTACACTCTTGAAATAATATTATGCAGCATGAAACAACAATATAGAATATCAGGGACTGGCATAGACATAAACAAAGCCATGAAAGTCAAATGGAAAATAACTAAGTTTAAAAAAGCTACGATATGGAGGAAATCAAGGAAGGACCACATGTACTAATATGATACGAGCCGCGACGTGAGAAAACCGGTCTTCGGGGTTTCCGACCAGGTCCGACACAAACCGGCCTGTACAAGCTCAGAAAAGAGCTAGAAGCTTGAAATTTCGGATTTAAGTAGAAGAGGAATTGTACTATCCGAGTAGCGAAAACAAAGGCGCTGATCAGCTTCGCGGTTACCGCGAAGCTGATCTGCGCCTTTGTTTTTGCATAGGCAAAAATCCGGTTTTCTCACGATGCGGCTCATACAATACAATATTGCAATAAAAGGGAATGTTAGAATATTCGCGAAAAGTACATCATACTTGTTTGTGTAGGAAAACTACCAAAGCAACGAACTCAGAATTATCTAGGAGAGAATTTTACTGAATGAAATATGATACACCTGTAATATTGTCATTTCGTTATTTTGTCTTTTTTCGTTAACCATTAAATGGGGACAGACTATTATAAAACTGTTCGTAGAAGAAGAGGAATTCGAATTATTCGCTATATTCTTTTTTCAAGACACAAATTACAAACGCATGCCTTTGTTAATCCCAGTTTTATACGAGCTTGTAAAAGTACGATCTGATGGGTTCAAAACTCTAAAAGCGTCTGAACAAAAGAAGATAGAACGCCTGTTTCGCATAAATAATGTAGCAAACTAACAAATTTGAAAATACTTTTTTGTAAACACAAATTCCACGTTGCGAATTAGCAAAAATAATAATATGGAAAAGCATACATAGTGAGCCGCGTCAAGAGAAAACTGAATTATTGCCTAACGAAAACAAAGACGCAGAGTAGCTGTGCAGAAACTGCAGAAACTGCACAGCTGATCAGTGACTTTGTTCTTTAGGGCGTCTCTTCTTTTTATATACAAAATTTCAAGCTTCTAGACATCCTGTGTGCTTGTACAGCTTGTCGAACCTGTTCGGAAACCCAGAAGGCCGGTGCTTCATTGAGAAGACGCTTACCAAAAACGTATCAACAAATGCTGCGTAAGAGAAAAACTGGCATCAAAACGATGAGGAAAAAAAATCAAAATACAGCAAAATTTTCAATGTTATCTTTACAGATGACATAAAAATAATCAAACAGGTTACCGAAGGGTTCGACATAATTATTTTGCATATTCATGGCAAGAAGATTACCGTGTTGCAGAAACAAACAGCGGTATATTGTTGTAGATTCTCAATGCGTGATTTATCGCAGAATCGGAACTGTTAGAAAACAATCTTTTTGCCTGCAAACTGGTGTGCGTAAACCAAGCCAATGCTGTGTTGATGCAGTTTATTAAAATAAAGAAGTAAAATAGCACGAGATAGGTTGCACCTAATAACACAATGATGTCTGTGACATTTTCTACTTTCTTCAGGACAATAATTGTTGGCACTAAAACCGCAATCTACAAATTGAAGCACACCATGTTTATGAACATAATTAATAAAAGACAAATGCTGCATGTGCAGAATTTTAGGCACGTGCATCTGTGGTATTAAAAAGGTAAAAGTAGACAATGGCCAGGAAATGGCGCATTCACAAAGACACTCCTACTCCAAAAACCGAGGTGGGAAAACTTAACTGAGAATCAGGTTTAAAACTTCGTTGCCTCCGTCAGTTTCTTGTCGAGTTTAACAAAATATTACAAATGCACTCGTAGAATTGCTGGGAAATCGCGTTTAATATGATAAAAAGCAGGTAGAAGAAATGCATAATACATTTTACTTTTCGTTTGAACGATTTTATCTACTGTTTATTGTGTGGCATGTATTCAAGAAAGGTTCTAGGCTTTCTTTTTTGACAAAAGCCAGGATACATAAGAGAATTTTCAACAAACCATAATGTGTGCTGTTAAGTATTTTCTTAATATGATTTTTCTTATTTCTTGTATATCACTGAACCACTGCAGAAGCCGAGGATGAGATTAGGTACCTGTAAAATCGGTTGCCCGCCAGTAATTTTATATTACTGATCGTTCCAAGGCGATACTTCTGTGGTGGTTCTTATTGTTTTATATGTTGGTGTTTTTTTTAATGTGCTGTTGGCGCCTTATGTATATTATCATATTTTTAGTTAAGTTTAGGTAACTGAGTGGCCACCTATTGGGAAAATTCGGCTTACGATATGTTTTCATGGTATAAGTGCCTGATTGTTAATTTAGTTTTTTCCCACCGAGGAAGAGTGGGAATCTCTTTCTGGTTGCGCCTTTTCCTGATCGATGCCTACTTGTACCTTTCTATACAGGTACGCTCTATAGATAACCATAACAAATGTCTGATTGATTTGCCTGGCAGTTTGCGGATTTACCTGTAAAATTATCAGAATAGCGCTTTATTATCTCAGAGACGGGCCTTCATAAAGTCAACAAACATCTAGGAGTTTACCTGGCGATAAAGTCAAATGCAGCTCTCTGTTTAGCGCAGACGTGAAAAAAAGTTTACAGGAATAGTGCAGATACGTGTATTTAACAAAAGACAATCATCTCAATGCATTTTGTCCAAGTAATATTCACGTATCCATATGGATTCTTTCGTTCCAGGCTTCTGTTGTTCCACATTACCAGGTTTAAGAGCCTCTAAGAATAGTTAGATAACCAGCGGTATGGCAAGAGTTTGGTTAAATGTTTACCTTGAATTAATGGAAACAAGCACCTGCAATCAGGTAAATATGAGAATAACCCATGTATTGTTATATCAATCCATATCCATAAAGATATTAATTGAGCAATCTACTGAGAATATTGATATTATTAAGATGCGAAAACCTTATAGAAGATCGTCCTACCTACTCAGCAGCTTTGAGTGCGATAGACAGAAATTTGCGCTTTGTCGGATCATGCCGTACAATGGGCCATGTAGTTTATGGCAGTTTGATTTCTAGACCGATATTCACAATACCTTACAGCATCTACGTTTGTCTCTCTGATAGCTTCAGAATTAGACTTAAGTCTAAAAGAGTGAAAATTTCATCAGAATTAGCAAAGTAATAGATTTTAGAAAAAAAATGTCATAAAAACTTAAAATAAGTAGGAGACTTGTACAAGTCTATTTCATATGTTAAACCAAGGTAAGATCAATTTTTGACAAGACCAAAAATGTGCATTCAAATAGGCATCCTAGAAAATTTGTGAAGAGTGCATGTTACTTATTTGCCCTGGAAATTACAACAGCAGTGCAGAAATATCTGGAAGACAGAGTTTCTGAGAAATTTGTAATATTGTCATATTGTTTTTGCAATAAAATTAATTATAAAACTGCTCTTAGAAAAAAACGGTCTTTGAAATTATACACTACTTCCTTATTCATTTTATACAAAAAGTAAAACGCAGACTTGAAAAACACGCACATATTTTCTAACATAAACGTACGAAGATAAAGTTTCAAAACCACAAGGACGTTTGAACAAAATACACGTATATAATTAGAAAGCCTGTTTCGGGTATATACGAGTAGGAAAAATACTACATCAGGAAAACATGTCCGTGCAATATATACCCCCTTAAACCCCACTTTTATATAGCAAAACTGGGGTTTGCAGGGGTATATCTATTTTTCTTATTTTTGCTCCAAAACATAGATTGTGGGTACTCGTTAGAACCGCCTCAGCGAGGTGGTTCTAACGTGTAACAACAATCTATGTTTTGAGCAAAAATAAGAAAAACATCAACATTATTCTGGTGAATTTTTTTATTTTTGGTACTGAAAAAAATGTCTATATATTGCATGGGCATGTTTTTGTAATGAGATGCTTTGGCGAATTATACTAAAAAGAATACATTGGAACAGCGACAACAATGAGAAGACATTTGAGCCGCCTCGTGGGAAAACCAACAATGTGGTTTCCGAACAGGTCCGATACAAACCGGCCTGTACAAGCACAGAAAAGAGCTAGAAGCTTGAAATTTCGGATTTAAAAAGATGAGGGATTGTACTATGCGAGTAGCGAAAACAAAGGCGCTGATCAGCTTCGCGGTTACCGCGAAGCTGATCTGCGTCTTTGTTTTCGCCTATGCAGATTGTTGGTTTTCCCATGAGGCGGCTCATTTGCCAAGATCGTAAGAGCAAATGCTGCGTTAGAATATTTTTTGGCAACAAGACTCTGAGAAAAAATGGTAAAATACAGAAAAGTTTCGTCAAGTTCTCAATGTTATCTTGACAGATGGCATAGCAATAATCATACAGGTGTGAAACCATTACCGAAGGGTTCGATTTGATTCTTTTATATTTGTTTTCATTGCAAGATGATTTCCGAAAAATCTGTGTTGCAGAAAGAAACAACGTTATAGTGGTGTCGAATGTATGTTATCAACTTATGATTTATCACAGAATCGGACTTGATTGATTTCAATAAACAGAATTGTTTCAACTAATGTACGTATACTAAAACAATGCTGTGTTGTAGCAACGTTAAGAAAATCAAACGAAGTCGAAAATTGAAGGAAAGTGACATTTCCATGTATGACGTAATACAAAAATATGTTAGTTCACTTTGCTTGAAATTTGAGCCGAAAACCAGCAATCTGCATATGCGAAAACAAAGCCGCAGATCAGCCATGCAGTAACTGCATGGCTGATCAGCGCCTTTGTTTTCGCTCCATTGATAGTGCAATACCTCTTCTTCTTAAATCCTAAATTTCAAGGTTCTAGCCTGCTCCTGAGATTGTACAGGCCGGTTTGTGTCGGACCTGGTCGGAAACCCAAATTGTTGGTTCTCTCACGCACATGCTAATGCTGCTTTAGCATGTCAAAACGTACTCAGTTACCGACAGTTTCTAAGTACATCATCATGCAATGTAAAACAATCACGCATCAGCAAAATCTCTTGACCATCACGCCACAATTTGAGCCGCCTCGTGGAAAAACCAACAATGTGGTTTCCGAACAGGTCAGACACAAACTGGTCTGTGCAGTCACAGAAAAGAGCTAGAAGCTTGCACTTTCAGATTTAGGTAGAAGAGGAATTGTACTATCCGAGTAGCGAAAACAAAGGCGCTGATCAGCTTCGCGGTCACCGCGAAGCTGATCTGCGTCTTTGTTTTCGCCTATGCAGATTGTTGGTTTTCCCATGGGGCGGCTCATTTATCAATTTTTGTAAATATTATTATCGGACAGACACATGAACAGACGTCTGATATAGAGTGATGTAATCCGCCATTGACTGATTACTTTAAAAATATAAAACTTCTTTATCAAGTTATCTTTGTCTCGTTGACCTTGATGACCTGATGTTGCAATTATACTTGACAGTCTGAGCCAAATTAAAAAGGGAATTCTTTAACATAGTCTTCGACAATGTTTGTAGAGTTCCGATCTTGTACGAGTATTTATGTTGATTCCTTCAGTAATTTATTGGATGACCGCTCCAATGTGATTATTTGTTATTTATATTTTCCGTCGGCCTCTCAATTGTGCTCGTCATCTTTGGTTTTGCTTGTTGTTAGAGAGAGAGAGAGAGAGAGAGAGAGAGAGAGAGAGAGAGAGACAGACAGACAGACAGACAAACAGACAGACAGAGCACGGACGATGACGATCCACATCATTTTCTGAATTTACCATCTTCTCTTTTTGTCGATCCATTGACAATTTCAGAGAAGAAAGAACTGCCTCAATGTGAATTAATAACTCGGTGTTTCAATTGTATTTTCTAATTTACTTTTTCATCCCGTCAACTGTGTTTCAGAATCAAGTGTTCTAGTTATCCAAATCACTTACTATAAGCATTTGTTATTGCACGGATGCCAGATCGTGATAAATACATATGATTGCTCAATATCAGTTCCGCATATTTCGATGTTTATAGTTCTGAAAATCGTTTATTTTATTTCGGCTAGAAATAGTAAATTGATCGATAAGATGCGTGCAACTTTAAGCAAAATGAGAGATTACAATTTCTATAGCAATTGCATTTGGAGGAAGGCCAGACGCTTTCGAATAAGAAACATCACTCAAAATTTGGCTTATACAATTTTCGTTATAGAGGTTTATGTGCCATCATCTTTTAATACAACGCTAGGCATATGCTAATAAAATTGAAAATCTCAGTAATCTAGTATGTGAAAAACTCTTAACCGGTTTAATCCCCCCCCCCCAAGTAGCTTTATATTACTGATCGTTCCAAGGCGATACTTCTGTTGTGGTTCTAATTGTTTTGTGTTTTGGAGTCAAAATTTTGTGCTGTTTCAGCCTAATGTACGTTTTCATATTTTTAGTTAAGTTCGGTAACTGAGTGACCGCCTATTGTGAAATAGCTGCTCACTCGGCTTACGATATGTTTTCTTGGTATAAGTAACTAAGTGTCATTTCAGTTTTTTCACATCCCTCAGTTTTTGGAGTGGGACTTTCTTTCTGATTGCGCAATTTCCTGATCATTGGCTACTTGTATCTTTCCATAATCAACGCATTTGAGAGGTCAGCAGCAAGCAAAAACTGTTCACACAGTGTCTCATGATTTCTCTCCTTAATGATTCTCATTTAATGTTTTTAATCGCAAACATTTAAACATAAAGTTTTAAATTTTGAGGAAATAAACCACAGGAATGGTATAGTATATATTTCTTTCAAAACTTTCAAAGCTTCTTTGCTTGATTTAAGGCATTGATTAAAACGACAGAGATAGGAATTTCACAGATCGAATGTTTCAGTCTCATGCTATCTTCTTTACGCGTGATTATCCTTGCAACATTTTCATGTTTTCATATATTAAAATTAAATTTGCAAATCGGATTAAATTTAACTCGGTTACTATTTCATGACTTCTTGGTTAGATATGCGCGTGCCTGTGGGAGACACATGTACCCACTCAAAGTATCGTGCTGTGGATTTCAAATTGACTTGACATAATGGCGCTAAATAGTTTCACAAATACGTTTCAGGGAATTCAGAGCCGATCCCTGGCTTCTCAAACTGAATTCTTTTGGGCACTCCTAAACACTGCTCTGGCCCAAGTCATCCACAAAGTTAAAATTCTTAGCATTTCTCGTTATTCGTAGTTTTGCATTATTTCATGGTCATATGACGGCAACGACGATACATTTTTCATAGTAAAACTCAAGTGCCATGAGCTGAAACTTTCTTATAGGACATTTTTCACTTCAGCAAGATTGCAGCTATGCCCATATTTGGTAAAAAAGTAATTCATTAAGTACTGCAAACTCATAGTCTGTTTAGACGGGTTCGAACCAGGTCCGATCTATATTGGACCGGTCCAAGTTAGTCCGGAATAAATCTATCTTGCTGTTTACATTGAATTATTTAGATCGGAACAAATGACTCAGCGCACTAGATATAAGCTCTTAGAAAGAACCTGTTTTAATACATGTATGACATGCATATCTCGTATACGAAATCAAAGTATGTCGCGGGAAAACGCTCAGCTTTTCGCTACTACTTCGGCATTATTTAAGCTGTGCATTCTAAACTATAGACAAATAATCATAGGTGCATAAATAAACATGACTGTCTGTAAACAGTTAAATATAATTTGATTTAATTCCATTACAAGTATTTTGCAAGATCTTTTCCTTATTATGTTTTATGGTACCGGCGTATGTCAGTCGGAAAATGTGTGAAACTGGACGTTCGCGGGAAAATCTGAGTAAATACACAGCCCATAATTGACGCATTTTCTTTACTCAGAAACAATTCATTCAGCTTATTATCATATATTTCTGCAAATTGTCTAAAATAAATATTGATTCTACGTTGGACCGAACCAAAGTGTTTAGACGGAATATTTGTACCGAACCAGGATCGGAACAAGATTTGGACCGGACCAAGTCCTAGGTTATGTACCGGGCCAAGTTGGACCGTTCCAATATTTTGGAGCAAACCAAATGTGTTCGTCTAAACACTTGGACCGAACCAGGTCCGGTCCTGGTTCGGAACAAATTCGTCGTGTAAACAGCATATTATACAACTCATAAGCTGTATCATCGTCATACCTGCATTGCGATCTAATATGAGACGAGATGGGCTGACAGTGAGCATGTGGATAAATTGCTTAAAGCAGCGGTCTACAACTTCTTATTTGATCTTCTTGATATATCGCCAACTGTTGCCTTCTGAAACCATATAGGTGGAAAAAGCCTAGCCTACAAGCCCCTTACTATCTGGGTCCTAAAGAAATAGATGGACTACTTGTGCCTCCAGTCAAAGTCTAGTCAGAAGCGTAGAAACTTTGTTTCTTTGGATAATTACTTAACGTCCCAGTCAACAGCTATGGCCATGTCGGGACGTTTCCACTTTATGGGACTTTTACCCAAAATAAGGATGTCGTGACTTCCAAAAAGAGCTTCAAACATAACCACCCAAATAAACCACAAAAGCTTATACTTATGGATGGTCTGACTTGTGCCACTTTTCCTGAAAAGGCTCAGACCCGAAGTGTTAGTTGAAACAAACAAAATATGTTCAAAGGACAAGCATCGAAAAGCAGTCGCTCTGCTGAGAAAAACACGAAAAGGAAATAAAGAGTGATTTAAAATCATGAAGCGCAAAATTATATTCTTGAGTCTTTTGTAGAACTCCAGTAAATGAATCAGTAAATGTTCGATTCTAAGAATGTGCTCCTAGTCCAAGAGATACTTTTGTTGTTATATTTGTATATGTCTATATCATTAATCAATGTTAGCACTATTAAACATGAAACAACGAAGTTTTTGTCATCACTGAGGTTTAACTGCACTCAATGGAGTTGTTGTAGAAAACGATGCCAACGATTATAATATAAACGAGGGTTGAAGTATTGATATCAGCATCAAAGGTTTTAATTAAAAATCTGTGGAACTATATAACCTGATTCATAACACGTAAGCATTCAATGATTTATCGAAGGTAGTTTGGTTACAGCAGTTGCTTTGAGCAATTCCAAAACTATTTCTTCCAAAGATGGAATTGAATAGAGATGAATATATTCTTTGAGATTAAATGGACCATTAAAATTTATTGGCACGATTTGTAACCCACGAAGGGTATTAGTAATTCTTTTTTCAATAATTGCAAAGGATGAGTAACTTAACAACTATCATTCCTCGTTTGTTATTCCTTTAGCCTTTTGATGGGTTCCAAATCGGTATCAGGCCATACTGACAAGCTTCCGTTTATTTGTAAAGATTCAAATAATTTCATGCCTGGGTTTTAACTCTATTTTTTATCTCGTGTTTTTAAAAAATAGCAAAACGTTTTTCATGAAAATTCAAAAGTTCTTAATCCTGCCTATTGAAAGTTATTCCTCAGTGAGAAAATCAGTTTTGAATAAATCATTTTTAAAAACGTGCTTTGCAATCGTAATGGGAAGTCATTGACTTATTATGCATAGTGACACATCAAATAAATTGTGTTTTGTTGATACTAGTATCAACGCCAAACAGACTGATACGATGAAAAACGAAAGTTGAAAAGGAAAAAAAAAATATGGCCATACTTTACCCAACAAACCAAAAATACAAAATCACGGTACCTCGTCAGTTCATATTCTCATCAAGAAAACATGTTCGTGAAATATGTAAAACCCCACTTTTATATTGAAAAACTGGGGGCAGGGGTATACATAAATTTCTTATTTTTGATCCAAAACATACATGTACATAGTGGGTACCCGTTAGAACCGCCTTCGAGAGGCGGTTCTAACGTGTACACACAATGTATGTTTTGAGCAAAAATATATTTAAAAAAAAATCAAAAGTTTTCCAATGAAACTTTCATTTTCTTTTCTTCTGAAAAAAAAATGTATGTATATTGCATGGTCACGTTTTCGTTATGTTATTACAAATCAAACCACAGACGGTAATTCTTTATCACCTGAACCTCACTGGTGACAAACTATGTCATCGCTAGTGATATCTTCATATTTATGTACAAATGTATACACATTTTTCTGTTTGTTTCATGTTCCATAGTAATGACAGTTTAAACACGAACATTCACTCTGTCGCCGTGCATAAAGAATTCCATTCGTCATCAGTGTAAGTTACAACCTTGTTGACGTCATTCGTACCTTCTGTAGATGTTTTATCCACTTTTTCATCATGCTTCTGCTCTTTATTGGGTGGCGAGGAGGGATTTAATTGTTCGTAATGGCATACACTTGTGCATGCTACCCTCTCACATACATTGTTGTACAATGTTGGAATAAATCAATGAATACTTAGAGTCTTTGAATGTGTAAAACCTTTTCTATGATACAGAATATCCTCAGAAAATATTTATGTAAACTTTCATCACAAAACAAATTACCTAGTCTGATAAGCAAAGTGATTCATTTTCTGAATAAACAAATCAAGATGAAAGTGATGTTTTAGCTAAATTCTCAAGGTATGAAAAGGTCACGGCTAGATTCTTGGTGGATTATTCTGTATTCTGAATACGATTTTGATATACGTCTATAAATATGCATCTATAAATTACCTCGTAGCAGGAGCTCACATGGGTGAGAGTTATAAGCTAGCTTGTATTTTTACTGAGCGTTGTAACGTAGAACGTTAAAGTTCCTCATTACTTGTTTTGGTGTATCAATGTCTGTGCTTTTACACTTAATGTGTATTTTCATATAATTATTTCTCTCAGTATATATATTCTCTCTGGCTGAGCAGGGATTAGGAAAAGGTACAGGTTTACAATGAACAGGAAAAGGAGCAATCAGAAAACCCCCACTCCAAAATCGAGGTGGGGAAAAAATAAATTGACCATTAGGTAGCGAATACTTAAAAATCATATCGTAAGCCAAGTCAGCAGCTATTTCCCAATAGGCGGCCACTCAGTTACCCGAACTTAAATAAAAATCTGAAACCGTACATACGGTTCAAACAGCACAAAAAATAATTCGACTCCAAAACATAAAACAAAAGGAACCACAACAGAAGTATCGCCTTGGTACGATCAGTAATATAAAATTAATGGGGGTCTTAAATCGATTTTACAGTCGCCTAACCTCAACCTCGTCTTCAGCAGTGTTTCATAACATTTAGTTACTTGTTCGGTCCTTGTGGTGAATTTCTAACTAGTAGGACAAACAAATAAATCATGATAACCACCATGATGAATCAAAAATAAGGACTCACTGATTCAGTAAGCTGCCCGACGATGGAGATCACTTGGCGGTGAATAACTTACTTAAACCCGGAGCAAAAGAAAAACACCAGTTGAACCCCGTAGGGCCAAGCAAGAGATAAGACGCTCCGGTCCCAACCAACTAAAATGAGTTGCTTTATGTCGTGGCCATCATAGAGTCGTAAGCCCCACCCACCGGCGTGCAATTAAAGAAGGCAGCACAGTTATCAACCATGACTGAGTTAAAAACTAAGCATGCAGACTGTCGCATAACATTCAACTCATAACCTATACCTAGAAAGACCATCAAGTCATTTCATTCGCTGACTTCCTGTTCCTTATCAGTACCTACTATTTAGACTTATTGCACCTATGGATGTGTCAAAACGATTGTTTATTATTAATTAAAAGCATGTACTCTAACCCTTTCGCAAAATATGAAGGAACTGTTTAATGTCAAAATCCACTGTGATTGTCAAACGCTGTGTAAATTGTTATGACATAATGAATGTTTTGAAAGTAATTATATAACTTAATAAGAACTGATTTGACATTTTAATTGTATTTCTTAGTAATTTAAAAATTGATAATTACATGTTAATGTATTTTCTGCATTTGTTTAATCGTAATTAAATGCTCTTTATTTGTCAAAAGAGTAATTTTGACAAGTAACATAATGTTGTCGCCAAACAAACTGATTTCAAATATGCCAGTTAAAGCGATCTTGACAACGTTCGTTCTTGACAATGGTTTTGTTGATTCCAAAGCAATTATTGGGGGAAAACAACACTCCAAGATAGCATTCACTTGTCAGAGGTGCAGGGGACTGATAAGACGAGACATAACGATATGATGTCTCTTGCAACGTGGTAAATAAAAGATCCACGGACCGCCACAATAATACGCCGTACAGTCTCTAATATATACCAATTAAATATGAGCCGCTCCATGGGAAAACCAACAATCTGCATAGGCGAAAACAAAGGCGCAGATCAGCTTCGCGGTTACCGCGAAGCTGATCAGCACCTTTGTTTTCGCTACTCGGATAGTACAATTCCTCCTCTACTTAACTCCAAAATTTCAAGCTTCTAGCCTGCTTCTGTAGCTGTACAGGCCGGTTTGTGTCGGACCTGCTCGGAAACCACATTGTTGGTTTTCCCATGAGGCGGCTCAATTATATTAATAATGTGTGTGAAACGGTACAAGAGGCAAAGATCAGGAAAAGGCGCAATCAGAAAGAAATTCCCACTCCAAAAACCGAGGTGGGAAAAACTGAATTGACAATTATGTACTGATACTAAGAAAACATAGGCGGCCACTTAGTTACCCGAACTAAATTAAAATATAAAAACATAAGGTGAAAACAGTACATTAATTCGACTCCAAAACATAAAACAAATGGAACCACAAGAGAAGTATCGCCTTGGACCGATCAGTAATATACAATTACCGGTTTTACAGGGCCATCTTCTGCAGTGGTTCACAACATTATGTTTATTGTTCCGTCCTCGTGGTGAATCTCTACCTAGTCAACGAATCATCAAGGACAAACAAATATATCATGCTAACCACCCCGATGAATCAAAAACGAAGACTCAACAGATTCAGTAGGCTCCCCGGCGATGGAGATCCCTGGCCACCGAATAACTTACTGAAAAGGTACAAGTAGGCAAAGATCAGGAAATTGCGCCATCAGAAAAAGATTCCCACTCCAAAAACCGAGATGGGAAAAAACTAAATTAACAATCAGGTACTTATACCATGAAAACATATCGTAAGCCGAATGGGCAGCTATTTTCCCAATAGGTGGTCACTCAGTTACATAAACTTAACTAAAAATATGAAACACCAAGGCATAAAACGAAAGAACCACCACAGAAGCATCGCCTTGCAACGATCAGTAATATAAAATTACTGGCGGGCTTAAATCGATTTTACAGGTACCTAACCTCACTCTCAGCTTTTGCAGTGGTTCATAACATTTAGTTAGTTCTTCGGTCCTCGTGGTGAACCTCTAACTAGTCAATGAATCATCAAGAACAAACAGATAAATCATGATAAACATCCTGATGAATCAAAAACGAGGACTCAACAGATTCAGTAAGCTGCCCGACGATGGAGATCCTTCGGCGCCGAATAACTTACTAACTCCGGAGCAAAAAAAACAACCAGTTGGGCCCCGCCGGGCCAAGCAAAAGCAAGAAGCTCCGGCCCCAACCAACTAAAATGAATAGCTTTATGTCGGGGCCATCATAGAGTCTGACGCCCGACCCACCGGCGTTCAATTAAAGAGGCAGCATAGTTATCAACCATTATTGGGTTAAAAACTAAGCATGCAGACTGTCGCATAACATTCAAGTTATAACCTATACGTGTGTAACGTGCAATGATTTTTCTGAACTGAAAAGAAAAAATATTTCTTCCTATAAGTTTCTTAAATGTGTAAACCAAGTCACCATAAAATTTTGGTTCCGAAAGGCCCTCACATAAAAGCGTCTTTAGCCCATCATTAAATTTGGAAATCAACTCATGGTGTCTGCGATAAAATTCAAAAAATGTTTTTAATAGAGTGCATACAATGCAATGATGAATGCAATGTATTCAACATCGGCAATATTATTTCATACAACAGGGATACGTGACACCTTGTCATCCGTCATTCAGGATGACATTGTTTTTCTCGTTTATCGATGCTTTATGCTCGCTCTGACAATTGAGCCGCCCCATGGGAAAACCAACGATCTGCATAGGCGAAAACAAAGGCGCAGATCAGCTTCGCGCTAACCGCGAAGCTGATCAGCGCCTTTGTTTTCGCTACTCGGATAGTATTATTCCTCCTCTACTTAAGTCCAAAATTTCAAGCTTCTAGCCTACTTCTGTAGCTGTACAGGCCGGTTTGTGCTAGACCTGTTCGGAATCCAAATTTTTGTTTTTCCAACGAGGCGGCTCAGTTGTTGGATGAGAATCTAATTATTTTGCTCCTTTGAAATCTAATTCTGCGTTTAACATATCTCCTCAAATGATATGTTTATTGCTGTTAAATTGCTGCAACTTCTTTTTCAATTGCAAATGAAAATTGATACTCAGATCAGTTTGATGCATTTCATTACACTAGCATTACTGCATGCATCAAGTCCCTGTTCACGCATATCGTATCAGTGCGTTAAGTTAGATCTAAGAAATTGACTTCACATACCGAGAGGGAACTTGAGTTGTGCCTGTTTGTGGACAGCCTTCATGATAATGTTCTTTAATTTCAGTATCATTTATTGCGTTTATAGCATCTTTCGTAAAAGGAGTTGTTAATTTTGCTAACAGTACTTTCGCTTTTTGTTGTGACCTTTTTATGTCGGATGTTTCTTTCCTTGGTTAATGGTTCTGATTGCTGCAGGGTCTATTCGCAAAATGTCTACACCCATAATGTCTATTCTCAAAATGTCTACATCCATAATGTCTATTCCCAAAATGTCTACACCCATAATGTTTATTCCCGAAATGTCCACTCCCATAATGTCTACTGAATAAAATATTTATTTCCAATTTTCGCAATTTAATACATGTTCATTCAGAATGATTAAAACTTAATTATATTTATCCATTAAGAATGCCAAATATTTTGGAAAAGCTATTTTATTATATAACATATAAATAAAACTGAGATGCTTTAGCAGTGAACATATTGATGGGAAAATGGGAAAAGGGATGTGCTATACCGCGGTTTCGGCTACTTAAGCCTCTTCAGTGACCCTATAGATTTGGCAACATGCAGCCAAAAGGAAAACATAGTATACATTTTGGATATAGACATTCTAGAACTACCCCTGTCCCAGGTCTAGCTCAAAGCTTCTCGAACATTGTGGGCATAATTAGCTGTTTAAAAGTAAGTTTTGCTTCAACAACCATTAATCATTGCTATATTAATGACCATTGTCAGAGTTAAACTTTTCAGGAATGCCATCTTGACGGAACTTTATACATTTCAAGTACGAGTTATTGTGACAATCAAATGCAGGTTACAAACTATACAGACTGTTTACAACAGAGGAAAGGGGTCTTCTTCATAAACATTTAAAGTATTTAAGTAGATTATATCTTGAGCTTAATTGGAGAGATTCGACAACTTTTCAAGTCAGTTGTGCAATAATTCACTATAGTTGTTCTTGTTTTCGCATTATCCATCGTGTATCTTTGTTATCACAGGAAACTTAATTGCTCAAGCCGTGAGAAGATTTCATTTTAATGTCATAATTTCTTATTAATACAATGATATGATTATAACAGAAAATATTAGTTTTGAATAATTACTGTCTCCTGCACAGTTATATCTATAGATTGTACAAAAGATAAAGAAATACAAACTTTTAATTGAAAAATCTGTCTGGATAATTATTCTTTTTCTAACTCTTAAATACAATCTTGAATCACCCATTACAGATTTGTAAATGGAACGTGATATGAAAGCATATGCATGAGTCAGTCTGACTTATTCATAAGTAATTAAACAAGAATAAAGAACTTGATTTTACTTTTCCAAGTAATTAACAAATCGATAGAATAACAATTGATCGTAAGTGGGCCACCCACCCCTACGCATTTGAAGAAGAGGTGTGGTTTACTCAAGCTCCAGTGCAGGTCCTGAACAAAACAGGGATACAAACCATGCTTACGTCGTTAAAGCTAGCACAGATATATATCATTAGAATGACCCATATGTTTCTTCTAAAAGAAGTTGTCTATGGAGGATTACAGAAGGGGTGAACCTTTCGACAAACACTTTAAAGACACCCTGAAAGATTCGCTGAAAAAGCTTCAATATTCCAACAGTTCAGCATTGAAGATAAAGCTACACAATGTCAATTCAAATCATGTTGCCTCATCAACCAATGAATACAAATTTAAATGAAGTAGCTCGTAGGGTAAGAAGCCTCACGGAACGCGCATTCAGAGGAAAAGGGTCAAAACCAGGATTTGTAACAATAATTACCTCTGCATATAACCGACAGTGTAGGACGAACTCATCATCGCACATAAACAACATAATAGATGTATTATTTTAATAAATAATGAGAGATGCACGTACTCAACTTTGTGCTTTCTTCTCTAGATTCAATGTTCGCTGTTAATCCGATTTACAATCTCTCAGCAGTGTCTTCCGAGAGTGTTTCCTAATCAGGCGACACTGTGAAGACCTTGAATAGGTTAATGACAACTAGCAAAAATCGGTGAGTGAACTTTTCCATGCCTGTAAAATGAAATTACTCACCATGTCACTGAAGAAGTTGATACTAGGTCAGGGTCTGGATTCATTGTTCAGTAAACAATATCAGGTTAGTATTGCAAAGGCCATAACATCTGTAACAACAATGTCTGATATAATGGTAGAATAAGTCTTATCAAGTATCAACAGTTTCTGATATAACGTTTAAATTAACCTTATCAAGTATCATCGTTCTTTAGAAATACTAGATCAGGCAATGTCGACTTTGGGGCAATGACATTTAATGATCTACGTTGTTCCTAGAAATATTAACCTTATTTGGGCTGCGTTGCGGGAAATCATGTCAGTCTCTAAAGTGTTTGCTGTCGAAATGTGTAATACCGCTTCCGTCGTTTCTAGAATTAGCGAACCTTACAGTTAGATTTTGGCCCTATAAGATTGTCTTCTGTGACAATAGGCTTCTATTTTTACTTTTTTTTTAGGCATGTGTCTTTGATTTAGACAACA
This sequence comes from Rugalucina vietnamica, assembly GCA_964017185.1. NCBI lineage: Eukaryota > Metazoa > Mollusca > Bivalvia > Lucinida > Lucinidae > Rugalucina > Rugalucina vietnamica. The sequence continues at coordinate 64,595,731 of OZ024872.1, forward strand.
CTTGTGTAAAATTTTTGAGATCGCAGTATATTTGTCTGGCTATCGTCGCTAGTTTATAAAGGGTCACTGACGAGGGTTCAGTACCCGAAATTGCGCAATCTGGCCCAATTACCTCCCTTTGAACGTTTTACTGCTTCCAAAGGATTAAACTTTTATCTTTTATTCTTTAAACGACGTGTGTGGTATTTACACCTTACAGTTCGCCATGCAGTTTTGGAGACGTCAACACGAAACACGATTTTACATGCGCCATATGAGAGTATGTATATATAAAAGCTAAGTGATGACAAGTAACCGACACAATCATCTCTTCGAAACCGTATTTTGATCGATCATGGGAAGAATATACTATCTCAATAGCATTTTTCTATAAAGGTTTGATCAACCTTTCTGTATGTTGCATAAATGCATGCATGATTGAGCTACAGCTCAATGGTATGTCCTTTCAACAATATATAATTACAGTTCAGAACGGATAGGAACAAGTACAAACTAGTGTTACAAATAATGCACAAATAGCAGAACAAAGGCGAATTTGGTCGAGCTTCTGCGCTTGATATCCCTGACACATGCCCTATAGATACAAATATACTCATCATCTCTAGTCTACCGTTATGCTTTATCTTTTTACTAATTCAACATAACCTTACCGAGGGCAAGCTGTACTTGCTTTAAATGAAGCGTACGTTAGTGAAACGAAGGACAAACAAACGAAATTTACGAACCGAGAGACTCAATTGTCTGAAAATGATACCATAATATTGAGACTCTTTGATCACTGGGAAAAGGTAAATGAAAAAGGAAACGAAAACAGTGGAGCAAGTGACGCTGAATAATTACATGAAATAGTGAGTGTTAGCCACGCTAAAGCAAATAACCTTGAAGATCACCACAAGTTCCGTAGTAAGATATAGAGCCACGTCCTATCATCCAAAAATTAACGGTTTCTGTGCGAGATATAACAAGCCGATACGAGCTTACGTTGAAAAGACGAAATTGCTAAAATGAATAAAAAATTAACAAGACAATGATTAGGCATATGTAAAATATAATTTTAAACTCATTTCATTATCATACTTTCAAAATGTAACACCCATTTTTGCAAGTGAGATCGAACACACTTCCTGTCAACGACAGCGTAATATTCTCATATTTTGTATTTTATACGCAGTTCCACGCAAACTCAGAATAATATAAACATCAATAATATGTATAGCATTTTTCTTTCACTTGTGTGGTATAGCTGGTTTGTAAAGTACATCCAACACCTTCCAACATTTAAACCGAATAAGTTTTCAATATCGATCTTTAATAATAATATTTACTCAGCAATGTTTAATGTACTTTCCAGGATCAAAACATTGACACTCTTAAATGAACCCCCGCATGGGAAAACCAACAATCTGCATATGCGAAAACAAAGGCGCAAATCAGCTTCGCAGTAACTGCGAAGCTGATCAGCGCCTTTGGTTTCGCTACACGGATAGTACAATTCCTCTACTTTCTAAATCCAAAATTTCCAGCCTCTAACCATCTTCTGCGACTGTACAGCCCGGTTTGTGTCGGACCTGGTCGGAAACCCAAATTGTTTGTTTTCTCACGCACAGGCTCAAATGTAAATATAACTATTTGTCGGAGATTTAGTTGTTCCGTATCTCCTCCGCTCATGCAAACCACTGACTTTAATGCATTTCCATGGAATGTTCAAAACATCCGGGTGTAGAACTTCCTGATTTAATATTAAAGATAAAGCATCCAATGTATTGATGGAAATTTAAAGTTACCATAATAAATAATAAAAATTAGAAGGGTCCCTGCTTTCTGCATATGGTTAAAAATAAGGACGGCATATACCGTGGCAAACGTGACATTGCCCAAGCATATGAGCCACCACATGGGAAAACCAACAATTTGCATAGGCGAAAACAAAGACGCAGATCAGCTTCGCGGTAACCGCGAAGCTGATCAGCGCCTTTGTTTTCGCTACTCGGATAGTACAATTCCTCTCCTACTTAAATCCGATATTTCAAGATTCTAGCTCTTTTCTGTGCTTGTACAGTCCGGTTTGTGTCGAACCTGTTCGGAAACCACATTGTTGGTTTTCCCACGAGGCGGCTCATAGCAGTGATTCTATCAAACGAGAAACTACAGATTTCCATTTGAATCTGTTATGTATAGTTAATTAGGTAACCGGAAAAGTCGCAGGCAAACGCTGATGTATAACGTCTGGTAGGAACAGGGAATGACCTAACAGAAAAAACTAACATTTATTTTTTAAGCTTGCAGATTATGCATTTTAGGAGTATTTGGCCATGCATATTAGTGAACGTCATTGTATCGTACCCAGCTTTCAGCATATAAGTGAAAATCAACAGGGCAGTAAACGTCGGTGATATTTTTCTCTAGATGGACCCTCTAGTTTAATAAGTTCAAGCATTTATACAAAAACGTGTTGCCGTGATATTTAACGAAATAAACAAACAACTAGCCACAACATTAATTAGGAACGCTAATTAATATCGTTTATTAGCATATTGTTGAATGACACTTCAGCCACAAAGTATTTTATCATCCGTTGGGGATGCAAAGGTTAAACCCGACGTTCCGTCTGAGAGCCACCGTGTTATCGCCATTTAAATATTAAACGATATGCTGTAGTGCTTCGTCAGAGCAATCATGAGCTATGTTAGTATGCGTTATGTTGTCTGTCTACTTCTCTGGTCATCTGAAATCAATAAAAAAAACTCATCAGGAAAACGTGTCCGTGAAATGTATACCCGCTTTAGCCCCACTTTTATACTGTAATATTGGGGTATGCAAGGGTATACCTATTTTTCTTATTTTTGCTCCAAAACATAGATTGTGGGTACTCGTTACAACAGCCTCGGCGAGGCGGTTCTAACGTGTACACCCAATCTATGTTTTGAGCAAAAATAAGAAAAATGTATAAAAAAAATTTCTACTGAAAATTTTCAATTTTTACGAGTTAAGAAAATTCTGTATATTACATGGGGATGTTTTCGTAATGTGCAGTCACATGCTTTGATTTAGTTGATGCTAGCTAGATGACCACCTTGCAGTGACCGGTCTTGTGCTCTAATTTCGCACCTGTTATCTAGTTTGTGACTTTCAGTTTTATCAATTCCTGTGCATCTCTTCTAATCTTTCTATCTTTAAATGCGACGTCGATTTTTGTACACCACACGCATCGATTACAATGGAGCATATATTCTTAAACGTTGTTTTTAAAATATGAATCATTCCATTCCCTAATTGTACTCACTAATACGTCTCGCGCCCTTTTATTATGTGTTGTTCTTATTCTCTCTTGTGTCAACATCAGGAAAACATGTCCGTGCAATGTATACCCCCTTGAACCCCACTTTTATATAGCAAAACTGGGGTATGCAGGGGTATACCTATTTTTCTTATTTTTGCTCCAAAACATAGATTGTGGGTACTCGTTAGAACCGCCTCGGCGAGGCGGTTCTAACGTGTACCCACAATCTATCTTTCGAGCAAAAATAAGAAAAATATCAAACTTTTTCAGCTTAATATATTAAATTTTTGAAGTTCAAAAAATCTCTGTATATTGCATGGACAAGTTTTCGTAATACAAACGATTTTCCATGTTCAAGTCCCTTATCTCTCCGGCCATTCTTAAGATCGATTCTAAATAGGCATGTCACATGCTTCAAATGGTTTAAGTGTAAGATGATACGGATATTATTTGTGAAACCTTTTGAACTCGAAGTCTTTGCTAGCATTTAAATAGTGGACATGTCATGTTCTTGTGGAGTTTCAGGCTTTCCGTAATTATTTTGCCCACTTAAAAGACTCACGTCGATATTAAATCTGTATTTAGCATGGTTTGATACGAGGAAAACGTTTGATCCTTAAGATCATGTGCGCATATGCAACATATATGGTTTCTTATATGTAGACCATAATAGAAACGAATAACAATTGAGGCGCCTTGTTTAAACAAACATGCTTCAGTAATATGGCTTCTTTCAAAAAGCACTGAAATAATTATAAAAAGTGCTTTCCGAACAGGTTCAACACAAACCGAGCTGTGCAAGCCCAGACGATGACTAGAGGCTGGAAAGTTTGGATTTAGAAAGAAGAGGAATCGATCTATCCATGTAGCGAAATGAAAGGCGCTGATCTAGTACACTATCCATGTAACGAAAACAAAGATGCTGATCAGCTTTGCAGTTACTATTTCCTCATGATGCGGTTCATTTCTTGCTCAGCCGATGATCAGTTTTTTTCTGTTCCCTTGTCAGTTCGGGCGATGAACAACTCATCCGGTTAACTTTATTTACAATATAATACCAAATACTTATTTAAGTCTTCTCGTTTTTGTGATATGACTCGGTGCGTTTTGTAATAGTTTCTAGTTGTGCACCTTTTAAGCCTTTCGAGTGACGCTTTTAAACGCGTACCTACGACACCACCGCCCGCAATAAATCATCAAAGATAAGACAAAATTCTATACCTGCAGTAACTAATTTCACAAGGATGAAAATTATATGTTTTGTAAAATAAACCCAGCTTGTATTGACTTCAAATAATGTGTCCATTGTCCCGATAAGTTCAAAATATTGACGTAATTAAAGCTTCGTGAAAGGAAAGTCTGCAAGTGTCTGTGCTCAACTGAGACGAAAATCACTCACCCAAAGCATCCATGAAAGTAAATCGGTTGTTCTTCCCTTACATATATGTTGCCACTTGTTGCATAATCGAGACTAAAAATTCTTGGAAACATATTATAAAGAGATCAGTCCGTTTCTTAAGTGATCGAATGCGATTTTTTTCGAGATAGGACCAACTTAGCCATTGTGATTGCATGTCGGTAAGATCAAAGGGCACTGTATTTGCAACGCCACATGAAACCTTATTTCCCTCTGGGCTGTTAAAACATCATACCCTTGAACTATTGTCCCCGCTTTATCTGCTCCTTTGAACAATTTTATATATTAAACAAGTGTGCTCTTTTAGAAAATTAATTTACGCTGGCCGTATTCCTGTCAATGAGTTAATGAAATTAATAAGCGTCACCCGACAAAGCGGTAGTTATAAACAATAAAATCCCGAATAAACGATGGAAGTCATTGTTTGACCCAGGAAATATCGGATTGAATCAGTCTATCAGTCTACGATACACAAAAATCATGAATGGATCCCGTTCGATCTGAGTTCATCTATTCTTGACGCCTATCTGACGTATCACTGGACACATTATGCATAGCCATGATCTTTTCAACGACGCACTGGATAAACTTGATGATATATTGTTGAGCGCCCCTGCGTCTTTTGATTTGTTTGGATAGTAGCTCGGCATCAGTCCAAGGGGGTGGTGGAATACAATAGGAAGTCAGTGCAAAGTTAATGGATATGAAATGATTGGTTATAAGGGTGTTGTTAACCAAGATAATATCTTGAAAAACATATCAACAATGATTCTGACACAAGTCATTATTTTTGTACCGTAATGGTCATTATGATACATTATATAGTACATGACAAAAATACATAATTATAAGCTTCGGGATGATATGTTACTGCGAATCATTATTGTTGTAACAGATACTTTTTATAGACTCTCAAACCTATTCATTTTAAGGATGGTACAGTGCTCACGTTTTAATGAGCAATCCGAGATTTTTCAGTATTAAGATCCGACACAATTTGGAAGACAAGTTTCAGCATATGGTATATGGGACCGTTGTTAGTTCCTTAAAAAAGAAGGAAAACTTTAATATTCCATGCCAACAATGCAATCGCCAAACCGCCGTATAGTGTCATTGTGCGAGACATTAAGGCTCTCAGTAGTACCGATTAATACCCAGGTTGTGGCTGGTCCCGTCCTGACATGATTGAAAGGTCATGGACTGGGAAGTTAAGCCACAAACGAAAGCAATAACCAAACATCATATCAAATGATACACTCCGAACCGTAAATGGAAAAAGTTAAACCGGATAATGATAAAATATACATTTTGAATTTATACCATGTAAAAGTCATTTTCTCGGTCATGTCACATGACGGACGAGTCATATAATAGTTGCTTATGAGCAATATCTTAATATTCAGGCATGGTCGTGACAAATTGTTGAAAACAACAAGTAAGCCACATAGCACGTCCACCGTTAATGTAATACCAAACCTAAAAGACGAAAACAAAAAGGTATTCGATCAGTTGACAGGTAATTGGAAAGATAATTAGCAAGGTTTATCTTGCAAAGGTAAAAGTTCAACAGTCAATAAAGATTAAAACAACTTAGTAAAAGTTTGTACTTCTGCTATAAGTGCTTGCAGGGTGAAAACATTTAGTGCTTAAGTCCCACAAACACAACTGTTTTCTTCCAATTTAAGAACTACAACAAGTACATTTGTACTGCCGCTATTGCTGTCAAAGAACTTGTGTTGTGCACTTTCGAGTCGTCCTAAATCCAGACTAATTAGGAGTTGTACTGGCTCAAAATATTTGAACTGCCGCCAAAGGTGTTTACGATCGATTCTTTCGACGTAAAAGTTCGTTAATTCTCCTTAAATATTGTGTCTGAAATCAGTGTTGGCCCAATGCTAACTCAGTGCACCGTATTACCAAAAACGTAAGCGTCGCTTTGGAGTTTCGATCATGCTAGCTTTAGGATATTCATGTGTATTCGATTTATTCTTCTGTAGATCGTATTTTGTTATAGCGTGCCTTCTGAATGCTTCATTTGGGCTAGTGAACACGATGACTATTTTTAAGACCTTTTGACCTGATCATTTCATCCTTGTGAACTGAGTAACCTCATCCTACACAGATATTTAACCGTTTTCTACCGTATGCCCTTGTTTATTATGATTGAAAATCTTTTTATCAATCCTAATAATTCAGCATGAAATTTTATGTTTTTTCCTCACTACATCCTGTAATCAACCGCCCTCGTGAAGTTGTAAATCGAAAGTGGAGTAGTTTTTCAACCATAGAAAATTATGTCAATTAGTCACTGTTGTTTTCTACCGGTTTTCATTCAATACGTCACACAGGTAAATCTTTTTGATGTATTAATGTCATACGTCACGTCGCAATAGTTAAGAAACAAGTTTTATTTTTTATTGAAAGCAATTAAGTGAACGAATTATATTGTCAAGTATAGTAAATTCCTCGAAGTCGTTCATTCATTAAGCATGTGGCAAAAATTTTGGACAGCTGCCTGCCTTATACTGACGTAGTTGATTGGGATTGTCAGTATGCTGTAACACAATTACCCCGATTTTCGTTTTCTTCGCTGTTAGCCTTTTATGCCATTACAATTGTTTTCACAATGTCTTTCCAGCTCCATACCTTTCACGTTTCATACTGTTCTACCTTATGGTTGACCATAAGTTGGAACATTCCATTTCCGGCTTCTTTCTCAGTAATAAGGTAGAAATGACTGAATCTGCTTTCTTTTTTGGATTACCATTGTTCACATTTATTCACAAAGGAACAAAATTCACATCCTCTGTTTGCTTAATGTGAATGTAAGTACATGCTTATCAGAAACTGTACAACACAACGTATAGAGAAATTATTACCATTGTCAAATTGTGTGAAATGATTCCATCGAATCTTCACAAATCACAAATTGGCATTTTCGTCAACCAGATACTCGTGGCCATTTTCAGAGACATTTTAAGCGTTCCTTTGAAATCGTGGTCCTATTGCATCTTCCTCTGTATCTAAGTTTTCAAGCGCGTCATCATTAACAATAATGGACTGAAACTCAAACGTTACATCGTCATAAGTCATTTTAACTGAGCCACCTCGTGGAAAAACCAACAATGTGGTTTCCGAACAGGTCTGACACAAAGCAGTCTGCACAGTCACAGAAGCAGACTAGAAGCTTGAAATTTCGGATTTAAGAAGAAGAGGAAGTGCGAAAACAAAGGCGCTGATCAGCTTCTCGGTTACCGCGAAGCTGATCTGCGTCTTTGTTTTCGCCTATGCACATTGTTGGTTTTCTCATGAGGTGGCTCATTTTTTTACTTTGCTAATATGTATACTTGTATGGGCATTCTGAATTCTGATGATCATTCTAAATTTCAATTGATATAGTCATTTCAACATTTTAGGCGTTTCAAAATTCTTCGGACAATCAATATGAACTGCAATTAGTCAGCATGACTGTTTGAATGAACGCTTTATGCCAAAACATGCCCTTGAAGGATCGACCTTATCAAAATGTTTAATTAGATTTTGAAATAAATTAAGATGAAATTCAACATTAGAGCCGCCTCATGTAAAAACCAACAATCTGCATATGCGAAAACAAAGACGCAGATCAGCTTCGCGGTAACCAGCGCCTTTGTTTTCGCTACTCACATAGTACAATTCCTCTTCTACTTAAATCCAAAATTTCAAGCTTCCAGCTCTTTTCTGTGCTTGTACAGTCCGGTTTGTGTCGGACCTGTTCGGAAACCACATTGTTGGTTTTCCCACGAGGCGGCTCATTTTCAATTCCCAATTAGAGGATTTGCCCTGTAAGACGAGAATAGTCTATTGGGGTACGCGAAATGTCTAAATAAACCTTTTTTGACATAACAATAGTTGACAGTATTATATTTTTCGTTGACCAGAGGTCAATGGAAGAGCAAGACGGCCCCATAGCGTGAAGGTTGAATTGTAAATTTTAATGATGAGCTTACAATCAATGCAGTTAATACCTTCTAATTAGACGCAAATATTTTGTCAAATCATTCTTCTTTATGAAAATGGCATATTCTTAAAGAAGGTATTGAAGTTATTGCGGTTGAAGCTTGACAGGAGTAGGTAAAGCTTAAAGTACATGGATAAAGGATGTCAAAACTAGTGGTTATAAAACCTTCGGTCAGATCAATTGTACCAAAACCAATAGGATAAGTGCGGTGGACAGCAGATTTGGGAGCAAGAGAGATGTTCGTGTCCTTCCATATCGGTGTCTGATTATTTTTGACCGTTGCCTTTACATCCCTGGAAATTATATCCAGTTTCAATCATTTTACAGAAGTCAAGCTGTACCGAAGCCATATGTCTAATGCTCTTCACACTTTCTATAATTAGGATGTTTCTCTATCTTACTCTGAAAGTCATCGTATGTTTTATCATGAATGGTGTCATGCATCCTGGTGATAGATATCAACTGCTCGTCGCCTCTTCTAGCATTAGGTCGTTTTTCTCCCATCTTTTCTTGGAAGTCATGGGTGTGGCATCATGGAGTCCGATGCTTGATGACCAATGTTCCTCGTCTGTCCTAGCCTTTTGGCGATTGTCGTCATGTTTCTGTAAAGAGCTTCTGGTTTATTGGTATCTTTCGCTGTAACTATCAAGGCACACCCTAAAACAACAAAAAACGATAGCTTTATCCATACTTTTTCGTTTCCATGATTTTTCATTGGAATATATATTTGCAGTGGATGTGGGTGCTTATTTCGGTTCTTAGAAACACTTAACAGTGCTATCGATGAATTAAACGACGCCGTCAACAAAAGGGGTAAACACTAGTGTGAAGTACATGACATCGTCTAAGGGGATAGCCACTATCCAGTGTCTGACCTTGAAATACAAGACATGTCTCCAGCTCAATAAATCTGTATGACATGCTCACAGGGCAAAGACAGAGCAGCCTGATCAACCCATGAAACTAGTCAATCATCGGTCTACGAGACGAAATGCGTGATTATTAGTTATATATGTCATGATATATTCGCAAAGCAAAACATAAGAAAGAGAAGCACACGCTGACGTTTAACCTGATCTGAAATTGCCGAGCCCTTAACTCCTCTAAAGCCCATTTTCGCATGTATCAGTCGAGTTAATTATTATTCTGGACACAGGCTGACATTGTCGAAATTTTTACTGTTGTTAAAATGCTGGTAAGCTGACCTGCCCAAGCATTCACAATGTCCTTGTGGCGGAGCATGCATGATTTATTGCAGTAGCTCGGACTTGAGGCTGTAATTGAAAAACATTTCTATTCGCCTTTAATTGAAATTTGATACTGGACAGGCGGTTTTATGTTGGGTCAATGGTTTATTAATGGGGAGCATTTCAAACATTAGGGAACAGAGACAGGGGCACACTCAGAAGCCCAGGCGAGCTTGGGTAACACGACATAACATAAGTGGTCCTGCCACTTCTTTGCACGAGTGTGTCGTTCTGGTATCATCCTATCATTCTGACGTAAATAGCATTGTCTACGAGAGTAAACATTTCAGAACAGCACTCAGGCTGACAGAAGTCGGACACCTTACCTTTAGGCCGAAACGACAGTAAATCAGAGTCTAAAATAACGTTTTGTAGGAATGCATGCAAGGTAGGACCAACAAAACCGGGAATAAATAGAATTAAACCAGAAAATTTCAGTCGAGAAGCAAGACGGGAAAAAAAATATATAATTTACCTACAAAAATACTCCTGGCGATAAAACCCATGCGAACGCAATTTAAATTTACTCTCAGGTGGATTTGCACACCGGAGTTTAAATACACACCGGAGTATATTTACACGTGTGTATTTTTTGCGCATGCGAATTGGACTTTAATGAAGACGAAAATCAAACAAGCTCCGATAGCATGGAACATGAGGAAGAGACATCTATAACTGGAGAAATTCTTAAAGTACAATTTCATTGTAAGTAGTACGAAGAAGTCATCGTTGATTATAAGTCAATATTGTTATTGTATGAATAATTTGATACATTTACATGTCACCACTAAAGAAAAATTGCTGACGTTTACATATTGTTGTGCTTTTGGGGCTTTTGTGTAGATTAAGTAGTGAAATAAAACATCTTGATAAAATCACTACAGGTGAGGTTTTACCAGCATTTTATTTTGCAATCGTGCCAGACAATCGACCCAGATACGGCCAACGACCGTGCTTTACTTGCAATAAAACAAAATTACCAATTTAACCGTCATTATAAATCCTGTGGTTTTAAATGGAGTATGCCCTTGAATATTTAATAGAACTGTTTAATAGATATCAATGAAAACGTTTGCTTGTTTGTGTGACTAAAATTGATTATCGAGATTAAATAATGTCTGTCCATATCACGATAGTGAGTCCTAACACTTATATATGTTTTGCAGATTTAATTAAGCGTTTACAGAAAACAACTCATTTTGAAAATACATATGTTCAGGCTTATGAAAAACAAACGCAGATGAAGAGTAAAAAGAATATTGCGAGATATGATTCTGCGGTTTCTTTCAAATAAACTGTGTTCTTATAAAATTGAGCCGCATCGTGAGAAAACCGGATTTTTGCCTAGGCGAAAACAAAGGCGCAGATCAGCTTCGCGGTAACCGCGAAGCTGATCAGCGCCTTTGTTTTCGCTACTCGGATAGTATAATTCCTCTTCTACTCATAGCCAAAATTTCAAGTATCTAGCCTGCTCCTGTGACTGTACAGACCGATTTGTGTCGCACTTGGTCGGAAACCCCGAAGACCGGTTTTCTCACGATGCGGCTCATTAATATATTAAGAATTAAGTTCGAGGATGGCGATGACCGAACGCCTCAGATGAAGGCTACATCTACAAATGAAATGAATGAAATTGATAACATGGTCATTTATATCAACCAGGTGGTAACGGACACAGTAGATGAACTACCCATTAAGTAACTTTTAGATATATCACAGTCCACTATGTTCGCATTTGTCTGTTTGCTTTCTGGTTATAGTAAATATCTAAGCCTAATGCGTGTCTAGATCAAGCAGAGGACGGGTTTAAAGAGAAAGAATGGGGGTTCCGCCGGACCTTGAAAACCAAACAAGGACTAACACCTTAGCCGTAGAATTTTCGAAGAACCAGAGCACATTATGTGAAATGAATTGAGACTAAAAAGAATATGAAACATAAGATGAAAAATTACTTTCAAATTAGTCACACGCCCAAAGACGAAGTACGAAGAGCCATCATATTGCTAAAATCCGACTTCCAACAAGCTTTGTGTAACAATAGAGAAGATCGTACTTAAACAATGAGAAGAATTAAGCTGCAGAGAGAGAGAGAGAGAGAGAGAGAGAGAGAGAGAGAGAGAGAGAGAGAGAGAGAGAGAGAGTAAAGGTTTTTGTGGGAAATCATTGCTCGTAATTCACTTTCAGAGCATGACATTATTGAAAATTACGCAATGACTAGAGGTCTGCCATTCGGACTTTATAGCGTTACTATGAGCTGTGAGAGATAAACAGCAAAGGTCTTGAGGAACTTCATATTGTATAAGCGTATCAGGTCGGATAAATCACAAACATCTTTAAATTACTGTACTTGGATGCTAGATAACGACATGAAACAAACAATTTGTTTGATAAATGACAGTTAAATGTAGTAAAACATAAATGTCATAAAAAGTTCACGAAGAACAAACAAATGTCATAACTGATCTACTTTTGCACTTAACTTCTTATAAAACAACGTTGTAAACGAAATACGGCCTCCAAACATGCGATGATATCACGAGAAGTCAAGTGAAAGCCATAATGAGTGCGCAAGGCGAATTTGTTCTTTTAAGATATTATTTACTTACTTTGTAAATCACTTGTATATGATGGATATGGATTGATTTTACTATTCGTAAAGGGTAAACAAGACGTGTATATTTAGATACACGTCAAAGAAAAACTAGCCATCTCTTCACATCAGCATCCAAACATTTTATCTGTCGGAATAAGCTTTTTCGACCACTATAAGGTCTGGTATATAGGCGTTTGTCTCAATTTGTGTACTCGCCTTGTAAACCAGGGGTCACAGGTTCGATTCCGGGCTTCTCCAGTCCGTCGGATGGGACTATAAACCGAGGTCCCGTCTCCATATGGCAGCTGTTGGTGGGACGTTAAACCCCAATCAATCAATCAATCAATCAATTTGTGTATGTCATTATCGCCATAGGAAAAGGTAAGCGTTATGTTATGCCACTAATGTCTTCCAGTCTCAAACGTTTAACCGACATACAAGGATAACAGAATGATAATAAAAACTATTGTATTAATGCACTCGTATTAATGATAAACGGGGTTATAGGTAATTTATCATTATAAATGTTATCGTTGGCATTGGTTTACTAATCCATGCATATTTATATTGCTGTTTTATCTATACATCTTAATGTATGAATTTAAAATTAAGCAATTTCGACTTAAACTTGGTCGCATCGAAAGGAAACCTGTATATCACATGCGTCAATTTCTATGCCTGCTACTTAAAATACATATCATCCACGAACAGTGCTAAGAAAAAATGAGTTATGTTTAACCGTGTAATGCAATATGGCATAGAAGGCTTCCTGCAGCCAAGTTTGCAAATGTTTGTATGAACGATAAAAGTCTTAAAATAAATGTCATTATATATTTTCATAAATACCCATAAATGTTAGTGTTTTGACATGTGAAAAACAGCAAATACATCGACACAAGAGACTTATGTGGTATTTAAACATATATGGGCTATCACTAGACCATTTTGCATACAGTTATTACAAGAAGAATATTGTTCTTATAAATCATCAAAGTGGCATCCTTTTTAAAAGCAGACGCATTGTTAATGCTTTTGTTTAAAATTCTACTTTCTTAGAAAGTGACAAAAGACTGAGTAAATAAAGTGATTCTATCCCCCGAGTTAGCACCTAATAGGTCGATGATCTGTCTGATAGATGTTTTGTTTTCTGTTTAACACACAGACGTTGTGGTTATTGTCTTCATTTAAGTTACAATGTATATATTTGTTTTGCTGCCAGCAAAAGTACACTGTACCTTTTGGTTGCATAAATCTGAGAACCAGAGCTCTTTTCATATCAGCTTGAAGCCTTCATATTCCAACTTTGTTTCTTCTGTCTGACCGGTTCTAACGTGTACCCACAATCACTGTTTTGAGCAAAAAACAAAAATTTTACAGAGACATTTTTTTACAACTTTGAAAATCTCTGCATATTGCATGTTTTCGTAATGTTCTTTATCATCACGAAAACTTGCCCTTGCAATATACAGAGATTTTTTCAGCTGTAAAAATTGCAAATTTTGTCGGATTTTTTTTTATATTTTTCAATTTTTGCACAAATCATAGATTGTGGTACACGTTAGCGAGGCGAGGCGGTTCTAACGAGTACCCACAATTTATGTTTTTGAACAAAAAAAAGATTATATACACCTGCATACCCCATGTTTGCTATAGTGGGGTATGAGGGGTATACATTTCACGGACATGTTTTCCTGATGTGTTTGGATGATGCTCACCGGATGGCTACGTCGTTGGGAAAGAGCTAGTCATTTTGCTTTTCATACTTAATGTTTTATTTATCATATAATATATCTATAATAAGTCTTATCTTATCATATCTTTGTCGCTTTACGCATAGGTTGGGGTTTTAAATTTAATTGTGTTTATTTCTAGACCTTCAAGACTTACTTCGAAGACAAGAGATTGATTTAGAATGAACAGAAGCAAGAGAACAGCGGTGAAGGACGCAAGTTCACTACTGCTGAAATCAAACGAACTGCGGGAGGAAAGTAAATTAGAAACAAGAAACGGTGGTAACGTTGGTGATTGGTTGACAGCCCCCTACGTCTAGCAAAGGAGCGTTTATTAGCAGAACCGTGCCCGCTTCTGTTTTCCCGTCAGGTATGGGGAATGGTTCTTTGTAGGAGATGGTTAAGAACTCATCATTTTTCGCCACTCATATTACAAAAATGTATGTATTGAACATTTGAGTATACATGATACATTTTGTTGTCGACAATATAAATCCATATGAATGTGTTACCCACTTCGACATCGGTGTTCGAAGAGAGAGTTCATCTAATGTTTGAATCTTTCAGTCATGCAAATATGTACACCGTTCTCCCAATTTCTGAACATGTACTACCAATTTCTCAACATATTATCGTGAAGAGCTTTTGTGTTTTCAATTTAATCATGTCTGTTGTTACAACTCTGGTTCATGTAATTAATTACAACTATTTTGTAATGATACTAAACACAGTACGAAGGAAGAATATTTTTAATGAATGGTGAAGCAAGCTTTGCGCGAGGGCGTACGTCATCGTCACCATTAAAATAGATTCTGGTGTGATTTTTACAGGTTACACTTAATGCATTGGTCATTTGGTCATCTAATTATTTTTTTTTTTTTGCCAAGTTATAGTGAATTGTGGCCACGTTTGCCTGTCCACCCAGATTCATCGCGATGTTACGGCAACTTCATGATGTAATGCAGGCAAGGGTGCAAAATGATGGAGAGGTGGCAAATAGGGTCAAACAGGGCTGTGTTATGGCACTGTTCATCATGATGTTTTATGTCATGTTCATGAATGCTTTTCAGAGCATTGATACTCATTTTAACAACTACACATTCATGAACGTTTAGCAATAAAAGTACACTAGTCTGTCATTGAACTGTTAAAAACCGCACGGAAAAGGCTATTACTTGTAAAATGTTGTAGACTACCGTCAGGAAATTAGATATGGGTAAGGATACGTTGAAAGCCACAACGGGAGACAGTGAAACGTCCCTTGGACAAAATACAAAACGCATCATATGAGCCGCCCCATGGGAAAACCAACAATCTGCATAGGCGAAAACAAAGGCGCAGATCAGCTTCGCGGTAACCGCGAAGCTGATCAGCGCCTTTGTTTTCGCTACACGGATAGTACAATTCCTCTACTTTCTAAATCCAAAATTTCCAGTCTCTAGCATTCTTCTGTGCTTGTACAGCCCGGTTTGTGTCCGACCTGTTCAAAAACCACATTGTTGGTTTTCCCACGAGGAGGCTCATATGGTTATATAGTGAACAAGAGTTCTTATTATACTTGTCCCTTATCTCAATTTTGAAGGCATGGACTGATGTCGTACGAACAAGGATAGGAGTGCAATGAAATCAAGCACACCCATAACATTGGTGAATTCGTCATTTAGTACTAGTTTTGTATTGTTCATCACTGTTTCCAGTAAGGTTGGGTTGATGTTCTTATACAAATTGACATCAATATAGTTTTCATTAGCAGAGATCACAACTTTCAGCGATGTGAGGAAACGTGTAGGCGAATTTGCTTTTTTGAGGTGTTTTACGTTCTCCTGGGTTCTATCAATATTGTTATATGCACGGCAAAATCATTTTGCAGGGCAAAATGCAGAACCCAAAATCAAGGATGCGCCTGTTGTCTAGTTTATACATATTTTTGTCAATCTCAGAGGGGCTGGGCCATACGTTCTGCAATATCAATTACAGCCCGTCCCCTCCAACATATTTACATCAACAGCGTACATGGCATGTATAAGTATATAAACAAATAATTATACAGTAAATATACATATTCATCTTAATTGTCTTAATTCAAATTCTTATTGTCTTACCCCAAGATTCATATACCATGGACGTTTTGTATCACGACATTGATAGCAACTGGTTAGAATTAAAAGGAAAAATGTAAAGGTAATAGTGAGGATTGACCAAGACCTGATGCGATCAGAGAACAACAAATTGACAACCAGGTACCATTACAACGAAAGCATATCGTAAGCTAAGTGAGAAGTTATGTTTTTCTAAAGATGGCCATTTATTATGAACTAAACTGAATATATAAATACGCACATAAAAGGTGCAAACAACACAAATCGACACCAAATCATGTAGGAAACAGACCCACAAGCGTACACCATAACAGTACAGCATATAGTCATTAACGTCTTTAAGATTTACACTTGCCTAGTTTAAGATGATATAGATAAACATTTGGCTGAAATCGAACGAACTAAAGAAGGAAAGTAAAGAGAAATCCAGGAGCGTCTATAACGTTTGTGATTGGTTATCAACATTTTATCTCCTGTGTCTTTGCAATAATCATCTATTAGCAGAAATGTGCCCATTCCTATAAGGTGTGGAGAATAAACCAACTGGCTCCTTGCAGGGGATGGTAAAGAACACATCTTTTCGCCAACGCATCTTAAAAGATAAAAGTAGGAAAGTAGGCAATGATCAGGAAAAGGCGCAATCAGAAAGAGAAAAAGGTGCAAGAAGGCAACAATCGGAAAAAGGCGCAATCAGAAAAATACTCCGACTCCAAAAACTAAGGTGGGAAAAACTTAATTAACAATCAGGTACTTATACCATGAAAACATATTGTAAGCCGAATGAGCAGCTATTTTCCCAGTAGGTTGCCACTCAGTTACATTAACTAAAAATATGAAAACATACATAAGGCACCAACAGCACAAACATGTTTAAACACCAAGACATTTAAACAATAAGAACCACCACAGAAGTATCGCCTTGGAACGTTCAGTAATATAAAATTACTGGCGTACTTAAACCGGTTTTACAGGTACTGTACCTAACCTCACCTTCAACTTCTGCAGTGGTTCGCAACATTTAGTTAGTTGTTCGGTCCTCGTGGTGAATATCTAACTACTAGTAGTCAATGAATCGTCATGGACAAAGAAATAAATCATGATAAACTCCATGATGAATCAAAAACGAGGACTCACAGATTGAGTAAGCTGCCCGACGATGGAGATCCCTGGTAACTTACCAACTCCAGTTGAACCCCGGTTAGCCAAGTAACAGACAAGAAGCTCCGGCACCGACCACATAAAATGAATAGCTTTATGTCGTGGCTATCATAGAGTCTGACGCCCGACCCACCGGCGTGCAATTAAAGAAGGCGGCACAGCTGTCAAGCATGATTGGGTAAAAATTAAGCATGCAGACTGTCGCATAACATTTAAGTTATATCCTATACGACTGTAACGTGTAATGATTTTTCTGAATTGAAAAGAAAAAGCATTCCTTCCTATAAGTTTCTTAAATTTGTAAACTAAGTCAGCATAAAATTCTGTTTCCGAAAGGCCCTCGCGTAAAAGCGCCTTTAGCCCAACATTAAATTTGGAAATCAGTTCATAGTGTCTGTGATAAAATAAAGAAAATGTTTTTCGCTGTTTATGATACCGATAGCCCTGCTGGAGAAGATTCCCACTCCAAAAACCGAGGTGGGAAAAACTTAATTAACAGGTACTTATATTATGAAAACATATCGTAAGCCGAGTAAGCAGCTATTTTCCCAATAGATGGCCACTCGTTGTATTAAGAAATGGCCATAACGTCACTGACATCTTAATCAACAACTTGTCAGTTCAGACCTGCACAGCTCTATCATGTCAATTCTCCTTGTTGAGCATGTAATTAGTTTGTGATGCGATTTTGTGTTTATCAGTGGTGAGTTTGTGGGGGGGGGGTCTCTGGTGATACCTGTGGTACATGATGATACCTGTGCTGCATGTAGTGATACCTGTGGTACATTAATTGCAACTATTTTTGTAATGTTGGTGGGCAAGATACGAAATATGAATGGTGAAAATAGTGTGTGCGATCGTGCGTCATCGTCACCATTCAATATAGATTCTGAGATAAATTAATTAATTTTAATTCCGGGTTACACTAGCCTTCTGGCAATGAGTACATTAGTCACCTCATGCATCATTTACGCAACCAAGGCATGACATTAAGCCCGCAAAAAACTCGCAACGTACAAATTACACTGCTTTCAATACAGTGTATAACCCATACATGTAAAAGAATAAATGAATCACATGTATAATTTACCACTGCCCTATGTTTTTCTTCTATGTCGCCATTTTTGACAATCGGCTGATGAAGAGTGTCAAATATCAATTAGAGACATGGGATAACAAACGAGCAATGGGGGCCGGGGGGGGGAGTTGACGAAATTAAACACCACATTATACGTGTGTCGGTAAACGTACTAGTTAACATCAGATGGTAGAATGCTCTCGATAAGTGTCGTTTATAACTTCGAAACTGTTTTCAGACTGACCAAACATGTAGGCGAATTCGTCGGTTAGCATCATATTTGCATCGTTCGTCGGTGGGGTAGCTGTACTTACATAGCCTTTTAGGGTGGGGGTAGAAACATGCTTTCAAATAAAATCACTATGCCCTGCGAATAGTTGTTAATAGTGGTACACGCAGGGCGGAATGAAGTTATACCCAACACAAGGGAAATCCAATTTTATTCGCCCGGTGAGGCGGTTCTAACGTGTACCCACAATCTATGTTTTGAGCAAAAATAAGAAAAATAGCCGAAAATTTTCAATTTTTAAAGCTAAAAAATCTGTGTATATTGCATGGGCAAGTTTTCGTAATGAACATAAAGCTAGATCTCATTAGCAGAGTGAGCAAGCATGTAGCTATTTTTTTTAAGTATTTTACGTTTTCCATGGCTTTTGGTTCCGTAAGGTGAATAAAATGTGCTTACATATCTTCTTAGCGGATGGTAAATGATATACAGTTTGGACTTTATGTTCTACATGTAGGAGATTATTTTAAATAAAACCGATATGGCGCAGTACCAAATTATGGAGACTGTTAGAGATTCTCCTGTTGTCAAATTCTGCGATTCATGATCAAACGAACGTTTTGTATCAGAACCTTGTCAGCGACTGAACAAAATAAAACAATGAGCAAGAAAGCTAATCGTAAACGATTATCAGGAGCTGGTTAAATCAGACAAAAATCGAATTGACAAACAGGTGCACCGATATAAAGACAAAAACTGTTAGCTGAGTGAGTAGCTATTTTCCTTAAGGTGGCCACTCAGTAACCTGAACTTAACTTAATTATTAATACGCACATAATAAAGGCGCAATCAGCACAAAATCGACACCAAAATATGAAACAAATGAGGGTGTGAATGAGAAAACCAACAGTTTGGGGTTCCGACCAGATCTGACACAAACCGGGCTGTGCAGCCACAGAAGCAGGCTAAAAGCTTGAAATTTCGGATTTAAGAAGAAGGATTGTACTATCCGTGCAGCGAAAACAAAGGCGCTGATCAGCTGTGCAATTACTGCAAAGCTGACCTGCGTCGTTGTTTTCGCATATATGCAGATTGTTTTCTCATGCAGTGGCTCAAATAGAACTTCAAATTCAAAGAAGAGTTACAGTCGCATTATTAGTGGTATATAAATCCATGACACAAGAGACTTCGGAGTGAGCACATAAGACTGCAATCGAACGAACGAAAGAAGGAATGGAAAGAAACTAGGAGCGCCATTGGCTAATAGCGGTTGATCCCCTGCGTCTTTTAAATAATTGTCTATTAGCAGGATTTCATTCATTCCTTATAAGGTGTGGAGAATGTACCGGCATGCTCTTTGCAGGAGATAGCATTTTCGCCTACTCATCTTTAACGGTGTTTAGAATTTCATAACATTTCATAACATATTTAAGGATTATAATTCAGAAATACAGCTTACGAAGTGTTTTCATGGTATAAGTGCCTGATTGTTAATTTGGTTTTTTTCCCACCTTGGTTTTTGGAGTGGGAGTCTTTTTCTGATTGCGCCTTTTCCTGATCTTTGCCTACTTGTACTTTTTTTCTTGCGATGATAAAAACACATTAGGCTGTTTTAATGTCTGTGAAGTCCGAGACATAAACATCGTTTTTCATGAAATGAGACGCACTCTTTGGTTATCATTATATCGGCATTGCCATGAAAGACAAATGTCGTTGAGATGAAGAAAGTTATGCCACTTTTGCACTTTGCCTAGTCGCTCGATCATGTCAAGTAGATCTACACTGAAAAAAAGTTATAAGAGGCCACTTTTCGAACTCATTTTTTGTTTCTAAGCCATATTCAAAATTGTTCTATTGTTTGCCGAAAGACGTGTCTTTCAAGTAAGTAAATTTCCAAAGTGTTAAGAAATAATTTTCTTTCACTAAAAGCGTTTTGGAGTAAAAATGCAAAAATCAATGTTTTTAGATAAAAAAAATTGGATACAGCACACCATTTATTGAAATTAGGAACGGCTGTCATCAAAGTGGTCGTTACGGCTCGGAAAAACATCAAACATTCGAATTTTATTTATACATTGTTTTAAGAGAGTAACACAATTAGCTTGAGAGCTATTCTACCTTGTGGCCCTCTTTAAATAACATATTATACAAATATATACACAGAAATAAAGATAAAAAACAACAAAAAACAACAACAGTATGCAATATTCAAGACAGATACAATCTCAAACCTGTTCCAAAATATTGACATGATCACATATATATTCGATATTTATATAGAGAATGAGATTCAGTCGTAAGATACAGGTTAAGAGCCGTGCATTATCTTGATAAAATCGTGCATACTGAGAGATTGCTAAAAAGAGATAAACTCATTGAGCGTATAAACAGTTACATAAAATATCAATAAATACATTTAGAATGTACATAGAATTGTAAGACTTAAAATGTTTGAGTTACTTAAAACCTATTTATGAACTGGCTTAAAATTGTAAAATCATTCCTGTAAGTAAGTTTTAAGATTTTTCTTAAAAACATTTAAGGAACCAGCATTTCTTATATTTTGAGGAAGAGCATTCCACAGCCTAGGCGCTGAACAAGAGAAAGAGCCCTCAAATATTGAAGTATGTGATCTAGGTACGTATAGTGAACCATCGTTAGCAGATCGTAAATTTAGGGAGTGTACTGTTGAAACAGGTTTCAGTAAGTTAGATATGTATTCAGGCGTAAAGTTATTTAGTGCCCTATATGTAAATACGGCTTTATTGTACTTAATTCTCTTTGGTACTGAGAACCAACCGAGTTCTTTAAACATATGTTCAGAAGGTGTGTCGAATTCAGCTCGTAATATTATTCTTGCTGCGCGTTTTTGTAGTTTTGAAAGCCGTTCAATATGAACACCAGCAGCGGATTCCCATATTGCAGAACCATAATCTATAAAAGGTAAAATGTAGCCTTGGTAAAACAGTTTTTGAGTTTCAACCGGAACATATTCAGATAGTTGTCGGAGAAGTGATATTTTTGAAGCAATGATAGAGCAAAGATGATCGATATGTGTTGACCAGGTCATATTTTCATCAATATAAATGCCAAGTAGTTTTTGCTTAGCTACATTCTCTATACAATTATTTTCTATCTGAATGTTTAGTTTACGAGATAAATTCAATCGCTGCCTTGTACCAAGAAGCATACACGTGGTTTTTCCATAGTGAATTTTCATTTTATTAGGCTTACTCCAGTCAACAGCATTTCCGAAGTCGCATACCAAATGATTTTCAATAGTGTCCACGTCTTCATTTTCGTCGTGGACAGTCGCATCGTCTGCGTATAGATCTGATTTGCAATACTCGAAACATAGGGGCAAGTCGTTAATGAAAATTAGGAACAATGTAGGCCCTAATATTGAGCCTTGGGGGACACCAGAGCGTACATAGGAAAAGTCACTCGGACCATTATCGCTTTCTATAATTTGTTGACGACTGCTTAGGTAAGAGTTAAACCACTGTAGACTAGATTGGCTAAATTTGTAAATAGAAAGTTTTTTCATCAAGATTGCATGGTCTACAAGATCGAAAGCTTTTCGAAAGTCAATAAATAGGGCCCCGACCATATCACCGCTGTCAATGCACTTCATCCAACTATCAATTAGTTTGATCAATGCAGTTTGACAGCTGTGCTTATGGCGGAAACCCGATTGACTTTCATGAAGTAACTTATGTTTATTGAGAAAACCCATGAGATGTTTATTTACATGTTTTTCGAAAATCTTTGATATAGTCGGCAAGATAGATATGGGTCTGTAATTTGATGGGTCTGATTTATCTCCTCCTTTATAAATTGGTAAAACTTTGGCTTGCTTTAGCTGAGACGGAAAACATCCCGTGACTATACTTTTATTTATTAACTCAGCAATAGAAGGGGAGACTATATGTGCAGATAGTTTTAGTATTCTTGGTCCAATACCATCTAGGCCCGTTGCCTTGGAACAGTCGAGATTATTTATATAATGTGTGACTTGTTCGGGAGTTATGTGAGGGATTGTAAAAAATGTATTACTAGGTATTTTATTATCTACATAACGGGTAATTTTTTCGGTATTAAAAGTAGGTGTTTCATAGTCATCTTGATTTAGGATGTCAGCAATCGAAGTAAAATATTCATTAAGTTTTTGTGCTATATCACTTGGTTGTGTGATGCTTTCATTATCAATAATAAGTTCTTCGGGTAAGCGCTTACTAGAAGCCTTAGAGTCTCCATTCAACGTGCGTAAGTGAGCCCAGATATGTTTTGAATCCTTCGACTTACTAATGGAATCAGAAAAATATTTGCGTTTCGATGCTCTGATTAACTGTCTGGTTATGTTTCGGTACATCCTATATTCTGGCCATTGTTTAAGACGTTTTGATTTGTCACGCAGTTTTTGCATATTCCTAATATCAGGGGAGAACCAGTCGGGTAGTCGACTGGATTTAACACGTTTGCTTTTAATAGGAGCATGTTTATTTAATTGTTGCATTATTATTAATGCCAAAGGAATGTCATCAAACTTGCAAATGGTTACATGTAAAACTATTTTCGAAAAAAAAAATGTATAACCTATACAAGTAAAAGAATAATAGGCTCGTTGTATATGCATAATGTTTTACCCAGGTCTGCCCTGTTGTATCGACTATTTCTTCAATGCCGTCATCTTGATTTTGACCATCGGCTGATGAAGCTAGTAGTAGGAATGGGATAAATATCTATGTAGTGAAGGTGTCGGCTAACGTTCAGCGAGGCATGGAATATTGAAATTCATTGGGGCGAGCACAGCTAATTTTGACTGCTGGCTTAAGCATCAATGAAAAATGAATTTTAGCTGCTGCTGTTTGTTTCTTTTTTCATGCTAGTGATCGCCTTCCCTTATGCTAAGACCATGCTGAACAGCAATAATCAAAACTGTCCAAATCCAGCCAGGTAGTAAAACCACGATATTCTGGCAAGTTGCTTACAATTCAGTTTACCTGTTTAGGTGGTCCACATGTAATGTTTCGACATTTATGCGTTAATTCAGCTTTATAGTGCATCTGCATTATGGCAGTTATCCCCTTGAACAAAACATTGAACTATACGATAACACAATATTCCGTGTTACTTATACATTACTTCTAATATTATATTTGTGTCCAGGGGCCTATCCGGAGGCTTATGGTGTATAAAGTGGCAAAAATATAGATGCATCTGCCTATCTTTTTCTTCTAAAATCTCAGCAGTA
The DNA here is from genome assembly GCA_964017185.1 of Rugalucina vietnamica. NCBI lineage: Eukaryota > Metazoa > Mollusca > Bivalvia > Lucinida > Lucinidae > Rugalucina > Rugalucina vietnamica. The sequence goes on from OZ024872.1 coordinate 64,619,813, forward strand.
GAAATTCGGTTTAACGTTTTTTAATCTGTCTGTTTCATCCATGTTTAAGGTGTTAAGATTGTTATTATGGTAACAATAGAATTGTTAATCGTCTTGAGGTCTCGGTAAGACTCGCATGTCAAAAAGTATTTGATGAATGAAAATGATGAGTTTAGCCCTGTCCCAGATGTTGTGTCCTTGGCATGGATAAAAGGCAGATAGCTGAGCAACCGTTAGTGGCAAGCTACGGTCTGGAAAATTACAGAATGTGTATAATAGGAACCGTACTATATTGGCAGCAAACAATTAGGTTGACAAAGAAGCCCAGTTCGGCCTAGTCGGATCTGCACCTTAGGTGTACCCAGTTTCGGCTTGAGTAGATTTTCACATTAGTAGACCCCAACACCTTGAGGTTGTGCCCGTTTATCTACAGGTATTCAACAGGTCAGTTCCCCAACTGTAAATTACTATGTAATTTTATCTAACAGTCAATTATTTCTTGATTATAAGGCAAAATTATCTGGGAAATCGGATTTCTCTTTCTTATGTGTCTTATTGTCGGCAGGTGAGCCGCATCATCCGACAATCTACTGTCTGCATACATAATAACGAAAGCACAGATAAGTTAATTGACTTATAATACTGTAAATCCATCTTCTATGTAAAGCCGGTATTTCGGGGTTCCAGTCATATTATTATTTGAACAGCTCGGTTGTTCTAGGCCTGGTCAGGAATCCTGAGGGTAGATTATCGTGTGGCGTAGCTCAGGTAATACATCATTTTAGCCATTCATGCAGCTGGGAGCCCTGCAAGGTGATCGCACGAAAAAGATCGTCACACCAATGTGTCACTTCGAGACTCCGATTCTGTAAAAAAAATATAAAAAAAAACTTAGCTTCTTGCATGGTTAAAAAGTGTTGCTGGTTTAATCCACGGCTTCGGCAATCTCTAGGGCTGAGGTTCCATCATTGATTCAATCGTTTATGGGTTTGCAAACAGTTTCTGGTTTGAACGGTTTCCACGTGGTTCATCAGTCAGGTGGTCAGATACTTTATATCATACAATTATTTTTGATTCGGTCATTTGAAAGTATATACCATTAGGTACAAAGGTACAAGTAGGCAACGATCAGGAGAAGGCGCAATCAGAAAGATTCCCACTCCAAAACCGAGGTGGGAAAAAACTAAATTAACAATCAGGTACTTACACCATGAAAACATATCGTAAGCCGAATGAGCAGCTATTTTCCCAATAGGTGGCCACTCAGTTACCTAATCTTAACAAAAAATATAATAACATACATAAGGCGCCAACAGCAAAAAAAAAAAACATTAAACACCATGACATAAAACAATAAGAAGGTACAAGTAGGCATTAAACAGCCTTAGGACATTGCAGAAATCGAATAACAATAATATCACTTAACAAAAGTGCCAAATTATTAAGGAAGTTATCCATGGCAAATTTAAATAGGCAGGGAAATTCTGATTTTCGATTCCGTTATTTTGTCATGCCTTGAAAAAAAAAATTCTTCAGTAGTACCCCGGACTTGTATCAACATAATGCCAATCCAAGAGGCGGCAAACATTCTATAGGTCAATCCATTTGTAAGCCTGGGGGTGATGTCGTGTGAGTATTTGCATGATTTGCCATGTGATGTCTAACTTGAGATGCCTATAGCATATTATCAATTTCGTCATATCAATGACATTGGTGTTTCCCAATTTTTGTAAGACCAACAATGATTTGTTCCTTGTTTATTAAGCCATACAAGTGTGTTTTTGATTTCGCTTTAAAATGTACAAATTGTAGGTATAGGAGGATATGCCATATGGGGTGAAAGCACCATTACGTCATCACTTTCTGTGTACGCAAAAGTTTTGGTGGACAATTTAAGTGGTATTAAAATTTCAGCTTTTCTGATTGACTAATGCTGATAGATATATTGATAATTATTTTCAATTATTTAAATATAAAGATCAAAGTAATGGAATTATTTAGCTACAGTGATTTATTGATTCCAGGTGTGGTTGCAAGTCAATTTTTAATTTTAATATTTTTTCAGGTCGCTTCGGTCAAATATCTCCTCCTTTGATGGCACACCTCATCGATACTCCCTGATGCTCTAAAATGCAACATGAGGTATGCTTTTTTTCTTCTTAACTTATGTATGACACCCTAATGCAAACAAGTAAGTGGATAAAAGTTTCACCAAATTACAGGAAACATACTGTTTTAGCCAAAATGTTTGTATTGAGGTCTATGGGATTTTAAATGGTGCTTTCACCCCATATCTTTCCTTCTAGATAGTTCAACTCTTTGACAGGTACGTTTTCGTCCAGTTGCGGCCCGGTTCTTTATCCTCAGAGTGACCCTAAAAAAGAAAGACAAAAACATATGATGAAAGAAAACTCTTCCAGAACTTTTCGGTAAACATACGAGTATTAACATAAAATCAGTTTTATTAGCAGGTATCACAAACCTTTTAGCAGAGTGAGCAAATATGTAGGCGAATTTTCTTTCAGGTATGTTCGCGTTGTTCATTCCTACTTTCCTTAAGGTGAGGAAAATATGCTTACATAACATTTTAGAGGATGGAAAATTATATATTTAGATTGTTCGTTCTGCCTGTAGTACATTGTTCAAATAAAAACGAATATGCCTCATGAATATTTGTTCAGATTGCTATGTGAAAGGCAGAATCGTTATACAGTTCTAAATCAAGACGATATGTAAAATATTCGCTATTGTCCAATTCAGCTATTCATACAAACGAACGTCTTGTATCAAGACACTGATTAGCCACTGGACAAAATAAAACAATTAGCCACTCAATGAGCTGAGCGATGATCATGAGCTGGCGCAATCAGACGAAAAGCCATACTGACAAAGAGAAAAACTGTAAGCTGAGTGAATAGGTATTTCCCTTAAGGTGGTCTCTCGGTAACCTGAACTTAATAAATAATATGTGGAATGAAACAAGAACGTGTGTAACATTGTTGATTGGCTAATAGCAGTTGATCACCTGCGTCTTTTAAATTTGAACCTTCGCATCTGATGACAAAACCAATAATTTGCAACAATTTGCATATACGAAAACAAAGAGGCAGATCAGCTGTGCAGTAACTGCACAGCTGATCAGCGCCTTTATTTTCGCCACACGAAATGTACAATTCCTCGTCCGCTTATATTCAAAGTTTCAAGCTTCTAGCTTTATTCTGTGTCTGTACAGCCCGGTTCGTGTCGGACCTTGTCGGAAACCCAAATTGTTGGTTTTCTCATGCAGAGGCTCAAATAATTGTCTATTAGCAGGATTTCGTTCATTCCTTATAAGGTGTGGAAATTGTATCGACTTGCTCCTTGCAGGAGATAGCATTTTCGCCTACTCATCTTAAACAGTGTTGAGACTTTTATATCATTACAGATCATGGTTTAAGGATTGAAATTTAGAAATATAGATTCAATGGGATGGTGGAAACACATTAGGCTGTTTTCTGTTTTAATTTCTGTGAAGTACGAAGGGCTTCTCGGAGACATAAACATTTTTTTTCATGAAGTGAGACGCGTTCAGTGAAGCATGCAATATTGAAATTCAATAGGGCGAGCAGAGCTAACTTTGATCGCCGGCTTAAGCAAATGGTCGATGTAATAAATGGATTTTTGCTGCTCCTGTTTGTCTGAACAGTGCCAGGGATCGCCTTCCCTTATGCTAAGACCATGCTGAACAGCAATGTCCAAATCCTCTCAGGTAGTGAAACCACGATATTCTGGCAAGTATCATACTTTGTGACAATCAGCTTACCTGTTTAGGTGGTCCACATGTTATTTTCGACATTTGTTTGTTACTTGAGCTTTATAGTGCATCTGCATTATATCAGTTATTCCCTTGAACAATACATTGAACTATCATGATCATATAAACAAGATGACAACACAAACTTCTACGTTGCAAATACATTACTTTTTATTAAAGAAAGAGATTTGTACTTAACACGCCAAAACCCGAAACAGGGGCTCGTTATATTCATAGGCGAAATGTATATGCATGTAGGATGTACCTACCAAATCTCAGCAGGTAGAAACACAATTTAACGAGTTTTTAACTCTCTGTTTCATCCATGTTTAAGGTGTTAAGATTGTTATTATGGTAACAATAGAATTGTTAATCGTCTTGAGGTCTCGGTAAGACTCGCATGTCAAAAAGTATTTAATGAATGAAAATGATGAGTTTAGCCCTGTCCCAGATGTTGTGTCCTTGGCATGGATAAAAGGCAGATTGCTGAGCAACTTAGTGGCAAGCTACAGTCTGGAAAATTACAGATGTGTATATTAGGAACATTTCCAAATTGGCAGCAAACAATAAGGTGGGCATAGAAGCCCAGTCCGGCCAAATCCGACCTGCACCTTAGGTGTTCCCATTTTCTTGAGTAGATTTTCACATTAGTAGACCCCAACACCTTGAGGTTGTGCCCGTTTATCTACAGGTATTCAACAGGTCAGTTCCCCAACTGTAAATTACTATGTAATTTTATCTAACAGTCATTTATTTCTTGATTATAAGGCAAAATTATCTGGGAAATCGGATTTCTCTTTCTTATGTGTCTTATTGTCGACAGGTGAGCCGCATCATCCGACAATCTACTGTCTGCATACGTGATAACGAAAGCGCAGATAAGTTAATTGAATTATAATACTGTAAATCCATCTTCTACTTAAAGCCGGTATTTCGTTGTTCTAGGCCTGGTCAGGAATCCTGAGGATAGATTATCGTGTGGCGTAGCTCAAGTATACACCTTTTTAGCCATTCATGCAGCTGGGAGCCCTGCAAGGTGATCGCACGAAAAAGATCGTCACACCAATGTTTCACTTCGAGACTCCGATTCTGTAAAAAAAAAAAAAAAAAAAAAAAAAAAAAAAAAAAAACCTTAGCTTCGTGCATGGTTAAAAACGTGTCGCTGGTTTAATCCACGGCTTCGGCAATCTCTCGGGCTGAGGTTCCATCACAGTGATTCAGTCGTTTCTGGGTTTGCAAACAGTTTCTGGTTTGAACGGTTTCCACGTGGGTCATCAGTCAGGTGGTCAGCTACTTTATATATCATACAATTATTTTTATTCGGTCATATTAAGGTATATACGTACAAGTAGGCAACGATCAGGAAAAGGCGCAATCAGAAAGATTCCCACTCCAAAACCTAGGTGGGAAAAACTAAATTAACAATCAGGTACTTACACCATAAAACATATCGTAACCCGAATGAGCAGCTATTTTCCCAATAGGTGGCAACTCAGTTACCTAAACTTAACAAAAAATATGATAACATACATAAGGCGCCAACGGCACAAAAAATTTTAAACACCATGACATAAAACAATAAGAAGGTACAAGTAGGCATTAAACAGCCTTAGGACATTGCAGAAATCGAATAACAATAATATCACTTAACAAAAGTGCCAAATCATTAAGGAGGTTATCCATGGCAAATTTAAATAGGCAGGGAAAATCTGATTTTCGATTCCGTTATTTTGTCATGCCTTGAAAAATAATATTCCTCAGTAGTACATGTTACTTGATTCCCGGACTGCCAATCCAAGAGGCGGCAAACATTCTATAGGTCACTCCATTTGTAAGCCTGGGGGTGATTTCGTTTGAGTATTTGCATGATTTGCCATGTGATGTCTCAAACTTGAGATGCCTATAGCATATTATCAATTTCGTCATATTAATGGCATTGGTGTTTCCCAATTTTTGTAAGACCAACAATGATATGTTCCTTGTTTATCAAGACCATACAAATGTGTTTTTGATTTCGCTTTAAAATGTACAAATTGTAGTTAAAGGAGGATATGCCATATCTTTCCTTCTAGATAGTTCAACTCTTTGACAGGTACGTTTGCATCCAGTTGCGGCCCGGTTCTTTATCCTCAGAATGTCCCTAATAAAGAAGGACAAAAAATATGATGAAAGAAAACTCTTCTAGAACTTTTCGGTAAACATATTAACATAAAATCAGTTTTATTAGCAGGTAGCACAAACCTTTTAGCAGAGTGAGCAAATATGTAGGCGAATATTCTTTCAAGTATGTTCGCGTTGGTCATTCTGAGGAAAATATGCTTACATAACATTTTAAAGGATGGAAAATTATATATTTAGATTGTTCGTTCTGCCCGTAGTACATTGTTCAAATAAAAACGAAAGACTAAAGCTGGAACCCCGAAATACCGGTTGTATGTAGATTTACTGTATTTCGAATCAATTAACATATCTGCGCTTCGTTATCACGTATGCAGACAGTAGATTGTCGGATGATGCGGCTCACCTGTCGACAATAAGACACATAAGAAAGAGAAATCCGATTTCCCAAATAATTTTGCCTTATAATCAAGAAATAAATGACAGTTAGATAAAATTACATAGTAATTTACAGTTGGGGAACTGACCTGTTGAATACCTGTAGATAAACGGGCACAACCTCAAGGTGTTGGTGTCTACCGATGTGAAAATCTACTCAAGAAAATGGGAACACCTAAGGTTCAGGTCGGACTTGGCCGGACTGGGCTTCTATGCCCACCTTATTGTTTGCTGCCAATATAGAACGCATTCTGTAATTTTCCAGGCTGCAGCTTGCCACTAATTTGCTCAGCAATCTGCCTTTTATCCATGCCAATGACACCACGTCTGGGACAGGGCTAAACTCATCATTTTCATTCATCAAATACTTTTTGACATGCGAGTCTTACCGAGACCTCAAGACGATTAACAATTCTAGTGTTACCATAATAACAATCTTAACACCTTAAACCTGGGTGAAACAGACAGGTTAAAAACTCGTTAAATTGTGTTTCTACCTGCTGAGATTTGGTAGGTACATCCTACATGCACGTACATTTCGCCAATGAATATAACGAGCCCCTGTTTCGGGGTTTGAATCTCTATCTTTGATAAAAAGTAATGTATTTGCAACGTAGAAGTTTGTGTTGTCATCTTGTTTATATGATCATGATAGTTCAATGTATTGTTCAAGGGAATAACTGATATAATGCAGATGCACTATAAAGCTCAAGAAACAAACAAATGTCGAAAAATAACATGTGGACCACCTAAACAGGTAAGCTTCTTACAAAGTATGCTACTTGCCAGAATATCGTGGTTTCACTACCTGAGAGGATTTGGACATTGCTGTTCAGCATGGTCATAGCATCAGGCGATCACTTGCACTGTTCAGACAAACAGGAGCAGCTAAAATTCATTTATTACATCGACCATTTGCTTAAGCCAGCGATCAAAGTTAGCTCTGCTCTCCCCATTGAATTTCGTTAGCCGACACCTTCACTACATACATGTTTATACCAAACAGTGCGTCTCACTTCATGAAAAAAAAATGTTTAGTCTCCGAGAAGCCCTTCGTACTTCACAGACATTAAAAGAACCTAATGTGTTTCCATCATCCCATTGAATCTATATTTCTAAATTTCAATCCTCAAACTATGATATGTCATGAAAGTCTCAACACCGTTTAAGATGAGTAGGCGACAATGTTATCTTCTGCAAGCAGCAAGTCGATACATTCACCACACCTTATAAGGAAGCTAATAGACAATCATTTGAGCCTGTGCATGTGAAAACCAACAGAAAGCTAGAAGCTTGAAACGAGGAATTGTACAATCCGTGTGGCGAAAATAAAGGCGCTGATCAGCTGTGCAGGTACTGCACAGCTGATCTGCGTCTTTGTTTTCGTATATGCAAATTGTTGGTTTTGTCATTACATGCGAAGGTTCAAATTTAAAAGACGCAGGTGATCAACTGCTATTAGCCAATCAACAACGTTATAGATGTCCTTGTTTCATTCCATTCCTTCTTTAGTTCGTTCGATTTTAGCCTTATTCTCTCCCTCCAAAGTCTCTCTTATGTCATGGATTTATATACCACTAATATGCGACTGTAAATCTTCTTTGACTTTGTAGAGTATTGTTGTGATCAGAGTTATTTGTTTCATAGTTTGGTGTCGAATTTGTCCGGATTGCGCTTTTATTACGTGCATATTATTAATTAAGTTCAGGTTACCGAGAGACCACATTAAGGGAAATACCTATTCACTCAGCTTACAGTTTTTCTCTCTTTGTCAATATGGCTGTTCTTCTGATTGCGCCAGCTCATGATCATCGCTTAGCTCATTAAGTGGCTAATTGTTTTATTTTGTCCAGTGGCTGATCAATGCTATGTGCAAGGCAGAATCGTTATACAGAATTCAGTACCTAAATCAAGACGATATGATAAATATTCACTATTGTCCAATTCATCTATTCATACAAACGATGGCCAGAACTCCCGAGGACAGATTATCGTGCGACGTGCTTCAGGTAATACGACTTTTTGAGTCATTCCTCCAGCTGGGAGCCCTGCAAGGTGATTGCACGAAAAAGATCGTCACACCAATGTGTCACTTCGAGACAACCTTAGCTTCTTGCATCGCTGGTTTAATCCTCGGCTTCGGCAATCTCTAGGGCTGAGGTTCCATCACTGATTCAATCGTTTCTGGGTTTGCAAACAGTTTCTGGTTTGAACGGTTTCCACGTGGTTCATCAGTCAGGTGATCAGCTACCCGATTTATGTTGGTTTATATCATACAGTTTTATTTTTAATTCGGTCATTTGAAAGTATATATCATTAAGTACATACAGCCGTAGGACATTGCAGAAATCGAATAACAATAATATCACTTAACAAAAGTGCCAAATCATTAAGGAGGTTATCCATGGCAAATTTAAACAGGTAGGAAAAATCTGATTTTCGATTCCATTATTTTGTTATGCCTTGAAAAAATAACATTGCTCAGTAGTAGCTTGGTCCCTGGTCATGATTCAACATAATGCCAATGCAAGAGGAATCAAACATTCTACAGTTCAATCATTTGGTTATTCTGGAGATGCCGGTTTATTTGTTTAAATATTTGTCTTATTTTCCATGTGATGTCTTAACCTAAAGATGCCTATAGCATATTATCAATGTCGCCTTAATTTCCCAATTTTTGTAAGACCAACAATGATATGTTCCTTGTTTATCAAGACCATACAAGTGTGTTTTGGATTTCGCTTTAAAATGTACAAATTGAATTATAGGGATATATGTCATCTCTTTCCTTCTAGTTAGTTCAACTCTTTGACAGGTGGGTTTTCACCCAGTTGCGGCCTGGTTCCTTATCCTCAAAGTGACCCTAAGTATTGGAGTATAGTTATTAAACGGTCACTGTCCGGGAGAGACCATGATGTAATATTACCTTGTATATAAATATACCTTAATCTATAAACTTATACCTGAAATAATCGGACAGTATATAAAATAAAATATTAGCCGCCCCATGGGAAAACCAACAATCTGCATAGGCGAAAACAAAGGCGCAGATCAGCTTCGCGGTAACCGCGAAGCTGACCAGCGACTTTGTTTTCGCTACTCGGATAGTACAATTCCTCCTCTACTTAACTCCAAAATTTCAAGCTTCTAGCCTGCTTCTGCAGCTCTACAGGCCGGTTTTTGTCAGACCTGTTCGGAAATCACATTGTTGGTTTTTCCACGAGACGGCTCAAATAAAGAAGTATTTTTAAAATGACCTAGTATTACCCTACTCACAAGACGCATGGTGTAGGCGGTTGCAAAGTAACCTCAGAAAGTAAGACAAAATTCGGATTATTTAAGCAACGTGGATGGCAGTGTAGGAACCATTGACTGAACTTATCATGAAACTGGAAGATAAGAGAGAGGACCATTAAGTAAAGATCAAACTATAGTGTTAACTAAGCTAACACCGCATGATCTTGCTCTTCGTAATCAGGTGATAACAGTGCTGTTTGGAGACCTGTCCCTACTTTGTCAGCATAAGGCAACAATCGTCTCGCCTGACATAAGAAATTATATTTTCTTTCGGTAGCAACACTGTCACTTAAGGCGATGCTCCAAACATTTTTGTCTGTTTTTGGTAAGAGTTTCTGATTTAGCTCTTGGTGCTAAGGGTATATATTCTTTCCTTGGCCTACGCTATACACAAGCATAAAATATGTTATTAAAGGAGCGCACATGGGTATTTACCAAAGCTACCATTGTTCACCTATGTACTTCTTTCACCCTCATGATGCAGATTTGCCTGTCAGCATTCAGCTGATAATGTGCTTGCTCATTCTAGAACATTTTATGATCTACAAGGATTGTCTTACTGCTAATTTTGACCGACTTGCTCAGCGAGTTTCTGCACCTTTAAATCATTTCTATGGTTACGGTATGATGACATATACGACAAACATCATATGATTCTTAATTAGACACATTAACTTCCTCAATTAACTTGAGCATTACACCTACTACATCATCATTGCCTTACAAATCCAGTATTTTCCAGAAATATGATACTTGTGTTTATTAAAAGTACAATTTATTGAAATCTGCACAGACGGGTGGATTGCGTGACTTCCTTTTGCCTAATGTGGTTGAAATGTTTTTTGCTTCAGTAACATCTACCTCGGCATTGTATCGGCATTGTATCATGCCCTACTCATTTTGTCACTGCGTGCAACGCCAAATTATATGGATTCTAAGAAACATACAGTGCAACTACTTCATATGTGTGTAGATATATGCTGTTGAGTTTTGGTAACTGGACGGTCATCACTTCTTCTAGGTTCCTCGATGACCTTTTGAACATTGACAATCCTTATTTCGAAGGCATGGTCAAACAAATTTTCTTCCCTGACCTACAGTTGAATAAAGCCCCACATATACCGAAGCCCCCTTTTTAGAATTACATCTTACTATTGCAAATGTATTTGTTTCTTCTAAAATTTATGATAAACGCGATGACTTTGACTTTGATATAGTAAACTTTCCGTTTTTGGATGGTGACGTTCCTCGCCGTGCTTCTTATGGTGTATACAGTTCGCAACTTATTAGGTTCGCTAGAGTCTGCAATCATATTGCGGACTTCAATGCGCGAAATAAATGTTTAACAACCAAACTTCTCCAGCAGTGATATCGGTATCATAAACTTCGGAAAACATTTTCTAATTATACTGACGTCAATAAAAAACGCCTCATCGAAAATGTTGCATAACTTGGTCAATAGATATACAATATAAACGAAATTTGCATTTTTCTTATTTTCACGTTCCCTCTCATGGTATAGCATAAACCGAATTTGGTTAAGTTGCACAGTTTTCTCAAAACTCGCGTGGGTACACCATTTTTAAAAATGCATCCTGACGTCATTATACAGACGTTTTTGACGTGAAAATTCTTGAAAGCCGTGCAAAGTCGATTAACAAACTTAAGAACATCAAATTTTTGAAACGTAACATTACTGGACTACGTGAAGTTGAAATACTGAAGATAACATAGAGACTTTTCACAAGAAAAGGAACAGACGGAGCGAAAAAATAAGCCCGTTTGGTTTCTGGCGTTCGAAGTGACTCCAAAAGCCGGGACCATCGTTCGCTTTGGTATAAAATTCCCTCTATCGATTTTTGTGACCGTACCTCTTTCGCCGACGCTTCTGTAGCAAAATCTTTTTGACGTCGACGTCTCTTATGCTTACGAATTCTAATAATGAAACATTTCAGAAACGATGTCGTTATATTCGGATGCACACCTTGAGTTAATTTTCATAACGTTATCGCATTATTTCAAATGAATAGCCAAGAATGGAGCTATGGTATTCTGGCGCTTATTTCACTAGACGTCAAATACACGTTATCCGTCAGGACGTTTGTTTCACGCTGAAAGGCATGAGAAATAACAATAGAAACTATTCTTTGTCAGATAGCCATGCCAGAATAGCCTTTGAAAACTTTTTGACCATTTTGACGGCGATTACCATTCATTAGCTGCAGTGACGTCAATAACGCTAGTTTTCAAAAAATGTGTTTCAACAACATATGGTTACTTGTGGATATCCCACTCTATGGCATATGTGTTCTTATTGCAACGGAGACTTTCAGTAATCGAAAGAAGCGATGCCTGATAGACCGGTTTATGAACAGAATGAGATTTTGCGAGGGGTGTGCGTATTCAACAACATGTCAGATTTCAAGCAGTCGTCTGAACAATTCCATTTCAGCATTTCCCATTGCGTAAAAGATTAGTGAAAGATATGATCAATATTTAAAATAATTAAAGTTGTTAATCTTGGCAGTATGACGTGTCAAAGTTGACTGAGGCGTTTTTTGTTGACGTCAGTATATTATCGCAGACACTATTAATTGATTTCCAAATTTAATGTAGGGATAAATACCCTTTTACAAGAGGGCCTTTCGGAACCAAAATTTTATGGTGAATTGGTTTGCAAATTTAAGAAACTTACAGGAAGGCATGATTTTTTCAGCTCAGAAAAATCATTGCACGTTACAGACGTATAGGATGATAACTTAATGTAATGCGACAATCTGCTTGCTTAGTTTTTAACCAAATCATGGTTGATAACTATGCTACCTTCTTTAATTGCACGCCGGTGAGTCGGGTGACGGACTATATATGGCCCCGACATAAAGCTATTCATTTTAGTTGGTTGGGGACGGAGCTTCTTGCCTGTTGCTTGGTCCACCGGGGTGTTGTTTTTTTTTCTCCGGAGTTATTAAGTTATTTGGCTCCTAGGGATCTCCATCGTCGGGCAGCTTACTGAATCTTTGAATCCTCGTTTTGGATTCATCATGGTGGTTGTCGTGATTTATTTGTTCGTCCTTGATATTTCATTGACTAGTTAGAGATTCGCCACGAGGACCGAACAACCAACTAAATGTTGTGAATCACTACAGAAGCTGAGGGTGAGGTTAGGTATCTGTAAAATCGATTTAAGCCCGCCAGTAATTTTATATTACTGATCGTTCTAAGGCGATACTTCTTTGGTGGTTTTCATTGTTTAATTCTTGGTGCTAAAATTTTGTGCTGTTTGCACCTTATGTATGTTTTCATGTTTTTAGATAAGGTTAGGTAACTGAATGGCCACCTATTTGGGAAATCGCTGCTAATTCGGCTTACGATATGTTTTCATGGTATAAGTTCATTTTTCCCACCTCGGATTTTGGAGTGGGAATCTCTTTCTGATTGCGAATTTTCCTAATCGTTGCCTACTTGTACCTTCTCATTCAGATGACCAATTGTTCTCTTTGTGCCAGTACTACGAACGTAATTTGTTGTGTCGGTTATCTCCTGTCTTGGTGCTTGGAGCGGAGCTTTAGTTCGTCTTGTGCTGGCCAATGCTTACCTGTTCGCATTGTTTACAACATGTAAAGAAAATCAAAGAAGGCAAATATATTCTTATTTACTGAAACTCAGTAAAACACTTTTTGACCTGAAGTCAAGCCCGTGTAAAAGACACTCCAGTCCCACACAACAACCAGTTAAACATGTATGACGTCCTGATAAAAGCATACGTATAAGCCGTTGAACTGATTATGGAGGGCCCTTATCTCCCGCGCTATTCCGTTGCTAAAACAGGATGACCTTACGAGGCAAATATAGTCTTCGAAACAAATAGCTTTACAAGACAACATAGGCAATTATCTTTAAGCCTAGGATTACGCTGACTAAGCTTCGTGTAAAGACAAAGCTCAGCTCTGATGTCGCGCCTTATTTCAATTTGACTTTATGCACTAACTATACTGAAGATCCACTCACTTTCAAGTTTGTAGTCCGTACTACTGTGGAACCCCTATCTCATGGAACCTATGCCTTCTACTGTGGTGATCATTTTACAAGTGAAAGCTAATCAAATCCGTTTTAATAGTTCGAAATTGTTGATCTACATGTAGTTATATCTTAAAACAATATAAAATAAAGAGTAAAACAAGTGTTATAATTATTACAGGAACGTTAGTATTTGATTGTCAAAAATGTTCTGTGGATCTTGCTTAATGACGATAATATCTATGTGCTATTTAAAAGATGAAACATCATTTTTTCTGACATAACTACATTAATGCAAAAAACGTAATAAAAAATGTATAAGGCAGTCCACAAACTTTAACCTCCCGTACAATTTCTAGAGGACCGTGACCACCGTTGTCATATTACGCTAGCGTTTATTAACGGCATTGTCAGACATTCTGACATCATAATATTTTGATGTGAAATTTAATGTAAAATGTCGCATCTCAAGAAAATAGTTTGTATCGGACCTGAGCAGAGTAGCGTATACAGTCGCTTTTTCAACTCTGTGTGCTATTATTTTGTTGAGATAGATCGTAGATCAGAATAGCTCCAGTAGCAGAGCTAACTGAGACCCAAATACATGTGGCTTTGTTAAATTGTTCTTGTGACGACAGACATTATAAGGACAATACGGTTATTAAACTTTGAACTTTTTCCAGCTTATGCAGAAATGATATAGATAAATGCATACACTTAGCTTGGAATTTGTGGTTTATCTTAAATTTCATATTTCAGTCAGGGTACCCTTACCTCCTGGTCATAACTTGCCATACCGAACTACGTTTGTACCAAAAAATTTAATTGGCCATCTTTAGAAAACTTATTTATTTAATAAAGCTGAATGAACTGAGAAAGATTGTATTAGTTTGTCCAGTTTGAGAGAACATTGACGTAGTATGGTATGATGCTTCACTTACTCTCCTCCTAAAACCCCTGGCGGTTTCAGATCAATAATTGCAACTGAGTTTCATAGTCCAAAACTTCCAGAGTTTGTTTTACTTAAGCTATAATTACAAGTATTAAAAAGAAAGTGACGCGGTACGGGTACTGAGAATAGATTGAGGGAATTCTATTTGGTGAACTTTGATATTATGTTTGTGTGCCGTTATAACTCATTGTTCCATCTAAACGTTATAGCACATATAGAATGCAGATTCTGGTCGCGACTGCAGCACTACGTTACCTCAACGTCAACACTCGCCTGGATTAGACAAGTATTTCAGTTACAAGTGGGGGTTAATCTCTTGGACATTTGTCAGTTATTAACGAAACGACCAATGTGACGCATAGGGTATGCACTTCTTATAGATACATGAAAATCATACTTCTTGGAGACGAATCAAAACCATAATGCAAGTTTTCAGAATCTTATCTGGCCTACTGCAGTTCGGGGTTATGACGTATGTACTGAGCTACTTAAAGCATTTTAGACTTTTATTATCCTCTTAATATTAATTAAACCTTTAAACTACTTAGAAATTTACTTCCTTATTTCAACATTAAATGTCGAAAACAAAATAAGGACATACAAAAATAAGAACAGGTATATTATTTTAAACTCGATGTAATTTATTCCAAACTTGATTTTAATGCTCCGTATGATTTAAATGCCAAACCATAGGGAAGACGCCTAATATCAGGTATTGTTTTAGTAAAAGTCAAACGATGAAATTGGTCATAAAGATATTATACATGTACATTCATTATGGAAATTTGATTACTATGATTTAAACAGTGAAATCACTCAAATTGATAACAATGATTTACACAGTAAAAGCATTCAAACCATCATGAAAACATGTCCGTGTAAAGTATACCCCCTCAAACCCCACTTTTATATGGTAAAACTGGGGTATGCAGGGGTATACCTATTTTTCTTATTTTTGCTCAAAACATAGATTGTGGGTACACGTTAGAACCGCCTCGGGTCGCGAGGCGGTTCTAACGTGTACCCACAATCTATGTTTTGAGCAAAAATAAGAAAAAAATCAAAATTTTTCCAATGAAATTTTCACTTTTTTAAGCTGAAAAAAATTTCTGTATATTGCATGGGCAAGTTTTCGTAATGTATGTCATTTGTCAACCATAAAATACCATTAGAAAGTCGTTAATGTTGATTGCAATACAGCTGCACATTATGTATGTTTTCAGTAAAGTTTGATGCCTAGACTAACTTTGTAGAATTCCAGATCAGTTTATGACTGAAAGGGTGACTGATGTCAAACAAAATGTCAGATGACTTAGAAGAAAAAAAGGTACAATAACAGGTCAACAATTTCTGGCGATTTTCAAACACGTTGTATCAAATATCACATTTGTAAGCATTATAAATGTTACTTCGGTACCAATGAATGGGCTTTCAGCTGCTTATTTTGTGAGGACGTACATGTAGCCTACAGGTATGTACATGTACATCATAATATACCATGCAATACCAACGTATCCAAGACTTACAGTACGGATAGAGAACCCACCGTTTTGACAAGTGGGCAAGGGGAGGGGCCTTTCAATCCCATCATAGACAATCATTCTGACCAATTGTGATAGTATTTGTTCTACAGCCGTGATGCAGCCGTGGTGCAGAATCTTTAATTAATGAACTTATGTGACCTGCTGCCATAAATTAACATTGTTGAACCGATTGCGGATCCTACTCTTACCGCATTATGGGAGTTCTTCGCCCACATACAATCTTGTTATGCTGACTTGATAGCCACTCCAAAGGAGAAGAGCCTTTCCCTTTTCCTAAAAACCATCCTGTAAGAAAAGATGATTCAATTATGTTCGGGCGCTTCTTGCGACGTCCGGCTATACTTCGAGCATATGACGATTTCCGCTGGAACTAGTTCCTCACAGGCACTCAACACGAGAACAGTACCACATTCGCGTGAGTTTTCTCAAAAATGTTGTGCTGTTGTCGTTGAAACAAAAGACTCATTGATAAGAAACAACATTCGTTCATTTACGTACATACTACGACCATAAAAAGGGCACATTAGAAATGCAGATGAAGGATAGTGATCAGTGAATGAAAAGACAATAATTAGCAAGCAGACTGCTAATGAGCCGCGTCATGAGAAAACCGGATTTTCGCATTTGCGAAAACAAAGGCACAAATCAGCTTCGCAGTAATTGCGAAGCTGATCAGCGCCTTTGTTTCGCTACTCGGATAGTACAATCCCTCTTCTTCCTAGATCCGAATTTTCAAGCTTCTAGATATCTCCTGTCGCTGTACAGGCCGGTTTATGTCGGACCTGGTCGGAAACCCCGAACACCGGTTTTGTTGCGTGGCGGCTCGCTTCATCCAGACTCTTGTCATCACAGAAAACCACGAAAAAGATACACTGATGTGAGCAACCTCTGTCTTTTATGACACATTTCGTCGTGGCCACAAGGAGACTAACCCATTGTTTTGACCAGCATCTAGTCATCAAAACAAACAATCCAACGAAGTCGTTGATAAAGAAATGGAGAAATTCAGCCTTTTGGTAACATAAATTCAAGAAATCAGTCTCTGAAGAAGGTACAAATAGGCAATGATCAGGAAAAGGCACAATCAGAAAGAAATTCCCAATCCATAAAACGAATTGGGAAAACTAAATTGACAACTAAATTAACTGCCGGACGATGGAGATCCCTGGGCGCCGAAAAACTTATTGAAACCCGGAGCAAAAGAAAAACACCAGTTGAATCCCGGTGGCCCAAGCAACAGACAAGAAGCTCCGGCCCAACCAACTAACATGAATAGCTTTATGTCGGGGCCATCACAGAGTCTGACGCTCGACCCACCGGCGTGCAATTAAAGAAGTCAGCATAGTTTATATCAACCATGATTGGGTTAAAAGCTAAGCATGCAAACTGCCATATAACATGTCGCAGCCATCTTACCGTGTTTGAAACAAATCATTTAAAATTGTTATTCAAGTGTAAAAGAGGATATGTTCTATCTTGATGTTCCTGAATTAGAGGACTTTAGGTCATAAAGAGATTGACACTGAAATAGACGTACAGGGTGCAATTCTTACATCACTGAGTGGGAATTATTTCATTATCGTTGAAAAGAGAGGAAAAACCAACAAACCATCGTATACAGACACATGAAGAGACTTGGATCGCGTACCGAACAAATTCTTGTTATTGAATCATAACAGACTTTGGGCGAGGATTGGGACACCATAAAATCGAATGAATCTTTACTATTTAAAGCGTTGATATTTCGATGCAACCATCGCTCGTATATTTTCATTAGACTCTTCTCTTTGATTATATAAATCAAGATGTAAGTCATATTGAACGTCTTATTTCCTTCTGCGGTTAATAATTTTGTCTTATTTCAAGGACACGTTCCAGTCCCAAAAAGCCATGTTTTTTCAACCCACAAATGCATTTGATATGCATTATTACAAACCACAACACTCCTTTTTTGGTGATTGATTAAGACTTATGAATGAAACTTTTAAATTAAAATGATCATATGCTTGATGAATCAATGTGCTCATTTCGAAGCATCCGGGTTATAATTGTGTAATGACAAGGAGTGGATTTTATGATGAATTAAGATTTGTAATCGTTCTAAATTTCTCATTCAGCTTTACTCCTACTAAGACATATGAAGAAAAACAACAGCGTATACTAAGGCTTACCAAATTAGGAAAAACGACCTATTTGGAATGTGTCCCGTTTATCATATTCGTTCAAATTATTGAATGTCTACATTCTTCTTTGAATGAAGGTAAGAGAAACAGTCCAAACCCTGATTATGGTCTGCTTAATCCTAACAAACACATGTAAATAAAACTAAGTAATGGTTTGTAAAAGCAAACCACCAGATACAAAGCCACCAGATAGAATTAGAAGAGCGCCCTCTTTCATTGCACGCCGGTGGGTCGGGCGTCAGACTCTATGATGGCCGCATACAAAGCTATTTTTCAGTTGGTTGGGGCCGGAGCTTCTTGTCTGTTGCTTGGCCCACTGGGGTTCAACTGTTTTTTTTTTTTGTTTTTTTTTTCTTTTGCTCCGGAGTAAGAATCTAGTAAGTTATTTGGCGCCCAGGGATCTCCATCGTCGGGCAGCCTAATCCTCGTTTTTAATTCATCATGGCGTTTATCATGATTTATTTGTTTGTCCTTGATGATGCATTGACTAGTTATAGATTCACCACGAGGACCGAACACTTAACTACATGTTGTGAACCACTGCAGAAGCTGAGGATGAGGTTAGGTACCTGTAAAATCGATTTAAGCCCGCCAGTATTTTTGTATTACTGATCATTCCAAGGCGATACTTCTGTTGTGGTTCTTATTGTTGTATGTCTTGGTGTTAAAACTTTTTTGTGCTGTTCGCGCCTCATATATGTTTTTATATTTTTAGTTAAGTTTAGGTAACTGAGTGGCCATCTATCGGGAAAATAGCTGCTCATTCGGCTTTCGATATGTTTTCATGGTATAAGTGCCTAATTGTTAATTTAGTTTTTTCCCACCTCGGCTTTTGGAGAGGGATTCTCTTTCTGATTGCGACTTTTCCTGATCGTTGCCTACTTGTACCTTTTTATCATCTTCTACTGTCTTTGATATGTACATATCTCTTCAGGCTTCCTTCAGTTCTTTTCTGTATATTTGAATAATCTATTATGCGCAAATTAAGCACTTTTAGTTCCGTCCGTTTGCATGAATACGAAAGGCATCCGTCTTAAATACCGACAATAGCATATGCTGGTGATTTATAAGCTCGTGTTTTCTAGGACTGCACAGCATGAGCACAGATCAAAAGAGCAATCCTATATATGTCTTTTTTTCTGTGCTCTGTGTTTAGTATCTCATGGAACGATAACCCCTCTTTTGACATAAAAATCTGTCTGCTGTAAGTTACTTTAGCATGGCAGACGTATTTGTATAGTACATTGTTTGTATCTCATAAGCAGGTACTTTCGTGACGTCTCGGACAATCCAATTCGCGGCATTTCCGGGATCATGTCGGCATCTCATTTAAATTCTTAAAACAGAAAATAAAACGAAATTTTAATCTACAAGGACACACAATCATGAATAAAATTTACATATAATATTACTGGATCGTACATATGTGGGATAATACCAGGGGATCTGAGAATCTGGGGAGAAGGTTCATATATTTGAGGGTGCTGGAGAGCAAGCAAACACTTTTGAGGTTTTAGGGATCAGGGATCTAAGGAAAACATTTAAGGAGCTGTGTAGAGAACTGTCATTTTCTTTATATTTATTAAGCCCATTTTGAGTATCATGACATCCTTATGTTTGGTAAAAGTCCCATGAAATGGAGGCAACGTCCCGATATGACCATTGCTGTTGACTGGGACGTAAAGTATCAATTCAAATTAAAATAAAATTCTTTCACGGGTCAGGGAGCTTAGACGGGTAAGGGAGCTTAGACCTCAAATGTAAGACCAAGCGTCTATGAACCCTGATAACTGATGCAGCCTAATTGTGTCGTGTTTTCGAAAAGCAAATAAACATGTGTTGCCACTGCATGTGGTGATTAAAATTCTTATCACAGTCATCATCGTAAGCTAGACTGCAATCTATATCCATTCCACCAGAATAGGCGACAGGTGCTGTAAAAGTCTGCATGCACCAAACATGTATAAGCCCCATGTCTTTTTTGTGGGACAAGAGTATACATGACTTCTGTACATGACTTCACAGAACGCGGCGTCCCAGCTGGAGCTAAGTTTTGCTTAAAAGGGTATTTCATTGAAAAAAAAAATGGAATTAGTCATGACACCCATAAAATATAAATGAACTCCGACCCACATGATAACTTATAATATTATTATTAATGATGGGCAAGGCTATTCCTCATAGACAATAGGTTATGTGACATGCCAGAATTTCACTTTATAAACTGCCATAAACCTGTAAACTGCAGTAAGCATGACTGTGCAATGATTTTCGGCGACAACACTGAATTTATGAAATTTTGGACAAGTCAATTTTTAGGTAGGGAAACTTTGTAAAATAACTGCTACATTGGCGACCAAAGTGGCAGAACAATTTCAAGAAGTCATCTGCACCTTTGCCACTTTACTAAAGATCAAAGGCGGTATTGAAGATCTGCATGCCCATACGACTGATCACCGTAACACGATTATTGTATGCGCGTAGATCTACATCAAGAAGGATTCCATTACCCGTAAAAACACTATTATTCACCAGTCATTTGTATCCCCGACTCCCCTAGGGCCAGGGAAAAGCGGGGCTTGATACTTTTCAATTTTTAAAGCCCGGCTAAAAGCCCGGCACTGCGGGGCTAAATTTGTGGCAAAATCCCTGGTAAAATCCGCTGACAATAATGTGGAACAACAGCTGGTAGTTGTTCTGACGAAACTGAAACATGAGAGAAGGGCTTAAATTTATGCATGTAAATGTTTAGGTACTTTTGCAAATTAGTACCATAAAAAGTAAAAAAAATAATGTTTAAAATATCATTATTATCTAATTTGAATTAATGTGACCGTGTATTGGCGGGAAATGAAAACCCCGACAAATCCCCGGCACTGCCGGGACTCGTCAGAGGTCAAAGCCTGACACTTTAGCCCCGCTGTGTCCCCGCTACCCCCGGCCCTAGGATTTGCAGAATCAGATGTTTCTAGCCACTTTTTAATTGACGATATGGATATCAGATCCATTCAGTCAGTAAGGAAAATAACTTTCCAGAAGTTACATTATTATTGATTGTAGCTATGATATCATAACATTGCAAATGAGCCGGAGGAACTTTTGTCTCGGTTTCAGAAATGACAAATAAGGGCAAAGAAACCGGGTCAAAGAAACAGTAGCTGTGCACAGTGTGCTAAATGCTTGCTCGAGGACAAATTCAGAAGAATAAATGCCAATGACTTGTAACTTTCCGAGACTTCAATGAAAGGCTTTGTCATATTGACACGAACTAAGTACAATGGGTACATATCCACTAAGTTACACCAACAATGTGGTTTACGAACAGGTCCAACACAAACCGAGCTGTACAGTCACAGGAGCAAGGCAATACGCTTGAAATTTCGGATTTGTGTAGAAGAGCCATTGTACTATACGAGAAGCGAAAACAAAGGCGCTGATCAGCTTCGAAGCTGATCTGATCTGCGCCTTTGTTTTCGCATATGCAATTTTTTGGTTTTCTCATGATATCGGTCAGCTGCAACCTTATTATTTTAGAAAGGTAAATAAAACTTGTTTGCAAGTAAAACATATGTCGCCACTGCATATTATCATTGTCATCATTTTAATTGACTGCAATCTAAATTTGAGCCGCCTCATGAGAAAACCAACAATCTGAACATGCGAAAACAAAGACGCAGATCAGCTTCGCGGTAACCGCGAAGCTGATCAGCGCCTTTGCTTTCGCTACACGGATATGTCGCCCCTGACTGCATATTATCATTGTCATCATTTTAATTGACTGCAATCTAAATTTGAGCCGCCTCATGAGAAAACCAACAATCTGCACATGCGAAAACAAAGACGCAGATCAGCTTCGCGGTCACCGCGAAGCTGATCAGCACCTTTGCTTTCGCTACACGATTAGTACACTTTCTCTTTTTCTTAAATCCTAAATTTCAAGCTTCTAGCCAACTTCTGTGACTGATCATACCGGTTTGAGCCGGACCTGTTCGGAAATCACATTTTTGGTTTTCTCACTACGCGGCTCATTTCAATTATTCCAGAATCAGGACTATGACTGGCAACAGTTGCTGCAAAATCGCATGCATCTAAACTTTTTAATGACCATGGTCTGTGAAATCAAGGAATTTATTATTACACTGCAGCAAACGACACAGTTATCATGTCTACGAGTATGCAATAAAATGTGTAGTTATTAATCTGAATTGAGATTTATTGAAGTATTCAATTTTGCTGAAGCGATAATATAGTAGAAGAAGCTTCGTAAAATAGCTGTTGAAACAGCAGTCAAATTGGCATGACAATTGCAAAAGGTTTGCACCATTACACACTCAGCGCTTAACTGAAAGCAAGAACGACACGACATTGTCTACCCGATACCGATTGTAATGGAATCATCTCGGCACTCGAGACGGAGATTCACGGTCAAATTCAGATATCTATACACCTTATAACGGACGAGATGGATTTCAGATCCATCCCGTAATGTCGTTTACAACTATGACATTAATTATGGCATTGCAAATGAGACAAAGGAACAATTAACAAATGAGCCGCCACATGGGAAAACCAACAATCTGCCTAGGCGAAAACAAAGGCGTATATCAGCTTCGCAGTAACTGCGGAGCTGATCAGCGCCTTTGTTTTCGCTACTCGGATAGTACAGTTCCTTTTCTATTTAAATCCGAAATTTCAAGATTCTAGCTCTTTTCTGTAACTATACAGGTGTCGGAGCTGGTCGGAAACCACATTGTTGGTTTTCCCACGAGGCGGCTCAAATGTCTTGGTTAATGGAATCATCCACTGAATAAGGACATTACAAGACAATGACTTCAGGCCAATTCAGTAAGACAGAAACTGTTCTCGGCATGCTTTCGACTTGCTCAGATGAGGATTTAAACGAATAAATCTTCTTGTCTTAATGTCGTACAGTTTCAAGATGTTTGTGATTTATCCGATCAGACCTTTGCTGTTTATCTCTCAAAGCTCATGGTACCAATATAAAGTACGAATGGCAGACCTCTGGTCGTTGCGTAATTTTCATGCTCTGAAAGTGAATTACGAGCAAGGATTCCCATAAAGGCTATTACCTCTCTCTCCCTCTCTCTCTATCTCTCTCAGCTTTGATAGTATGATATATAGCATTGCGAATAAGCCAAAGAAGCAAGTGTCTGGTCACATCATTCTCCCCAGAAGGGACATTATAAGTCGACGACACCAGGTCAATAAGACAGTATCTGTGTACGGTACGCTTGCGGCTGCCTCGGAGGAGGATTAAAACTTCCGAATAAACTTCCGATTTAAATGTAAACAACTTCTACTTTGTCGAGAGTTCCATGACCAGATTTTTCATACTGTTACATTTGTCATATTTGAGCCGCCTCGTGAGAAAACCAACAATCTGCATATGCGAAAACAAAGACGCAGATCAGCTTTGCGGTAACCGCGAAGCTGATCAGCGCCTTTGTTTTCGCTACACGGATAGTACAATTCCTCTACTTTCTAAATAAAAAAAATCCAGTCTCTAGTCATCTTCTTTGCTTGTACAGCCCGGTTTGTGTCGGACCTGTTCGGAAACCACACTGTTGGTTTTCCCACGAGGCGGCTCAATTTTGTCTGACGTCACTGACGTTCAATTGAGAAGGCAGAAATATCAGGATACTGTTCCGTCATAAGTTCAGTTTTGTAGCAAATCATAGAATCAAATAATTGAAAAACAAGTTGTATTAAATGTTTTGATGAAATTAATTAATGCTCTCTCTGTCCTGTTTTCTGGTACAAAAGGGGAAGCTCTCTCTCTCTCTCTCTCTCTCTCTCTCTCTCTCTCTCTCTCTCTCTCTCTCTCTCTCTCTCTCTCTCTCTCTCTCTCATACAAATTATTAGTATGCCATTGTACGAGGACACTAAGTCAATTACTGTAGTTGTGAGCAGTATGCTGAAATTTTGGAGGTAGCGAAACTGCTATATTAGCAGCTAAATTGCCTTCGCCACTTTACTGAAAATCTAATGCGGCGTTGCAGATCTGCATGCCTATTCGACACTGATCACCGCAACGCGATCATCATATAGATCTACACGAAGAAGGATTCATTGTCTTGTCAGTTTACCCGTAGAAACACTATGATCAGATGATTCAGGCTAGCCACTTTTTTTTAACTGACTATATGAATAGCAGAGCCATTCCGTCGGTAAAAGCTATGATATCATAACATAGCAAATGAGCTTGGAGAAAAACTATTGTCTCGGTTACTGAATTGTCTACAGCTTAAGAACAAAGCAGGGCAAAGACACCGGGTCAAAGAAACAATAGCTGTGCACAGTGTGCTAAATGCTTGCTCGAGGACAAATTCAGAAGAATAAATCTTGCGCTTTTAATGTCAATGACTTGTAACTTTCCGAGGCTCCCATGAAAGGCTTTGTCATATTGATACGAACTAAGTACACGAACTGTGTACATATCCACTGAGTTACACCATAGTGATGATAGACGGGCCGAAATGAGAGAACCTACAATGTGGTTTCGGAAAAGGTCCAACACAAACCGAGCTATACAGTCACTGGAGCAGGTAAGAAACTTGAAATTTCGGATTTTGGAAGAAGCGGGATTGTACTATCTGTGAAGCGAAAACAAAGGTGCTGATCAGCTTCGCAGTTACTTCGCAGTTACTTAAAGCCGCGTTCACACTGCCGATCAGATCAACCCGGTCAAACCCGATCATGCGGTCGGGGGTTGATCGAGCTTGATCGGCGGGAGTGGTCTGGACGGTCGTCTTTGGTCGGCATCACTCAAGCTTCCTTCCCGATAATTTTTGACATGTCAAAAATATTCGAGTAGAGATCGTGTAGCAAACCACTCGGGAAGCGATCGAGAACGAATCGAGAATCAGTCGAGAAGGGGTCGGGTCGGTCGAGTAGCGATCGTGTAGAGATCTACCTAGATCGGGATTGAAATATTTGCCGAAATATTTGCCGACCAGGACACGATCAGCCCGACCTAAGTTCGACCACTACCCGATGCTTACTCGATTCACACGATTCCTACTAGTGCCGAGGTCCAGATCAAGCCGATCTTCATACAACCGTACTCGATCGCTCCCAGATCCATACCCGATCCCATTCGATCTCACTCGATCTCTACCTGATCATACACGATCACTTCTCGAGCATACCCGATCGCTACTCGCGTGGACCCGATCGCTACCCGACTTTGCACACGGGCAATGAGCTTCAATACGTTCCATCAAAAATGCGCGAAGATATTAAGTTAATCCGTCTCTCATTAGTCGCTCGGTACTTAAACAGAATTAGAAACTGATCCCACGAACAGGTAAAAAGGCGTGCCTTGCCGTTGTTGCTGTGTTAGCAGCTATGGCTCCGCCAGAACCCAGCCCCCAGAAGGCTAAAAAGGAGAAACAGCGGTCAGCACCAACGCCAGTTGAAGTCGATGACTCCCGCGATGACTCTACTGCTAGACCTTCTTTATATCTTCTTCGCTGCACAAATCACAACACTGACGTGTGTATGTCAAGGTTTCAATGTCAAAATAGTTGTGCTGAGATCGAGTAGAGATCGAGAAGCGATCGAGTAATGGTCGAGTTCGTGCAAGAATCGAGTAATTATCACGGTGTTCGTGAACAGATCGTGTAGGGCTCCTGTTGAGTTCGGCATGCTCGAGCAGTGATCGGGTTGTCAGTCGGGTTGAAGTCGTGTAGGAGTCTTGAGTGCTCGTGCGGGTATCGGGTATGATCGAGATGCGCTCGAGTAAAAGTCGTGTTCAGGCCCTATATCGAGCTCGGTCTGGAACTTTTGGCAATCGGGACGATCGAGTTGATCTGATCGGCAGTGTGAACCCAGCTGATGCGGGTCAGATTGATTTTCATACTGCAACCTTATTATTTTAGAAAGGTAAATAAAACTTACTTGCAAGTAAAACATATGTTGCCACTGCATATTATCACTGTCATCATTTTAATTGACTGCAATCTAAATTTGAGCCACCTCATAGGAAAACCAACAATCTGGAATTGCGAAAACAAAGACGCAGATCAGCTTCGCGGTAACCGCGAAGCTGATCATCGCCTTTGTTTTCGCTGCACGGATAGTACACTTTCTCTTCTTCTTAAATCGGAAAGCTCAAGCTTTTATCCCGCTTCTGAGACTGCACAGCTCGGTTTGTGTCAGATCCATTCGGAAATCACATTATTGGTTTTCTCACGACGAGGCTCATTTTAATTACACCAGAATCAGGACTATGACTGGCAACAGTTGCTGCAAAAGTCCGCATGCACCTAAAATCTTTAATGGCCATGGTCTGTAAAATCAAGGAATTTATTATTAAACTGCAGCAAACGTCTACGAGTATGCAATAAAATGTCGAGTTGTTAATCTGAATTGAGATTTATTGAAGTATTCAATTTTGCTGAAGCGATAATATAGTAGAAGAAGCTTCGTAAAATAGCTGTTGAAACAGCAGTCAAATTGGCATGACAATTGCAAAAGGTTTGCACCATTACACAATCACCGCTTAACTGAAAGCAAGAACAACTTGACATTGTCTACCCGATACCCATTGTAATGGAATCATCTCGGCACTCGAGACGGAGTTTCACGGTCAAAATCAGATGTCTATTCACCTTATAACGGACGACTTTGATTTCAGATCCATCCCGTAATATCGTTTACAACTATGACATTAATTATGGCATTGCGAATGAGACAAAGGAACAATAAACAATTGAGCCACCACATGGGAAAACCAACAATCTGCATAGGCGAAAACAAAGGCGCAGATCAGCTTCGCGGTAACTGCGAAGCTGATAAGCGCCTGTGTTTTCGCTACTCGTATAGTACAGAAAAAAAAGTACAAGTAGGCAAAGATCAGGAAAAGGCGCAATCAGAAAAAGACTCCCACTCCAAAAAACCAAGGTGGGAAAAAACCAAACTAACAATCAGGTACTTATACCATGAAAACATTTCGTAAGCCGAATGAGCAGCTATTTTCCCAATAGGTGGCCACTCAGTTACCTTAACTTAACTAAAGATATGCAAACATACATAAGGCGCCAACAGCACAAAAAATATTTTAAACACCAAGACATAAAACAAAAAGAACCACCACAGAAGTATCGACTTGGAACGATCAGTAACACAAAGTTACTGGCGGGTTTAAATCGATTTTACACGGCCGTAACCTCACCCTCAGCTTCTGCAGTGGTTCATAACATTTAGTTAGTTCTTCGGTCCTCGTGGTGAATCTCTAGCTAGTAAATGAATCATCATACAGTTATTTTTCTACTAAAATCCGAAATTTCAAGATTCTAACTCTTTTCTGTAACTAAACAGGTCGGTTTGTGTCGGACCCGGTCGGAAACCACATTGTTGGTGTTCCCACGAGGCGGCTCAAATGTCTTGGTTAATGGATTCATCCACTGAATAAGGACATTACAAGACATTGACTTCAGGCCAATTCAGTAAAGAGACAGAGGCTGCTCTCAGCATGCTTTCGATTTGCTCAGAGGAGGATTTAAACGAATAAATCTTCTTGTCTTAATGTCAATGACTTGTAACTTGCCAAGAGTTCCGTGAACAGTTGAACAGCTTTGTCATTATGTTACACAGACTTCAGCGAGTGTCAGATGATAACACCGAAGTATTAGTCTAAGAATCCTGTTTCATCTTGATTTCAGTTTTGCAGTAGAAATGTTCTAGTATCAGCCTTGAATGTTTGATGAAACTATTTAATGATCTCTCTCTCTCTCTCTCTCTCTCTCTCTCTCTCTCTCTCTCTCTCTCTCTCTCAGCATAATGACAGTACAGTTATTTCAAGATGTTTGTGATTTATCCGATCTGATACGCTAATACAATAAGAAGTTCCTCAAGACCTTTGCTGTTTATCTCTGAAAGCTCATGGTAACAATATACAGTCCAAATGACAGACCTCAGGATGCCATGCTCTGAAAGTGAATTACGAGCAATGATTTCCCAAAAAGGCTATTACCTCTCTCTCTCTCTCTCTCTCTCTCTCTCTCTCTCTCTCTCTCTCTCTCTACTTATATATACTTAACGACACTTCCAACGCTATCGATAGAGTTTTTGCTATAATTTTAAAACTACGCAAGATATTGAAATGAAAATCGCAGGGACGATAGAAAAATTCATTAGACGTATGTTGAAGGCAAAATCATGCCAGCGAACTTTTATCAAGAAACAGCCCGGACATTTAGTCAAACTACACTTCATTACACTACATTTTCAAAAGTCGCAAAACTTGGATTAAACACAACATCATTTCAGCAATAAACCTACAATATTTATTGCCATAGTGTATTTCTTTTTGTATTTTTTATTCATGAAGAAGGAAGAAAAACCAAAACAACAAACAAAACAATTGACGCTAAACTATCACACCAAAATATTCATCTGATCCGATCAAATTACCTAGTTAGGTCGTCATTTATTCAAATGTCAGCTAGCCAGCAACTACACATCGAAGCCACGTACTGCATACAAGACTTAGTACTACTGGCGCTGCGCTTTACCCTTCCACCCATACCTTACAAATTGCTAAAATTGTATAACATCAGCAGGGTACCGTCTCCTTCCTACATAGCTGATAATCTCCCAGATATGGGACAGATATGGTCGATTTGATTTTAGTCGATGATTAGGATGGCTAAATAATTAACTATGTTTGCTTGCAGAAGGTTTACAGTCTTGCGTGACGTCGCTCCGTCGTGCATCAGATGCATACCCCAGTGAGTCCGTGCATATGATTTGTTTTTCTAAGAACTGTCCTCCCGTCATGTGCTGTGGCAAAAAGATAAAAAAAAAAAAAACGCGAAGGAAATACTAAGGAACTGATGTGAAGATCTTTGTTCGCTACACATGGTTTTGTGACTTTTGGAATTGAGGGGTGGTGTGTCTTAACGCCCGTAGAATTTATTTATAAAAGTCTGCTGGCATCATTTTGCCTTGAACACGTCTAATGAACTTTTCTATCGTCCCTGCAATTTTCATTTCAATATCTTGAGTAGTTTTGAAAATATAGCAAAAACTCTATCGGTAGCTTTGGAAGTGTCGTTAAGTATATTATGATATATAACAATGCGAATAAGCCAAAGAAGTAAGTGTCTGGTCAGAAGGGACATTATAAATCAACTTCACCAGGTCAATAAGACACTATCTGTGTACGGTACGCTTGGGGCTTCCTCGGAGGAGAATTTAAATTTCAGAATAAACTTCTGATTTAATTTGTATTAAATGTTTTGATGAAATTAATCAATGCTCTCTCTGTCCTGTTTTTGAGTACAAAACGGGAAGCTCTCTCTCTCTCTCTCTCTCTCTCTCTCTCTCTCTCTCTCTCTCTCTCTCTCTCTCTCTCTCTCTCTCTCTCTCTCTCTCTCTCTCTCTTTAATAGAAATTATTAGAACGCCATTGTACGAGGACACTATAAGACAATGGCAGTGGATCAATAAGTCAGTTTCTGTAGTTGTGAGCAGTATGCTAAATGCTTGCCCAAGGACGGATGCAGACGAATAAATCTTCCTGTTTTTATGTCAGCGTGTCAATGACTTGAAGCTTTGTTGTACTACTGTCACATAATATCTGACGTCAGTGGGGCTCAGGTGAGATAGCAGAAATATCAGGATACTGATTCATCAATTCAGTTTTGTAGCAAAATATATTTCCTTTTAACGTTTTAAAAAGATAAACATTTTAAATGATCTTGCTCTCTCTCTCGCTCTCTCCCTTATACACACACACACACACACACACACACACACACACACACACGCACGCACACACACACACACAGCAGAAGTCCTCTTTGTTTATCATAGCTCAGAACATTTAAGGCATACTTATTCCAAACGTTAATTAGCTACATAACCAAATTGATGATGAAACAGTATCCTGGGATTTTGCTATAAGCCTATTTCTCCTTGCACGAGTATCGTATATACATCTTGGTAGAATGAACAGAATGTAGTTTCAGAATACTTATTCTTATCCAATACTTGACTAAGACATGTCTTACTGAGTGTCAGCTTCCCGGCGATTGCCCTTCCTAGATCTCAACATGTTACAAAGTTATGCAGTACCAATATAGGTTACGTAGTTCGAATCCAAGGTAAAGTCGTTCGGTTTGCGTACGGAAATGACTAGAAAGTCAAAGAACTTTGTCATATTAAAGTTTAATTGTTTATGTTGTATTCTGTATTAAGGAGCTGCGTTACGACGACAAAAGCTAAAATAGAGTCGCCTCTCAGTAATATAACTGCGATAATGATAATCGCTCTTGTTTTTCCAACAATGATGATTCAATTTCTCTATTTTATACATTCGCCTTTAGCCACCTTTTTTGGCCAGTTTGTGTTGCACCGGACAGTTAACCCCGACAAACCGGTTTTTATCATGACGCGGCCCAATAGATATACATCTGTCTTGTCTTAATATGCACCGTCACGATAAAATGCAACAGCTCAGTTCCTAGTGATGCAAATTATGTTTAAGCCTGTTCATCTTCGCAAAAGGCCAGACTTGATTAACATACGCCTTATGAATTTCTGCGCAAGTGCAGGTAGACGGAGACAGTTTTGCGTTCACACTGCGTTTACGTGTCTGGAACAGGTTGATCAAGGAACCGCCAAACTAAGCTGTGGTTCACATTAATTCGTTTCTTACTCACTTTGAGTACACTCGAACCAACATGGTCCACCTTTAACACTTGCAGCTATCTATCAATTTTGTATTGTATTTAATTAAAGTTGGCGAAGGCATCCATCATCGGTATGGAGGCCACCTTCTCTTTTGTTGGTTTTCTTCGTAAATATTCTTGCTTCTTAACTTATATTGTCAACAACTCTATGAGAAACACAGATGAGCGCAGATCAAGGTACTTAGAACTGAGCCGCTGCAAAAGAAAACCGGAAATCTGCATATGCGAAAACAAAGGCGCAGATCATGCTGTAACTGCACAGCTGATCAACGCCTTTGTTTTCGCTATACAAATAGAACAATTCCTCTTCCTCTTAAATCCGAAATTCCAAGCTTCTAGCCTTCTTCAGTGGATGAACAGGCCGGTTTGTGTCAGTGGGAAACTCAAATTGTTAGTTTTTTCAAGGTACTTAGAACTAATCTCGCCTTTGTTAGATTTGTAGCCTATCGTGTGCGACGGTGTCACCTCTATGACCTGATATTTGTTTTGTTTCGGACTGAAAACATAGACTAGAGCAGAAATGTTTTTGGACACACTTTAGAGTACGGTTTGAACAATTAGTATTTCATTCGTATTTCGCATGACATTGTGGGTAAATACAAAAATATGAGTTTATGGTAAATACAAAACCACAAGCACTTTGTAAACTTAATGCTTATATCAGTGTTTAACCCATTTAATTAAAAATATTCAATAAAATATATCGCGTCTTTGAAAAAAGACATCACGCCCGCTTTAAGCGTTTACATGTTAACACTTGAACTATGGGTATTACGGTATAAATCTGTTGATTTGCAGAAGTACAGTGCATTTAAGGCATATAAAATTGGTGTCAAGTGTCTTGTTGCTGCCACTGTATATGATTACCACTTGACACCAGCCTGTGTACAATGGCCGCGCACATATTTTCTTGTGTCGAAAAGTCAACATGTAAACAACAATTGTGGGCCAGCTGTTATCCCGGCCATTAAAAACCATTAAAGGACCAGCTTGTTTCAAGAGGGCGGATCGACACAAAATCGTGGCGGCAACTGGAAAGTAGGTACGGAGAAATAGTCTTAATTTTCGTTCAATGCGACCCTTTGATGTTCATTTACCATACAGAATTCCCTATCCCCATCAAAGTACGAGCTAATGTTTACACTGGCCGGCCCAAAAAAACAATACCCTTCACCTTTACTACGCTTTGGTAAAATAAATATTGAAACAACGCAAATCAAGACAACTTTCAATAATAATTTGTTTGCAACGGTTCTCTGACACATTTTCGTTCTTGTGTGGACACATACCAGCCTGCTTATATAAAGAAGTTAATGATGTGTGCATAGAGGCAGTGGTATACTGTTTTCAATATGCATGATCTGCTGTACATAAATTCCATCGCCTACCGCTCACCCTTAATAGTTTTCTGAAAATCCAGAAGTGACACAGGAATAAGAACTCAGATTGTACTTAAAAGTACTCCCAGTTCATATGTCTAAAATGATGAAGCGACTGAGATGAATTTGTATGCATGATGTACCATCCTGTATGCGGCAATGCTTAGGGACATGAACTTGATGCTTGCAAACTATCGTATATGAATAATTATTGTTCACAGGGAACAAATTATGACGACGACACTGTCAAATGCAATCATCGGCATTAAAACTGGTGGAGAATCCCAGAAGTGCAATCATCTAAAACTTCGTGCAACAAGTTGTTTAAATTGATTAATTGTAAATATATGGATATATGCTGCTAAGGATCATAAAGTCATAAAAAAGCCGTGCTAAGCAAATAAAATTGTGACCACACTGTCTTGAATCTAATCCTGCACCGACTTTTAAAACTTTTCATTCTAGTTGGTTGCGACCGTAGCTTCTTGTCTGTTGCTTGGCCCAATGGGGTTCATCTGGTGTTTTTTTTTTTTTTTTTTTTTTCATTTGCTTCACATTTTCAGTGATGTTGTTCTCCAGTGACTGTCACCAGACAGCTTATTGTATCATGGTGTTTATAGTAATTTATTCGTTTGTCCTTGATGATTCATTGACTATTTAGGGATTCACCATGAGGACCTAACAAGTAACTAAACGCTGTGAACCATTTCAGAAACTGATGGTGAGTAATGGCATCTGTAAAACTGGTGTTAGCTCCCAGATATTTTATATTACTGATTGTGCCAAGACGAACGATATGTTCTCTTTGTATAAGTATCTGAATTTGTGTTTTCCCAACTGTTTGTTTTAGTGGGAATTTCTTTCTGAATGCGCCATTTCCTGATCATTGCTTACTTTTTACATTTTTATAATTGGTGGAGAATCCTAGAACAAAAAAAGAAAAAAGCAATCATGACTGTGTGGCTGGTACAATGTTAATTACCACTAAAACTAAGTTAGAGTGTCACCTAATTGCGGTTATCGTGGTCATGTCCGGTTGTACGGTTCGCAAAGGCACGTTAACAGAGCCATGAGTAAAGGTGTGTAGATTATAACAATGTCAATCTATAATAAGCTATGATCAGGTATACACTTAGAAAACAAAAAAAAAACATCAAACGAATGATTATGATAATAGATACACTCGTTCTTATATTTTAAACTAATGATATTCATTCATTTACACTGTTTCGATTGAGAGCAGATGCAAGTGCAGATGCTAATTTACATTTTGAACATCTTTGTAATGAGTTTATATTTTATGGATTCATAATTTAGATTACACTTTTAGAAAAGGGTTAAGGTTGAAAACTAGGATAACAGAAACACGACATTAAACATTAAAATCGTATCAGCTCAAGAAACAAATCTAGAAATTGATACAATGATTGAAAATAGAAATCACTGTTGAAAATGTTGGAGAGATCCTAGTTATCGGTTATGTCTCTTTATGATTTTATACGTTTTTGTTTGTTTGATACTTTAATGTAACATTTTCAATGATAATTCCAGAGAAATGTTGCCAAATCTATAGGGTCACTGAAGAAGTTTCAGTAGCCGAAACCGCGATATGGCATATTCCCTTTCTCATTAATACGTTCATT
Organism: Rugalucina vietnamica; assembly: GCA_964017185.1. Taxonomy (NCBI): domain Eukaryota; kingdom Metazoa; phylum Mollusca; class Bivalvia; order Lucinida; family Lucinidae; genus Rugalucina; species Rugalucina vietnamica. The sequence goes on from OZ024872.1 coordinate 64,653,874, forward strand.
GCTCTCTAATGATCTCGATTTTATTTTTAGTTGCTATTCATTACAGCTAGTCTTTTGCTTTGTGGAGGTCCTAAGCAGTCTCCCCCTACATTGGATATTTTCCGTTTGATCCTTTGTGATCAGCGAGGATATTCTGAGAAATCAGAAAATCATTATCGGTTTCGATCCCTTTTCTAACCAACGTTTAATATATTTAGCCCCATTTGGATTATAATAGATTTTGTATCGACTATCCTGTTGAAACTTGCAAAATTACAGGAATTATCTTTGGCTCCATATTGCCAAATCTAAAGGGTCACTGACGAGGCCTAAGTAGCCGAGACCGCTGTATGTCCCATCCCCTTTCTCATTAATACATTCACCGATCTCAAAGAATCTCGGTTTCTGCGAAACAATAAAAGTAAGTCAGAGTTTTAACGTTGTACTTCGCGTAGGCGAGGTGACATGGTTTGGGCATGTGGACAGCAACATTGGGTGGATTGCTCAATTACGAATCATAGGTAGCTGCACAGAAGACACCAGGGGAAGGTCGTAGGGTATTTAAGATGAAGCATTGAAAGATGACATAAATAAACAGGAAATGAAACTGACTTGACAGAAAAGACCAACACTCGGTAGAAGGGATAGGCGGACTAAAAACAGATATCATGTGTAGGTCAATGTTTCATATAAATCTGTGATGGCACGTTTATATATTTGTGTTTGCAACTTATGGATGATAATGAATGGTCATGAAGGTAATAAATGCATTAAGTAATTGGCAATTAAAAAGAAATTAAAATTGTATCAATAAAAAGGTGCATTTTAAAAAACGTTCGAATAAAATGACAGGTGCACTGAATTAAAAGTTTCATTGATTTAAGTATCCATTGTTGCACTACCATATGCTAATTAATATTAAACAATGGATTACTTAATACCATTATTTAATGCCATTGCTAATCATAGTCAGCACTGGCAGTCAGGTTGGCAAATATTCTAAGGCAGGAATGATTTTCCATTTAATTTGAATCATGTTGTTTGCTACTTTAGTAACATGTCTTCGACATAAAATGTTACAAGTATCAATCCAGACCATAAACAAGGAGAAAAACATCGTAAATATATTAGTGAATTATATATATCTACATTTAAATTTTGTGCATTAACATTACGAAATTCTTATTTCATTGAAGACTCATTATCGTGACGTAAAGAAGCATTATAAGCCCACATAAGCATGTTATACTTTAACGAATATAGGCGCACTATAGCTTTAGATGCGACCCTGCGTTCTGCGGGGTACCATTTGGGACTCTTCTGGATGCGAAAAGAAATTTCGTAAAAATGAAATGGAAATTAGGACTGATGCTTCTAAAAATGAAAGTTTTTCATACAAAAAATAATGATGAGCAAGTCCATTCAACACAAATAGGTAAATATTTTGAACGGTTCCGTATCTGTCAGGAATAAAACTTTAATTTATCAAGCCTGTTTCCGTTTTTATCTACGACAACAATTCATCATCTACTTGTTTAAATAATCTATGAAAACAAACACACATTATCATTATAAAATTATAACATTCAAATGATACAATGTATTGTCTGTATTTATAGAATCTGACTCTGGTTTATAATACAAAGGCGAGGCTTTGATTGTACCAGTTAATAATTCTTGCTTACCTTTGCCTTTCCATACTGTTTGAGCCTGTGCGTGAGAAAACTAACAATTTTGGACCCCACCAGGTCCGACACAAACCGGCCTGCACAGTCACAGAAGATGGCTAGAGGCTGGAAATTTTGGATTTGGAAAGTACGTAGAGGAATTGTTTTATCCCAGAAAATGCCACTAATCACGTTACGGGATAACTTTGTCCTTATTTTGCTTTGCGTGTTATTAGATGTGGTGATTGTTTATTATTGAATGAAACACCAACTAAACGATTAAACTGTTGCGTGTTTTAAAAGTATAAATCATAATATTGCTTGATTAAATTGATACGTTATTGATAACCCTAGATATATTGAGTAAAATTTGGTTTTTAGACATTGTTTTCCTATCAAAGTTGGCTTGTTGTGTTTTGTGGTTTGATTGTCTAGATACCTTGTCTATTTCTAGCAGATGCGAGGGTGTTTTGAAAATTATTTAACCCATATCTGACGAATGGATTTTCCCATCATTATCATTATTAACTTTAATAAATAGGGTCGTCACAGCAGGTGTGATTTTAAAATTTTATTCAATTTTCGATGAAATTTCTCTGAGCGAACAGAATAGCCCCAGACGGGACGCCGCAGAAGGCGGCGTCACATCTGGGGCTATACTGTTTGCCAATGTCCCATGAAAAGGACGCCAGGCTTAAATGAGTTAAACTGGAGGAGGCATTTGTGCTGACTACTCAGAGAAAAATATGAGACTTTGAATGCGGTTTTGAATGAGCGTTCAACATATTTATCATTTTCCTTAAAACAAGTAAACAATAAGCTCTTTGTCTTGAACTTGTAAATAGAATTGAATAATTTACGTATGGTATCTGTTTGGAATTAATAACCATTAATCATGCATTTTTCCGTATCAGATACAAAACAACACTTTACCATATTTTGGTTTATATACTACAAGACTGAAGTTTAGCAATTTTTTCATCCATCATTATTTTCAAAATGAAAAGTTTGAAAACTTTCGATACAATTTTAATATGTTAAGTTATGCTCCAGTGCATGTTTCGAGACGAGTTTATGTGCTTTTCTTACGTCCATGAGTTGTAACGTTACGTTTAAAAAATCATGCAAATCACGTGACCAGCATTCCACGTACATCACATGTTATCAATTTTTGTCTTGTTTGATTTAATTGGTAAAAGTGTCATAATGAATAAACCGGAGTGACATTTGAAAAATTCCATGAGGGGACGCCATTATGGCCTGACGTTAAACCAAAGTAACACGAAGATCAATATGCTCAGTGCAGACATGAAGAATAAGAGAGACAATTGACTATTTTAAGCCTGCGAGAGTATGATTCAGTCTCCTAGAACGATGTTCCATCAAATGACATCGTCAAAAACCGACATCATGACGCCAGACAACGTAAGGCTATCATGGTATAGGGCAATGGCAATTTGACGTCATAGTGACGTAATTGATTTCTAGGCAACCAATGAATTTCATCGCTTGATAATTAACGACATTGAAAGGTGGATTTGTATCGAAACAGCTGACGGGAAACAACTTGCGTGGTGCGAACTTCGTGAATAACGCCGATACGTTTTCGGTCCAGTGACGTTTATCGTTAAACGTAGATGTGCAAAACTAAACGTGACCACATCACATCAAATCTTATATGCCTAATAAATGAAAGTTTTCTCGTACAAAAAGCGAAATCGCACGTCATTTTAGCAATTAAGCACTTATGGGAGCACCTCGGAAGAAAGGCCAGGGAACAAAACGACGTCAGTTACGTCTTACACACGGGGCGTTACTTGATACAAGAATGGGAGCAAAACTCTACGATTTTTGGTACAGGACTCTTTTGGAGCACACCAGAATATGTTAAATGACTGTTTTGGGAATAAACCGGTTATTTTTTCAAATGGCGAGAAACAATTTGAATTTTGGGGTGGCCACCCTGTAAACTTTGACGCAGCGTTATTGCGTCAACAAATGATGGTTTTCCGGCGAAAAGTGGAAATTGTGGTTCCTTAAGGAATATTGATGGATTAAAGAGATTGTTTCAGTTCATCTTAATTCCAATTTGCAATTTGGAAATCAATTAAAAATGGTAAACTTAAGTCTTATAGTATATATTTTATCAATCAATCTATATATCATTTAGTACTTTAAGGATTTCCTTGTATATTAGATATTCAAGCAGTAATTTTAGAAACTGTTCTTGCTAAATTTGGATATACACTGAAAAAAAGTTATAAGAGGCCACTTTTCAAACTAAATTCTTGTGTCAAAGCCATGTTCAAACTTGTATGATTGTTTGGCCTAAAAACGTGTTTTTCAAGTTAGTAAAGTTCCAAAGTGTTCAGAAATAAGTTTCTTTCACTAAACGCGTTTTTGGAGTAAAAAATGCAAAAAAAAATGTTTTTGAATAAAAAAAATTGGATATTGCATAACATTTATTAAAATTAGGTACGGGTATCATCAAAGGGGTCCTTCCGGCTTAGAAAAACATCAAACATTCGAATTTTCTCTACCGGTAGACTTTTTACGCATTTTTAAAAATCGCTATTTTTGAGATTTTTTGGAAAATTCATCAATGTGCATCTTAAACATGTTAATCCCTGTTAAATTCACTTGATGAGGCATGGAAATGAGAGATATAACCCGAATGAGCTATTTTAGACAATTTTCGAGGACAAACAGGTCACGGCTGCCGCATACTTCCGGTTTCAATGCCAATTTTTAACGAACAAAATAACAAAATTGGTGGATGATTTTTTAAATTTTCAAAGTTTATCTGTGTATAGTACTAGACCTTAACAATCGCTGAAAATTTCAATTCCATACTGCTGATAATAATGCAACCAGAGATAAACAAAGTTTGTATGCAAATTGCCTGCAAAAAGCTGAATTCCTGTTATTGATGTTATTGTCTTCTTGAATGTACAAAACAGAAACGAAGATTCTTATTGCAGCAACACATCTGACTTGATTTCATCTTGCATCATGGTAGTCAGTAGCACTTTCAAATAAATTAAAATGTAAAACACAACGTCATAGTATGACATTTAATTTGATGTTAATCTAGTGTGACTTTTTGAAAATAGGGTACCTTTACTCATGCTTCGTCTGTGTGAGAAATATCACGCATTTTAGAATGCAGAAACTTACAGAGACACTGTTGGACATTGGTTTATTCATTTGATCATGAATTTTAATTGATCGCATTTTACTTTCTGAACTAGACGAAAAAATATCAGGTGGCCTCTTATAACTTTTTTTCAGTGTACCTTAACGTACAAACATAAAGGCACGGTCAATGTCCTGTTGAAAATTATTCCTATTCCGGTTTAAAACGACATGGATTGTTATTCAATGACCAGCGTTAAAGTTGTGAAACTTCGCTACAAAAGTGGACAACCACGAAGTTTTAAAACATTTCCCACGGCATGTTGATTATTCATCAAAATTTGAAATAGTTGTAGAAATAAGAGGAAGTATACACTGAAAAAAAGTTATAAGAGGCCACCTCATATTTTGTCTTCTAGTTCCGAAAGTAAAATACAATCAATTAAAATTCATGATCATATGAATAAACCAATGTCTAACAGTGGCTCTGTGAGTTTCTGCATTCCAAAATGCGTGATACTTCTCACACAGACGAAGCATGTGTAAAGGTACCCTATTTCAAAAAGTCACACTTTATTAACATCAAATTAAATGTCATATTATGACGTTGTGTTTTTACATTTTAATTTATTTGAAAGTGCTACTGACTGCCATGATGCAAGATAAAATTAAGTCAAAAGTGTTGCTGCAATAAGAATCTTCGTTTCTGTTTTGCACATGCAAGAAGACAACAACCTGAATAACAGGAATTCAGCTTTTGTATGCAATTTGCATACCAACTTTGTTCTTCTCCAGTTGCGTTATTATCAGCAGCACGGCATTGAAATTTTCAGCGATTATTTAGGTCAAATACTAGACTCTGATAAACTTTGAAAATTAAAAAAATCGTCCACAAATTTTGTTATTTTGTTCGTTAAAAATTGGCATTGAAACCGGAAGTGTGCGGCAGCCTTGACATGTTGGTCCTCGAAAATGGTCAAAAACAGTTCAGTCGAATTATATCTCTCATTTCCAGGCCTCATCAAGTGAATTTAACAGGGGTCAACATGTTTAAGAGGCACATTTATGAATTTTTCAAAAAATCTCAAAATTGGCGATTTTTAAAAATGCATAAAAATTCTACCAGTAGAGAAAATTCGAATGTTTGATGTTTTTCCGAGCCGTAACGACCCCTTTGATGACACCCGTTCCTAATTTCAATAAATTGTGTGCTGTATCCAATTTTTTATTTAAAAACATTGATTTTTGCATTTTTACTCCAAAAACGCCTTTAGTAAAAGAAAATTATTTCTTAACACTTTGGAACTTTACTTACTTGAAAGACACGTCTTTTGGCAAAAAATTGTGCAATTTTGAACTTGGCTTAGAAACAAAAAATGAGTTTGAAAAGTGGCCTCTTTATAACTTTGTTTCAGTGTACAGATTCCTATTTGGCTGAAATCGGGTATTATTGTACTTGAAAAGTTTTCGTTATAAAGCAAGATATATGGTCGCAAGATAGTTTGTCTATTTTGGGCAGATGCAACGGCGTTTTGATAATAATTTAAACTGGAGGAGTTATTTCTGACTGCTCAGAAATAAGAGAATGACGTAAAAATAGGAGGAGCCTTTGAAAGTGATGCCTATAATTAGTCGAATGCTTGGACAAATGCATTCTATCTAGCGAAACATTTTTTTTTCCAATTTTGAATAATCGTTTCAATGTATTTATTCTCGGGGTATCTCCCATAAAACAATAAGTTATGTGTCCTATTAAGTTCAATAGAATTGAATAAGTTCCGTATCTGTTAGGAATTCAAAATCATCAGTATTTGGTGCAAGTAGGCAGTGATCAGGAAAAAACGCAATCAGAAAGAAACTACTACTCCCAAAACCGAGGTGGGAAAAAATCTAAATTGACAATTAGGTACCTATACTTAAACAAGAAAAACTATAACATGTGCTACATGTTATAAACGGCCTTGTTTCATTTTAGTTAATGCTAATATTGAGTGGCCGATCAAACATGCCTTTTCATGCATTTACGTTTGAAGAAGTGGATTGTACTCGAAGCCGCCATGCTTCTCGATATACTCTCGACAGAATCTCGGCATGTTGTAGCAATGTAACATTTGTAACAAAACATATGAAACATAATGTAACGTATGTGACATAATACAACATATATAACATTGTACTACATAACATAATATGCACGCCATGCAACATATGTAATATATATGGGCCACAACGTGAGAAAAAGTACCTTCGGACATTTTTTTGAATATTAGAAAAACAATGTTACATTGAATGTATGATGTTTCTAGAGTCTGTTAGTCTTTATTTGACCAGATTATTTCAGTTTTTTTTGTGAGTTATGACCAATTTACTATATGTACCCTACAGACGTCATTGTCCTGAAAAATGACGTCAAAATTGCTTAATGCATTTCTGCATGTTATAAGAGCTTACAAGACTCGATGCATTTGCTTAGAATGTTTAAGCACTGGTCAGAACCTATTGTTAAGATAGAAGCATAGTATCCTTACAGGCAATCTGTCGTAATTATTTTGTCTATCTTTATGATGATGTGGTTGCTATGCGCATAGTTAATCAATGTAAATATCATGCAACATATGTTACATATGTACGTATGTTCGTATGTTACATACGTAACATATATAACGTAACATATGTAACATATGCAACATTACAAAACATATATAACATGGCATGTAACAAAGTTTATCATATGTTACATAGTGTAAAATATGTAACATAACGCAATGTATGTAACATATTTGTGCGTGTAAGATCTTAAGGAGTAAACATAATTTTGCAAAAATAAACATTAGATAGCCCTCCCCCAAATAAATTAACATAGCTAGCTATTTATGACATAATGGTGTAAACAATTAATTCAATATTAAAACAATACATGTTTCACTTATATATATATGCACTCTCTCATGCTCTCATTCACATATGTGGTGTCGTTGCATCTTAAGAATTTTCATACATTCTGAAATAGCGTAGCTCATCAAAGATACACACAAAACAGACAGTGTTGTTATAGTCAAATCTATGATATCTTGATAAATCTCAGTATGGAATACATTATAAACGGAAGTAACGTATGTGACATAACGCGTGTGACATAAGTTATGTAATGTATGTAACATAATGTATCAAAACGCAACATATGTAACAACATGAATGAATCAGCACCCATTATGCAACATAGCGTTATGTTTGTAGCAAAACACGTAACATAATGCATCTTATATAACGCATGTACCATAACGTTACAGATGTAACATAAAATTACATATGTAACATAATATATGCAACATAACATAACGCCACATATGTGAAATAACATGTCACAGAACACAGTGCATGTAACTGAACATAACATAGCATTTAATATGATACATACATAATGTATTTCTTATACCAACGTACAACAATACATACACGACTACCTGGAAGAGTCACACTCAACAGTGCCACCAAGCAGTCACAATCAAACGGACTACCAGACGAAATCACAATCAAAATGACTACAAGGGAGAGCGTAAACGTTGTCAGCAGTTTAAGTGTGTGTTTTATACATTGTATTTTTTCTGTGACAGTGTGTTTACCCTTCATTTTCAGTAAGTTTATGTTGAATAGACACAGAATGGTTCAATAGTAGCATGTATTGACTCTTTGTACGTATAACTGTTGGTTGTTGGTTAATAATTCAAAAAAAAATGATAATTGATCTGTCGTAAATGCTCATCACAGAAATAAGGCTAAACTGTACTATATGAATTATAAGTTTACGAGTTGGTTATGTGAATATCTAAATGCCCAGTCTGCACATCGAAAATGAAGTTTCTGAATTTACAGTGCCAATTCCACATTAATGTCAGGTTGAGCGCAAAAAATAATAGTGGGCAAGTTAATCGTCAGGACGACAGAAACGCATGCAACACGGACTGTAGAGTTGTTTCATTGTTGTCATAAAAATAACCATAAACTCTTGGGTACAAAAAAAAGAAGAAGAAGAAAACATACTGAACTTCTGTGCACCTAACTGCCATGGGAAATAACACAGAATTTCCGTCAAATAAGCTTAATCCGATTAAAGAAGTTATGTCCCTGTAGACCGTCGAAACGATATACCTGAGTTTCACCGATAATGGGTTACCTGTAGCTAGTGTAAGAGTTTTGTCTGATAATTAATTTACCTGTATTTTCCTTACCTGCGCCAAGAGGACGAGAATCTCGCACAGAGCGAGAATCTCGCTTAATGACTGAGATTTAGTAAGCCCGTTTTCCATGCTGACAGGACTCAACGGCTCAATCTGGATTTCGTTTCTTCATACATTCAAAACGTGTTATTTTGTTTTAAGTAGCATCTTATCTAGTAAATGGTCTTTAGATGCGCTTGTGGGGTGATAATCTTTGTCTCAGTCGTTGTCACAGCATTTGCGTGGCATGATACAGAGACTATACACAACCATGGTGAAAATCATGCCTGCATGGCACAAGATAAAAAGATGAAAAATAAGACAATTTTACTTGTTAATCTAAAAGTACAAGAACACACTTCCCTATCATTTGACTGAATCGGTATGATACCGAAAAGGATTGGTAGAGGCAATTTTATGTGTCATTGATGCCCAGGCCTCAGAGTACATGTACATCTAGAGATAAAGCATCATAGAAAATGTATTTGAGCTGCTAACGCGGACATCCTCTGATGTTTCATATATGCTGTGTAACGACTTAGATGAAGAAAATAAGGTTATATTTTGTACGCACAACATCGAATTCTAATTAAATGCACTTTGGTAGTTTCCATCTATTGGCAAATGCAATTGAATTTCCCGTCAATGTGTTTCTTCACGTCAGTTTGTGAAAATGAACATTTAAAGTCATCATTACAAAAACTTGCTGAATATATTTTTTCAGCTGTAACAATGAAAATTTCATAAGAAAAAAGAAGGACCTTTTTAATCATTTAGCTCCAAATATTGATTGTTGGTACATGTTAGAACTGCCTCGGCAAGGCGGTTCTAACGGGCCGAGGCGGTTCTAACGAGTACCCACAATCTATGTTTTGGAAAAAAATAACACAATTAGGTATACCCCTACAACCCCCAGTTTTTCTGTATAAAAGTGGGGCTCAAGTGGATTATGTTTTCCTGATAATTAAAAAAACTGGCGAATTTCTCAAGGTGCAGTCTTCATGGTCAAATGGTCATTTTAAGCTCCTATTATTCATAAAACACCCGATGTGTTTTTCTAAAGGCAGTGGCTAGGGATACGGTACCGTATCTGTAGCCTGTGGGCTAGGGATACGGTACCGTATCCCTAGCCTGGCGGCTAGAGATACGGTACCGTATCTGTAGCCTATATATCGGAAATGGCTAAAGGTACGGAATAGATCAAAAATCGTTAATATAATATTTTCAGGCGAGTTTTAAGTTGAAGCATTGCAAGTTTCCTAATGAATCATAAAAATAAACATTTTGGGGTGTCTTACTTTTCTCACAGTTTCATGGTTGGGTAAGCTCTACACATGCACAATAATCTTAACAGTAGTAGCGTTACTTGTTTTTAATTGCTTGGGAAATTATGCATATATACAACAACTAAAAAACGTACGAGACAAAGACGGTTTGCATGTTTTTCAAACATATGTTTGGAGTATCAGTTTGGCTAGTCTTGGTCATTAGATCTGGTTTAAAAATGTTATATTTCGATTGCATTTTAGGCAATTTATTACTTGATTTTAATGAAAAATCGCTTGTTAACCGGAGACATCGTCGACGCATTCAAATTAAGGTGACATAAGCTACAGCGCCGAGATATAAACCTATTAGTACCATGACGCATGTAGGTCAGCGGTTAATAGCGATCAACTTTAATTTTCATGCGTTCTAACATTTTCAACAATCAATGACTTTAGAGACATCATTCGAAACTGGACGTGATTTGTTATTTTGGATTTGGCCTCTATCAACTGTCACACCATTTCTCAAACACGGAGTAAGGCAACCGTTAAAAAGTGTTAGGAGCTTTTTGTTTGTTCAGTGCATGTCTGTTTATTTAGTCACTCACATGTAACTGTATGAACGTAGCTATATGGAGTACAATAATACACACTTGTGCATTTATTTGATTTGATACCAAACGCAACAGCTATGGTTATGTTGGGACTGGGTCACCATTTCTGAATTACAACAACAAAATGCCTGCAATATACGTGTTTAGGCGTCAAGAAGCTCGTCTTTTTCTTACGACCTTATGGTCAATGAAGATGTAATATTTATTTAATTATAGCTAAAAAGACCCCATTTGCGGATCCATGGGCGATGCCGCATATTTCGGTCAACGTTTGGCGATTCATGATTTATTCATTATTATTTATTTAATTCAACTTTTTTTATTCAGAAATCTTAACCTTAGGACGAAGTGACTCATACTAATTGATGTATTTTACCCTATTTAAGACGACGCACTCAAAATCTTAGTTATGGTGTTCTGGAAGGGTCAAAATGGCATAACGTACAGATGTAACATAATATTACATATGTAACCTAACATTATATATGCAACATAACATAACGCCACATATGTGAAATAACATGTCACATACACAGTGCATGTAACTGAAAATAACATAGTATTTTATAAGTTACATACATAATATATTTATTATACCAACGTACAACAATACTGACACGACTACCTGGAAGAGTCACACTCAACAGTGCCACCAAGCAGTCACAATCAAACGGACTACCAGACAAAATCACAATCTATGACGGTGTACCGGCATTCTAGGGGTTAACCTCTATCTTAAAATAGGGGTGAACCTCTAAATATGTGGGTGCACCCCTATATTTGCGGGTGCATGTCTATTTCGAAAAAGGCATGGACAGTTCGGTTTACCACTTCGGTCATTTTGACCCTTCCAGTACACCATACTTGGTGATGTATTTTACCCAAATTGCTAGAAAGACAATCTATTTTTGGAATATTGGATTTGCCCATTCTATTGACTTACAGGTATAATAAGAAAACAAACTAAATTACATATAGTTCTACATACTAAATGCTAGATTTTTGTCACAAGTTGTCTTTGAAAAGACATTTTCTCGTGATTGGAGATTAATGAACATGAGTTATAAAATAGAAAGCAACGGAAGCATGCGGAAGCATTTGTTTACACCCCTGTGCAGCAAATGGAACAACCCTTCATTGATAATTGGTAGTAAGTGTGCTGGAAGTTTGGATTAGTCTATTATAGTGAATAACACGTTTTACAGGTATGTCAAGTGAATAAAACAATTAATCATTCAATCTCTACATTCTAAGTACTAGATTTTGTTCATTATAATTTCAAAATGACCAATTTGGACCTTCCTTGTAAAATTTATTATACACAGTTATGAAACAGAAAGCAGTGAATCATGTTCATTCTTTTCTTTACACCCCGTTTCGATTGAAGGCAATGTTGTAACGGTCTCACATGGACCAGCCCATATTGATTTAATGTCAACCAAAATAATAAAACTAGTTGCTTTGACACTATATTCTATGTAGCAATGCTTTGATAATAGAATACGTTTCATCCTAATACAATGATTATTAGGATACAGCATGAATAACTCATGAAATATGATCACTAAATATAAATCTATGAATGAAACTGCTTCATGAAAGGACGCCATTATTAAATTAATGGAACTGCTTCCTGACTTATGACGTATTTCGAAGTTGGTTGTCCAAGGGTGATTCAGGTACTTCTTAACCAAATTTCGAAAAGCAAAAACTCACTGTATAGACAAATGAGTACCTTTAATTTTTTACAGAGACCACATAATAACAAAACATCAGCTTTTGAAACTCGTCAAAATTCAATAAATACACTGTTTTGCAATAATTCAGAAGTGAGCACACCCACTTCGGAATAGTCCATTTCAAAACTGGTTTTAAGTATAGGCCTATAAAGGTATTAACTCAAGAATAACTAGAAAGAGATTCTTGTTTCAATAATACACTAAGGCCGTAGAAAATATATCGTAAGTCGAGTGAGCAGATATTTTGCAATAGGCGGTCACTCAATTGCTCGAACTTCACTAAAACTATGAAACGTACGTAAGGTTCAAACAGCACAAAATTCGACAACAAAACATAAAACAAATAGAACCACAGCAGAAGTATCGCCTTGGAAAGATCAGTAATATAAAATTACTGGGAGGGGGTGGGGGCTTAAATCGATTTTACAGGGCCCTAACCCCACCCTCAGCTTTTGCACTGGTTCCGTATTTTACACAAATATAAGAAATAATGAAACTCGTGTTAAGAAACATGTTTCCATATCCGATGCAAAATAACACTTCATCATATACTCAACAAAAAGTTAAGGAAAATGTGTTTTCGGACCTGTAACACAAGAACTATTATATTTCATGAAATATGAATTCCATATTATTATGAAGGGTCTTTTTATCTTTCAAATGAGGGCTTATTTGAGATGATGACACTAACAGAACCTTTAAAAATCAATGTCAAAGTTAACTGGTCGCGTCTCCATGTTTCACAAAATTGCCATATTGTTCAATTGTCACTAGAGCTTTTGCACACAATAAACATGTTTCCATAGATACATTTCCTCACGAACAGCTGTACGGTGCACACACTGAGGTGAGCAGACCTGTTGTAAAGCATTTTCAACACCAGTACCAGTGTTGGTACCAGGAGGACAATGTCAGATGAAATCGCTCCAGTATCACCCAAGATTACCTACGTCGGAACAACGTTGAGGTCAAGGACTAAGCAACCCACCCACAGACATGCCTGCCGCTGAACACCTGTTACACATTCTAGGACAGCTTGATATGGTGTAGAATACTGGCACAAAAACTCTCCAGGCTCTTGCTATGGTGATTTAGCAGGAAAGGAGGCTGATTTCTCAGCACCAGTCGGCATATAATTGGTCAGATTAAAGAATTGTCGGTTGGCTGTGGTGCTTTGCAGCCTGATATTGCCATCTAGGAAATGGTGCTGATGCAGGAAAAGCAGTATTCATGCCAAAACATCTTGTTTTGTGCACATATCTGTTGTCATGAGAAAAATTGTCTTCAAAGTCTGTGATTTTAAGGCAAGAGTCTACATTGACACTTTTTACTCAAACCAAACAATATTGCAATTTTGTGAAAATTGGATTGACGACTAATCAACTTTGACATTGTTTTTCCCAGCCACTGCCGATGCTACAAGTTCAAATGAGGTCTGATTGGAAGGATAAAAAGACACTTTATAACAAACTAAAATTTGAATTTCTAACTTTTTACTAGATTTATTGCAAGAAGCACTTGAACACATTTTCCTTAACTTTTTTGTTGAGTTTATTTTTGTTCAAAAATTTAAGTAGGCAAACAATCTTTATTTATCACCCTAAGAATGTCCTTACTCAACAAACTCAAAGGATATTCAAACGATAATTTTAGAAAGTGATCTTGCTAAATTTTGACTACACTTTTACTTATAAACATAAAGGTATGGTCATCAAAATGGAAATTCCGTTGACTATTTCACAACGGTTTCAATAACATAACTCATGTTCGGTTTCAAATACATGTACATATTTGCCTGTATGCTCCTTTTAGTTTCTGGTCACTGGTCTGTAACCTTTGCCCTACAAAGTTCCATAACTCTACCTTAATATCGGGGACATGAGACTTTAGCTCGTAGGTTCTATTTGATTAATGGCCAACGTTACTGACCATATAGTTCAATGACTATTTCAGCTATAGAACAGAACATCAAAATCCAGTATTTGAAACACTTGGCGATTCCATGAATAACACTTTCATGTACTAACTTTCCAATCCCAAACAGTGTATATCTAATAACAGCAAAGCAGCAAAGGGGAAGCATAATATGATCAAACTTTGGCCTAATATCGCTTTGTGGTGATTTCTTATTAATGAATGAAAGGTCATCTAAACGATGTAAACGGTTGTGTGTTTCTAGAAGTACAAATCATGTATTGCGTGATGCAATTGATACGTTATTGATAACCCAAGATAATTTTGAGCAAAATTTGGTTTTCCTATCAAAGTTGGCTTGTTGTGCTATGTTTTTGGAGTCGAATTTTTGTGCTGTTTAAGCCTTATGTAAGATTTCATATTTTTAGTTCAGTTCGGGTAACTGAGTGGCCGCCTATTGGGGAATAGCTGCTCACACGGCTTACAATATGTTTTCTGGTACAAGTACCTAAGTGTCCTTTAAGTTTTTTCCCCACCCCCGGTTTATGGGGTGGGAATTTCTTTCTGATTGCTACATTTCCTGATCTTTTAATTGTCCAGATACTCTGTCTGTTTCTAGCAGATGCGAGGGTGTTTTGAAAATAATTCAAACTGGAGGAGTTATTTGTGCTGACGGCTCGGAAATGGGACACTGAAGTATGAAAACAACAACAACAACAAAAAACAGAGAGACTTTGAAAACGAAGCAGAAATTGGTGTCGATTAGTAGACAAATGCAAAACATCGCAAAAAGACCATTCTATCTTATGAAACCTTTATACAATTTCGAATAAGAGCTTATTCTCAGTGCCTTTTTACAAGTAAATAATAAGTTCTGTCTAAGAATTCATAATTAGAATTGAATAAGATCCGTAACTGTCAGAAATTCAAAACCATAAATCATACATGTTTCCGTATCCGATGCAAAACTCCACGTCATCATATTTGTTTTAGCATCGCCATAGACAAACAATCTTTATTTATTGCTCTAAGAATTTCTTTATTCATAGGCCTGATATTCAAAACGTAATTTCAGAGACGTTTTTGCTAAATTTGGACTACACTTTTACTTTAACCGATAAGGTACGGATCAATGGCCGGTTAACATTTATTCCTATTCCGGGTCAAAACCACAAACACTTACGGCTCGTAGACATAGCTTTCTGATTTGGCCACATGGACAATCGTTACTGAATGACCAGCGTTGAAGTTATGACACTTCGCTAAAAAGTGGACAACCACAACGTTTCCACGGCATGTTGGTTATCTATCAGAATTTGAAATAAAAGTAGAAATAAGAGGAATATACGTATTCCTGTTTTGTTTATCCGACTTTCCTTGTAAAGGGTAACTGGCGGGTGTTCATTACGCCGAATTGTACAATATGACCCAACTTCTACTGTTGTTACTGTTTCCAAAGGATCGAACTATTACATTTTATTTGTTATTTGAATCATTTATATCAATTTTCATTCCCCTTTCCTAACGATGCTCCATATAAAGTTTGGCTTTGATTGGCCAAGCGGTTTCAGAGAAGAAGATGTTTGAATATTATGGTCATATACATGTATATAGCCCCGCGGTAGGGGCAGACAACCCCCTGAGGACATTTTCTTCATAAACATAAATCTTCTGTCCATTTGCATACTCCCAGCAAGTTTTCCCCCATTTAATTACAATTTACTAATTTTCCCCATTTAAAAGCATGGGCAACCTATGTTGGCCTTGCCATAAAATAGGTCAAGGTCATCCAAAGGTCATAATTTATTGAACTTTATATAAAGTTTTACGTTTAATTTGTAAATGGCCTTTGGACAAGGTCAAGAAATGACCTTGACCTTTAATACTCACAACACCTCATTAGCTCAGCATGTTGTCTGCATCTACCAACTCTCAGGTTACAGGCTACAAAACTTCCTGAAAAATTCAATGTTTTCACTCTTTTCCATTGAAAAGCCTATGTAAACAAAATTGAGCTTGCCGTGAAATAGGTCAAGGTCAACCAAAGGTCATGATTTATAGTAACTATGATGAACCAGAGTCCCTAATGGTACATGCCAAGTTTCGTTGAAATCGGTCCACCGGTTCCAGAGAAGAAGATTTTTTATGGTTTTTACCATACTTGGGTATGGCGGCCATCTTGGTCATGCGACCTAGACCATTTATCTAAACTTTCGTTCCCTCTTCCTAAGGATGCTCCACATGAAGTTTGGCTTTGATTGGCCGAGCGGTTTTAGAGGAGAAGATCTTTAAAATTGTGGACGACGGACGGACGACGGACGGACGAACGCCGGAGCATGGCCATCTTATAAGCTCACCTTTTGAGCCTTCGGCTCAGGTGAGCTTAAAACGTTGCGTGAAATCATATGCTGCATGATCCAATTGATAGATACGTTACTGATAACCCTAGAAGTAGTAGATAAAACTGAGTAAAATTTGGTTTCTAGACAACGTCGGCGTGTAGTATTGTCAAGGAACTGTGCAGATGCGAGGGTGTTTTGAAAATCACTCGAACAGGAGGAGTTGTTTGTGCTGACTACTCAGAAATGGGAGATTGATGTAAAGTAAAAACAGAAAAACTTTGAAACCGACGCATTTGAACGTTTAAAAAAGTCCATTTGATCTTTTTACACCTATACTGCGAGTTTAAATAAGCGTTGATGACATGGAATTTATTCTCAGTGCAATTTCTTTAAGACAAGTAAACAAATAAATTCTGTGTCTTGAATGCATAAATAGGACTGAATAATAGAATTGAATAATTTACGTATCGTATCTGTTTGGAATTAAAAAACATTAATCATGCATGTTTCCGTATCCGATGCAAAACAACACTTCATCATATTTTGGTTTATATATTTTATAAAGCAATCTATAATTTTTAATTTTACTTGAATGGTTTCCTTGTTTATGAGATATTCAAAAAGTAATTTTAGAAACTGTTCTTGTTAAATTTGGACTATACTTTTACTAACAAACATAAAGGCACGGTCAATGGCCTGTTAACAATTATTCTTATTCCGGGTTAAAACCACAAATACCTATTAGACATGGCTTCCTGTTTTGGCCACACGGACAAGTGTTATTGAATGACCGGAGTTGAATTTGTGAAACTTCGTTACAAAAGTGGACAACCACGAAGTTTTAACATTTCCCACGGCATGTTGATTATTCATCAAAATTTGAAATAGTTGTAGAAATAGGAGGACATATTCAGATTCCTATTTGGCTAAAATATGGTACCATTGCACCTGAAAGGCTGTCTTTGAAAGACAAGATAGATATGTGCAAGATATACGTTTATAGCAGTTCCGGCTACATTGAAGTGGTCTTGGAAAATGTAATCAAAATGGAAATTCCGTTCACAACGGTTTCAACTACATAAATCAAGTTCGGTTTCAAATACATGTACAGGTCTGCCTGTATGCTTCTGTCAGTTTCTGGTCACTGGTATTTTACCTTTGCGCCACAGTTCCATAACCCTAGCTTGATATCGGGGACATGGGGCTTCAGAACGTAGGTTCTATTTGATTAATGACCAACGTCACTGACCTTATTTTGGTATTTTTAGTTAAATGACTATTTCAGCTAGAACAGAATATCAAAATCCAGTATTTAACCCAGTCATGGTTGATGACTACGCTGCCTTCTTTAATTGCACATCGGTGGGTCGGCGTCAGACTCTATGATGGCGTCAACTTAAAGCTATTCATTTCAGTTGGTTGGGACGGGAGCTTCTTGTCTGTTGCTTGGCCCATCGGGGTTCAACTGGTGTTTCTCTTTTGCTCCGGACTTTCAGTAAGTTATTGGGCTACCAGGGATCTCCATCGTCGGGCAGCTTACTGAATCTGTGAATCCACGTTTTTGATTCATCATCGTGGTTATCATGATTTATTTGTTTGTCCTCGATGATTCATTGACTAGTTAGAGATTCACCACGAGGACCGAACAACTAACTATGTGTTGTGAACAACAGCAGAAGCTGAGGGTGAGGTTATGGCCATACAAAACTAGTTTAAGTCTGCCAGTAATTTTGTATTACTTATCGTTCCAAGGTGATACTTCTGTTATGGTTCTTATTGTTTTATGTCTTGGTGTTGAATTTTTGTGCTGTTTGTGCCTTATGTGTGATTTCATATTTTAGTTAGGTTTAGGTAACTGCGTGGCCGCATATTGGGAAATAGCTGCTCGCTCGGCTTACAATGTGTTTTCTAAGTACAAGTATCTAATTGTCAATTTAGGATTGTCCCACTTCGGTTTTTGGACTGGAAATTATTTTCTGATTGTGCCTTTTCCTGATCATTGCCTACTTGTACCTTTTTGAGACACTTGGCGATTCCATAAAGAAGATTTTCATATACTTACTTTCCAATTTCAAACAGTGTAGATTTAACAGCAGCAAAGGGGAAACACATATGATCAAACCGTAACGTGTAAACTAAATATGGTCACATATCGCAAATGCGTGTTATAAAATTTGGTGATTTCTTATTATAAGATTTCTTACTATAATCCTTTGAAATCAGTAAAGATATTCAGAGTGTTCAAAACACTCACGTTTAGAAACATACTTCTAAGCAATGTTTTTGAACCCCTTTTAGGAATGTGTCTTTGATTTAGACTTCCCGTGTAAAGTTTCGAAATTACAGTACACTAGTCTGGCGTTCGTTGTCGGTTTAAATAGGGCTACTGATGAGGGTTCATTACCCGAAATTGTGCAATATAGTCCATACTTTCTCCCTTTGAATGTTTTTACTGCCTCCAAAGGATCAAATCATTATATTTTAATTGGTGATTTCTTATTAATGAATGAAACGTCATCTAAACGATGTAAACTGTTTCTAGAAGTTCAAATCATGTATTGCGTGATTCAATTGATACGTTATTGATAACCCCAGACAAGTTTGAGTAAAATCTGACATTATTTTTCCTGTGGTGTGTTGTGGTTTTAATTGTCTAGATAGTTTGTCTATTTCTGCCAGATGCGAGGGCGTTTTGAAAATAATTTAAACTGGAGGAAGAATTTGTGCTGACTGACTGCTCAGAAATGGGAGAATGAAGTAAAAGCATACAGACTTTGAGAGCGATGCAGACTATTATTCGATAGACTTGTATAAGTCTCCTACTTATTTTCAGTTTAATTATTTTTTTTTCTAACATCTACTGTTATTTTGCTTAATTCTAATGAAATTTTCCCTCCTTTGGACTGAAGTTGGAGTCTCTGATTCCTAAGCTATCAAAGAGGCATACTTAGATGCTGTAAGGTATTGTGAAGACAGAATTATATACAAAGTAAGAGACTGAATACCAGTATAATTATTCGACTGCATGGACAAATGCTTTCTATTCATGCTATTTGGTGAAACGTTCTACATGTTTGAGTAAGCGTTTCATTGAGTTTATTCTCAGTGCAATTATTTTTTAAACAATAAGTTCTGTGTCTTGAATTTATAAATAGAATTGAATAAGTACCGTATCTGTTTGGAATTAAAAACCATTAATCATGCATGTTTCCGTATCCGATGCAAAACAACACTTAATCATATTTTGTTGATATATCTTACCAAGTAATCTATATATCATTTTATTACTTTAAGATTTTCCTTCTTTATGAGATATTCAAATGCTAACTTTAGAAACTGTTCTTTTATAACTTTGGACAACACTTTTACTAAAAATCGATGGTAGTTTTCCTGTTCCGCATTGAAACCCCAAACACTTAAGCTTCCTGATTTTGCCAAATGGACATAGGTGTTATATGACCACCGTTTGAGTCATGAAACTTCAAGTTTTAAATGTGGACAACAACCGCAATTAAAATATTTCCCATGACTTGTTGATTAATTCTCAAAATTTGAAATAGTTGTAGCAATAAGAAGAAATATACAGATTCCTATTTGACTAAAATCGGTTATAATTGAATCTCGGAAAGGCTTTCCTTGTAAGACAAGATATACGTATAATGCACTTGTACCTTTTTTTTTTATAAAAATTCATACAAGTTTGTGTAACTTGTCTCGAAGTATTCTTGAACAAAGTCAGCAAAATGGAAATTTCGTTGGTCTCAACTTCATAAACCAAGTTCAGTTTCAAATACATGTGCAGGTATGCCTGTATATATCTGCCAGTTTCTGATCACCGGTCTTTTACCTTGATCCATAACTCTAGCTTAATATTGGGGACATGGGGCTTCAGCACGTAGGTTCTATTTGATTAATGACCAACGTCACTGACCTTATTTTGGTACACTTTAGTTAAATGACTATTTCAGCTAGAAGTCACTAGAGTCGCTACGCCATGTCATGAATAGGACCTTCATGAGCTAACTTTCCAATTTCAACCCGTGTAGATCTAACAGGGGCGCACATGAACATGTAATGCATTTGATACGCCAATTATGGTCTACTTTTCAAGGTTTTTAACAATGGTTGACACTTGAATACACAATTTTCTGTATCAATGCCTTGTCATAGTCCTGCCATTTCGACTTATCTTACAATTGTTTTTGTCACGTTATATGGGTGGGCTGTTTCGTAATTTTGTACACATTTTGACCTCTGAACCGAGGTCTTTACAGATCAAAATCAAAGGCATTAAGACAATAGCCCTGTCACGCCAACGCACTATCTTGGCCAATAGCCAGTCCCTAATTATATATTGCTGGCTCAGTTAGAACAAATATCATAAAATCATATCCTTCTTTTTTCAATTTGTGTTCATGTTAAGATATCATTATAAAGCTTTACGTTCAATTAAAATTGACTGTCACGATTTATCTTACCGATTTCATAGCATATTCAGTGGTGTTGGCAACACATGCAACCACAATTGTAAGATCACCGTCGCCTACTCTAGAGACCGATTTCCTTAGATTGTCTTCAACTGGTTTACCAAATTCCGTCTTGTTTGGTTCTTTAAATTCCGTCTTATAATTTAATATCTTTCAGGTTCGTGCTGCTACACGGGCATCGACATTAACGTTTTTGCTTCTTTCTCCAAATGTCAACTTGGAAATTACTTTCGAATGCCGTGGCTTGCCTTTTAGGTTAACTTAAAACGCAACAACAATGCTTAAGTATTTGAATGATGGACACTGTTTAATATTTTCCAAATATTGAGTGGACCCAGAAACAAACAAATAGTAACAACAGCAAATAATAACATTATCTAAGCAGGACCACAATGTGAAACGTAATGATTGCGGCGGTTCAAGATTTTGAATCGCTAGAGAAAGAAAATGAAGCGCCACATCATATTCAATTTTGTAATTCAGTCATAATTATCAATGTCTATGGACAAAGGCATTTGGAAGAGTCAATGAGAATAAATGATTTTTGAAAAATTTGGACAGCAAATATTATGTATACGTAGATTATCTTTATTTACTTTTGAAACTGAAACTTTATTATCTGGTCTTTAAAGCAATATTATCTTATCTTGCTCCTTGTTTCGGCAGTGACGTTTCGTCAATCTATTGGTGCTTGATTAATGGTGGGTGAAATGTGACGCAGTCCTTTTGAATCAGATTTTGTTTTTAAAATATAGCTATTGGGAGGAACGCCATTGTCTTCGTACGGTTTCTTCCGGTTTCTGCCGTCTTTATGTCTCAAGTCGAGTATTTCAACTTAATGACGTAAGCACTTAAAGTGCAAAAGCAGGTATTGTCTTAATAATAGATAAACACAATAATCTGAGGCGTATCAAAAGAGAGTTGACTTTGGGTTTTTGGCCATTGTCATTCTTACATAACCCACAAAGGTTGATAAAGATGCTTTGATCTCCGTATAGGCAGATCTGGTGGTGAATCGACTTCGATAAGCTAGAGCTGCTTGGCGCTTGAAGTCTTCTATACATATGGAACATATATACATGTAGTTCTTCTAATTCCTACATATACATATTCTTCTGACGCGTCTTACTTTCGTTTGATCAGCCGAAGTAAACTTGAGGAAACCAAATACGTATATCATATCTCAGGTGTGTAAAGGGTTGACCTGCTGATAAACTGGTTCACTGAAAATTTCTTCTTTTTTTTTCGCATTCACTTACTATTACTAATGAAAGAAAGACTACAACAAAGCAAGTCCATAGTTTTACGGGAGTGTTAAACGTCATTCCATTCTAAGTTTTTTTTTTTTTTTTTTTTTTTTTTTTTTTTTTTTTTTTTTTTTTCGCGAATGATAAATGAAAGCAATGATCAGGAACTGGTAAAATCAGAACAGACGTCCCATAACAGGCAATCATATGGGAAAA
Source organism: Rugalucina vietnamica (assembly GCA_964017185.1). Taxonomy (NCBI): domain Eukaryota; kingdom Metazoa; phylum Mollusca; class Bivalvia; order Lucinida; family Lucinidae; genus Rugalucina; species Rugalucina vietnamica. Next base: position 64,676,699 of record OZ024872.1, read on the forward strand.
CAAAATGAGCCGCATGGGAAAGCTAACAATCTGCATAGGCGAAAACAAAGGCGCAGATCAGCTTCGCAGTAACTACGAAGCTGATCAGCGCCTTTGTTTTCGCTACAGGAATAGTACAGTTCCCCAACTTTCTAAATCCAAAAGTGCAAGCCTCTAGCCTGTTTCTAATACTGTATAGCCCGGTTTGTGTCGGACCTGGTCGGAACCAAAATTGTTGGTTTTCCCCCGCACAGGCTTAAATAAAAATAAGATCCTGATTACACAATAAACCTACGCTAAGCTGAGTGAGCCGCTATCTCCCTAAAGGTGGTCACTCAATTCTCTGAGCTGATCGTAATTTACGGATAAGCGCATAAATGGTGCAAAGATCACAGCAATCGACACCAAAACATAAATAAATAGAACTTCAACAGAAGTACCGCTTTGAAACGACCAGTAAAATTACGAGGAATGGTTTTTGGAGTGGGAATCTTTTTCTGATTGCGCCTTTTCCTGATCTTTGTCTACTTGTAACTTTTTGGCATGCTTTGGAAAGCTCTGGTGCTATACAGAGAATTGTCTAGGTTGAGTGAGAATGATGCATCATTCTAAAATCAATCGGCCGGTCAACAGACAAAATAATGTGTCTTAAATTGTAATATAACGACTTATTCCAATTGAATGTGGTACAATGCTGACCTTCTATAACCTTAACTGTCTCAATCGTTTCCTCAATAAACCAAACACTGTAATACAAAGAGTAAAAGTCTTATATATTGGAATACAAAAATTATTGCGACGACGCCTGGAAATATCGGATTCCATCTTTTTCTAAACGACTTAAGGAAATGCGGCACTAATATATTTTTCTGCGTAGGCACATTGTCGACAAGGAAATATACTTTTTAGCAGACATTGATCATGTCGGTCAAACAATAATCGGTGCTATCGTGTTACACTTCAAACATATTGCGTTTCAAAATACGCAGATTATATAAAATTATGCACAATTACCAAATGGCTCAAAATCAATTCTTGAAAGCAAGGGTCGCCACGAGGTTCACTTGTCGCTTTTGATACTCCCTTCTTTCCCGTTGATTGCAAACATTAATACTTCAAAAGTCTTGTTAAGAAGATTTATACCGTTTCCAATAGGGATTGATTTTCTCTATAGGGTACCCTTGGCATTTTGGCCTTGTCTTATTTGAGCCTCGACGCGAGAAAACCGGTCTTCGGGGTTTCCGACCAGGTCCGACACAAACCGGCCTGTACAAGCTCAGAAAAGAGCTAGAAGCTTGAAATTTCGGATTTAAGTAGAAGAGGAATTGTACTATCCGAGTAGCGAAAACAAAGGCGCTGATCAGCTTCGCGGTTACCGCGAAGCTGATCTGCGCCTTTGTTTTCGCATAGGCAATAATCCCGTTTTCTCACGATGCGGCTCATTTTCAATCAATTCAAACCTAATTTGGGGGCCGAAATCCGTGTCTGGGTCTGCATGACCCAGAAAATTTCAGTTTCTCTTCCTTTCACGTATGACCTTCAGATTATGTAATACAAAGCAATCAGCAATTAAAACTGAAGTGTTTGACATGTGCCTTTAAACAAATGTAAGTTAATGCAAAAAGATAAAAGAAATAGGTGAAATTTTGCAGTTAACTTTATTTTCTTTTAAGCATGTGCCAAAACTATCATTATATCATATGCATTCTCTTGATAAATGGGTCAAATAACGTGAATACAACCTACTTCGGTTCTATAAAATATATACATTGTAAATGCGAAATAAAAGTGAATCCAACCCACATTAGAGGTAAGAATTCAATGAATTAATCAAAATGCCCGTCCGTCGTCGTACACCATGCTCAAAGACTTTCTTCTTTGAAACTGCTTAGTCAATCAAAGCCAAATTTTATATGAACCGTCTTAGGATACGGGAACCAATGTGTACATAAATAATCCAGGTCATATGACCAAGATGGCCGCCATGCCCATATATGGTAAAACAACTTCAAAAATCTTCTTCTCGTGGACCAGTGGTTTGATTTCAACCAAACTTGGCATGTAGAATCAAGGACTTGAGTCCTACAATGTGTTGATAAATCATAAACCTGCTTAGACCCAACGTAGATCGCATACGCATTTGAATTGGGAAACTGTTAAAATATCATTGCATAAACAGTTGCAGAAAATTGATTGATGATCATTAAACAATATTACCCCCAGGGTTCATATACCCCTGCCATGGACCATAAACATATACATAATAGTCATACATGTTTATTGGTATATTAACCAACTTCTCAGGTGAGCGTTTACAGGACCATTGGTCCTCTGGTATTTGTCTTTGAGATCATCAGAAATAACATGCTGAGAATCAAGGTGTTGCACTTCGTTTTAGGAGTTTAAGGAGAAACAGTAATTTTTCATTATACTAGTATACTATTCTGATTTTGTCCTTGTGTCAGCCATGGCCGGGATACAACTGAGGCTGCAGGATACCATACGCTTACATAGATAATTTTGGGTACACAGTCCAAGTAAAGCTGATGTCTGACCACTGTCTGGTCACGGAATACGTGAAACCCTTTTACAAGAGGAAGTAGTTGTGAAACGATTATTTCACGCTGTTGGACAATTATCGGCTTTCCAGGTTGTCTGGACGGGGTTTGTTCTCACGGTTCGCGGTTGGAAGAAGACCGGAAGACTATACTGAAGTGTCGAGACAACCCATTGTCCATGCTACAAACAAACCTTTAGATGAGTAACAGTTTATTGTAGTAAACACTTTGAATATAACAGCACACAATAGGTTAAATAAACAGAAATAAACAATTATGGTATTGATTTTAATAACCACCGTCCCTTCCCTGTAAGGCGTGTCAGATATGGGAAAACTAATATTAATGACTCAACATGTACTATGAAGAAATACGTTAAAACGTTTATTTTCAAAAGTCGTCTGTTTTGAATGAGGGAAACATATGATATGGAGGGAAATTCCCTATATCTTCCATGAACAATGTATGTGTACATAACGGTCTCCACAGATGAAGGCTAATTATGCAATACTTTACAGCCACAGTCAAATAGACAAATGGCCAAACCGTTGCTATTCCGTGGGACTGGTGACATTGTAAATAAATAAATGAAAGATATGGGGGAGGGAGACTGCCTGGGATGCATGGTCAATGGAATTCCGGTCTGGTCGTAACAATATCAATACAGAGACGCCTTTTCGGAAACAAAGTTGAAAATAACCAACAGATGCACAGCCCCCAGAGAAACTAAACGAACCTGTGGACATGGTCACGAAATACCTAGAGCTGTCTTGAACAGATATAACTCGGCCACCCATCAAAACATTTGCAAGCACAACACCTCTGCTTAAACCACTGAAGCCATCAAGACCCAGCGTACAAACATCGGTCCGCTGTTGCTGCATAACGTAGACATTCTCCAACAGCTCTTTATATTCCAGATGTTCCTACAGCATATAATGTTGTTACAGTAATAGTTTTGCCATTGTCGTCATTATAAGCGAAAGCGACCTTCAACTGTAACTGTTTCACTTTTTGTTTTGTTTTATTCAACTTTTCAAAACCGATAAGTCAACGGCCGCTCTGGATATTTTAGAAATTATTATTGTGCATATCTGTCACAACAGAATATTCATGCGTACTTATTTGATGGTTTATTGCTAATTCTTATGCTTGATATGACGAACTTCAAAGGGTTTTAATTGCGATCTTTGTTCTATAGAGTAACTTTAATCTTCTTAAGATAATAGTCTTAATAACCAGTCCTTCAGTGATCTTGTCTTTCCTTTCATACATGTATTAGTATTCCTTTAAATTTAACCTTAAAATTGACCATGTTCCAAAATATTTTTGGAAAATGTGTATACCACGCACTCAAAAATAGTATGTCGTGGAACGTTTTAGATTATAAATAGCCTCAAAACGGCTTCTGTCATTTATGCAAATTGCTAGTGTTCTTTTAAAAGTGATGTGTCGCAGTACAAAGTAATTAGAAATAATTTCGCAAAAGCCAAATTAAATTTTCAGTTGACAGATGGAAACAAATTGGGTTTCAGTGCGTACATGTTAGTACATGCGTTTTCATTAAGCAATTAAACTGGAATGCCCCGACTGTCCATATGGTAAGAACACGTGTTGCCAAGTTGGATTGCACTACGAACCTTCAAACAAAGTTGCTTATGGTCGAATTCGGCAGATATACGTGTCCGAAAATCAAATTAGAAAAACAAGTAAGCAATGATCAGGAACTGCTGAAATTTTCACCCAAAGCTCCTCCCTTTAAATTTAACCCGAAAATTGACCATGTTTCAAAATATTTTTGGAAAACATTTCACTCACTCAAGAATAGTTGGGCATTATGGAACGGCCGCAGAACGCGGCGTCCCATCTGGGGCTATTCTGTTTGCTAAGAGGAATTTCGTAGAAAACCGCTACAAATGAAAGTGGACTCGCCCAAATATATAATAATGATAGACAAGTCCATTCATCATAAATGGGTTAAAGTGATGTGTCGCAATACAAAGTAATGAGAAATAATTTCGCAAAAGCCAAATTAAATTTTCAGTTGACAGATGAAAAACAAATGGGGATTTAGTGCGTGCGTACATGTTAAGACGTGCGTTTTCATTCAGCAATTAAACTGGAACGCTCCGCTTGCCCATATGGTTAGGACATGTGCTGCAAAAAGGGATACTACTAAGGCCATTCAAACAAAGTTGCTTATGGTCAAATTCGGCAAATATACATGAAGTAAGAATAGCGGGACCAGGAATCGACGCAATTAAATTCTTAAGTCCCAACATAGGCACCAGGTAGGAAAGAAAATACATAAAATATAACAAACCATTTTTCCGACAACACACACGAAGAGGAGAATGACTAGCTCTTTCACAACAAGGTAGCCATCCGGCTAAGTTTCAACCGAAACGAAAGGCAACGAGCACGACAAAGAGGCATGCACAATAAACAGTCGTATAATGAAGATAACCCACTTTTCCTGGGACACCAACTCACACCGAATACCGTTTTTTACTGGGGACAACGCCAAATGAGACTACATACCGTTATTACTGGGGGCAACGCCAAATGGGACATCCTCGATTGTATAAAGAAAGAAAAGTAAATAAAAACAAACATAGTGTTCAACTGGCGAACACATGCAACAGAAACTTTTGATGTAATAAAGTTAAAATCGCAACCAAAGACACCAGAAATACAGTGATTATTATTATCATTGATCATGCTAATAAAACCATTTTACTAGGACAGCGAAATTACAATTTCTACCAGTATAGTGTAAGTAAGTAAGTAACTTCTTCATCATCACGAAAACTTGCCCATGCAATAAACACAGATTTTTTTAGCTTTAAAATTTTGAAAATTTCAGCTGAAAAAAATTGATATTTATCTTATTTTTGCTGAGGCGGTTCTAACGAGTACCCACAATCTATGTTTTGGAGCAAAAAAAAAAAGAAAAATAGGTAGACCCCTGCATACCCCAGTTTTGTTATATAAAAGTGGGGTTCAAGGGGGTATACATTTCACGGACATGTTTTCGTGATGTTTTGTCAGTGAAAATGTATAAGCTCAGTATTATTAAAAATGGACTTGAATAAAATCAAATTAGAAAAACAAGTCAGCAATCATCGGGAACAGGTGAAATTATTGCCAAAGCCCCACCCTTTCATTACGAAAACTTGCCCATGCAATATACAGAGATTTTTTTCTACTGTGAAAATTGAAAATTTCATCAGAAAATATTTATTATTTTTCTTATTTTTGCTCAAAACATAGATTGTGGGTACACGTTAGAACCGCCTAACGAGTACCCACAATCTATGTTTTGGAGCAAAAATAAGAAAAATAGGTATACCCCTGCATACCCCAGTTTTTCTATATAAAAGTGGGGTTTAAGGGGGTAAGTATTGCACGGGCATGTTTTCCTGATGAAATTCAACCTTAAAATTGACTATTTTTCAAAATATTTTTGAAAAATTTGTATTTCACGCTCTCAAACATAGTATGTCGTAGAACGTTTTGGACCATTAATAGCTTTGAAAAAGTTTCTGCCAGTTATGCAAATTGCTACTGTACTTTTTAAAGTGATGTTTCGCAGTACAAAGTAATTAGAAATAATTTCGCAAAAGCCAAATTAAATTTTCAGTTGACAGATGGAAACAAATGGGGTTTCAGTGCGTACATGTTAGGGCATGCATTTTCATTCGGCAATTAAACTGGAACACCCCGACAACAACTATTGCAAGAACACGTGAGTACTCATAAGGTAAACTATTACGAAACCACGCCCATGCAATATACAGATTTTTTTTTTCAGGTGTAAAAATTGACAATTTCACCAGAAAAAAAAAACAAAACATTTTTTTTTATATTTAAGCTCGAAACTTACATTGTGGGTACACATTAGAACCGCTGAGGCGCTTCTAATGAGTACTCACAATGTATGTTTTGGATCAAATTAAGAAAACTATGTATACCCCTGCAAACCCCAGTTTTTCTGTATAAAAGTGTGGTTTACGTGGGTTTACATTTCATGGACATGTTTTCCTGATGGTACGCAATTATAGGAAATAGGACTCCCTCTCCAAAAACCAAGGTGGAAAAATAGAACTTTCGTAATAACTTCAATATGCAACAACGCTGTTGTTTTGGATATGTATCCAAAGGCATTGTTTGCTATTACATCACTTAACAGATACGATTTTGTTTTTATTTGAGTATTCAATTTGGTTGTCTTTCCCAATATCAGTTTCTAGCCTCGTCAACTTTTTCCTCGAACAGAATAATATTTTGTCAGGAAACGATATCTGATTACATCTAGTCACCGCACGACTGCAAGGAGTGGTTATGCACATTGTCACTGAAATCACTGTCCCATTCTACAATTCTATGTGCACATTTTTATATTTACCACAAATGCGATATCGAATTTGCACTTTTGTTACTAATATGCATTATCAGTGAAATCTACTGAATTATAAAACAATTGAGCCTACTTTTTATTTGAGCCGCCTCGTGGGAAAACCAACAATGTGGTTACCGAACAGGTCTGACACAAACCAGCCTGTACTAGCATAGAAGATGGCTAGAGGCTGGAAATTTTGGTTTTAGAAAGAATTGTACTATCCGTGTTGCGAAAGCAAAGGCGCTGATCAGCTTCGCAGTTACTGCGAAGCTGATCTGCGCCTTTGTTTTCGCAAAAGCAGATTGCTGGTTTTCTCATGGGGCGGCTCATTTATTGTCATTTAAACCACAAGAATGTTTTAGAATCTTATACTCTTGATCGTGAACATTTATAAAGTATTAGTGTATAAATGACAGTGTTCTGAAGTGCAAAATAATCGAAGAATCACTTAAAGTGCTTCTTCAAGAAAAAGGTAAACAAAATGTCAGTTATGAGCATACGCAGATACAGCTGCTGTTACGACTTATAAGGAAAATAGCTTAAATCCAAATTTATGCGAGTAATATTTCGAGAGAAGATCTAGTACATTTGGAAAAATTATGCACGATGTGTCAGGTTACATATCACAAAAGTTGTCAATTTCCCTTACTGCCAAAAAGATAATATGTACGTTTTAAAGATGACCACGTGTCCTGCTGCGACGTCGTTAACATGCAGGAAAGACATACGTTATCGCTGACAATCTATCTCGACTACCGTGATGCAACTAACTCTACCTATGTCGAAATAAACGCATTGGGTCGCGTCGGTTGGGGTTAATCCATCATCATTTAATTAAAACGATTATGTAAAGATATTCTTTGTCAGATGAAGAGCTGGAAGTCTCCATTAGATTTCACGGGCGTGCAGTTAGGCAGTAAATAAAAATAATTGTTAGATCCTTTGGAAGCAGTAAAAATACAAAGCTAGAAGATGGGCCATATTGTACAATTTCGGGTAATGAACCTTCATCAGTGACCCTTTATAAAACTGGCAGCGAAAGCCAGACATTTTGCTGCAATTTCTAGAATTTACATCTGTGTAGTCTAAATCAAAGACTCAAATTCCAAAGTAAGTTTGTTAATGTTCGTATATGTATATAGAAACGTATGTCGTTGCTCTAATTGTTTTAATGCCATTCCGTTAGCTACAGTTAGCTGAGTGACTACGATTTACCCTTTCTGTAGTATGTCTCAAGCAGAATTTATAATTATAGACCAGATGTTTTCCCTTTAGGTTTCTCAAAAGACTTTGTATCTCAATTTTAAACATCCCAGTCATCCCTTACATATATATTGATTTCACCGTGTAGTTTGTTTTGTAGTTTAACATCCCAGTCAACAAGTTTTCAGTCATGTCGGGACAGAGCCACTAATTATATTATTGACATGCTTGATTATTTATTAAGACATCTTTTTTATATTACACATGGAAAACTTCTATTTGTTTTAACATTAATTTGATAATCGTTTGTGCGAAAATGTGTTGAAAGACCCGACTCGAGCCCCAAAAATATCATTGTTTTAATCTCCAACCTTTAAAATCAATGTTGCGATTTCTTTTACATAATGCACCAAACAACTTCATATAGCGTTATTTAAGTTTTCTGCTTTTTCATGATATTTATTTATCTAATTGAATGAATCTCGTTATGGATGACTATTTTGTTGAGTTTATGGCATATTGAAGGTCATCAGTCCCTATGAACGTTTGATCTAACGTTTAAGTCATAACATATAGATGAATATATACTACTTTATTAGTCGTGGTGATCACTTTGTAGTTCAATTAAATGATCATGTATCATAATATTTTCATTTCATGCCTTTGATATTATTTATTAAATATTCAGACTTATACATAAAGAGTGTCGCAAACACTATTTATGTTGATGTCTCTATTTTTATTAGCAAATATTATTCGTAATTGCGAAGCCAGAAAATTATTCTCATAAAGTATTAAATCAATATTTGGTTCGAAAATGATATAAATAAATACATCTCTAGTTCATTTATGACAGCCGAAATGCCACAGAACTAAATGTTATTTTTTCATTCTAGATTTGATTTTTTCCTGATGGGTTCGTTTAATGGTGGTGCAACCTTTGCAATTTTGTTGAATCCCATTCTCTGCATTATACGGTTCCCTTATCATTGGTCTTCACCTGAGTGATTTCCAGTCATACATCTATTTTCTTAGTAGATTCTTAGTAGACATTTCATTATCTGGCAAGAGTAATCGCTAATGTTGAATGTGGAGGAACCCAGTTAGTCTGAAATAAATTAATCCAGTTCAGCTTTAAGTTTCTTTGCATCTATCGAACAAGCAGGTATAACTTCTTCAGAGTGACATAACCACAACACTATCAAATGATCGATGTCTCGTTTCGGGTGGGTGAGCTAAAACACTAGCGGTTTAAGCGTGCCAAAAGCTTCTTTACAATCAACATCATAATTGTTTAACGCGATAAGACACTCCCTGTATCCGTTTTCATACATTTTGTTTGTTATCCAGAAGGTCCCATTGAAACTGAGAAAAGTTGCTACAAAAGTATTTGTCTCTTCTGATAAGCGATCAAGCGTCGTTCTTTTCTCTTGTTTTGAAACGTCACAATAAATGCATTCATAATCGTTTTCTTTTATATTTGTAATTGTATAGTACACTGAGCACATGTAAAGAAAACTGAAACATTTTGCAAGATCTTTCTTATGATATCTGTCATAAATGGTTTATCATCGTATTCCAGTTTGTCAGAAGCCGTTCCCTCTGTTGATTTTATTTTAGCCATGCAGCATGGCAACCTTACTTCGACACCAAAACAAGCTTAGTATTTCAGCAAAACCTTAGTACCGAAAGAAAAGGTGCGACATTGGTATAGGGTATCCATATTTCGGTAAGTAAGTGGTAAGAACGTCCACAGATAAGTAACAGAATAAGATTGATCGGGTTCTGTGCAAATCTTTTTCTATATAGCGATCTACGACTCTCGCCTTTGCTTCTGTTGTATACATGTGGATATTGATGATTAGAGAGATGATTGTAACATTACAATCGCCACTTTGTATCAACATGTCTGGCGCGAGTTATATGATACTCATTTCATAACTGATGTCTTGTATTGTCTTACTGTTAAGTGTGTCGAGTCAATAGATGAACAAAGGTGTCAGTCTGACAAACAGCGTGATGTAGGACATGTTGAAAAACACGAGCTGAGATAAATTCACCTTTTGTTGGAAAAGGTTACAACAGTAACAGCTGATAGGTTACTATAATGTCAGGAATTTACTATGTCTCTTAATTTGTCTGGTATTATGTTAGTTTTTAATAGGAAATTGAGTAGGAATTCTGTAAGAACTGTATAGTCTTTCGTGGAACTTTGACTCTGGAAAAATACAAATCTGTAACAGAATGTTGTACACGTGATCTTGGAATCATTTTATCGCAAATTGTATCGTAGTTAGATCAAATTTGTATATCATTTTGTGCAATTTATCAAAATATGTGCAACAGCTGCTGCATTATAAATCACGTCACGGTCGCAGTGACATGCGCTAATAAAATGATAGTTTGCACAATGATGCAAAGTCACCTGCATTTTCCCTTTTACATATTGCATTCCAATTTCTGTTGCGACTTCTTATGTTCTTGAATTATGTAGAGGTATATGGTGTTCAATTTGGGTCATGTTTTAGCCCATAGCATTATTCAAGATAGTCAAAATATCAAAAGTTCTACTTTGTTTTTATGGTGTTCATGTTTAATAATCGTTAAAATATACGTAGTTTACGTATATCATGATTACCTCATCTCGGGTCGACAAACCTTTCCGTTGGGGTGTCCACACAAGCTTGTCCATAGGCAAGTTTCAGGCTGTGGAACTTTGGCTATACAATCTGAGTGTACATCAATAACGTTGGTGCGATGATTCCTTACAAGTTTATATTTGGTGGTTTCAGGGTGATCTTTTTAGCCTTAGAGCGTGCCTTCAAACTCCATATCAAGACATTAATCTATTATCTTTTCGAATCTTATATCACAAATCTTAGTATTATAATTAGGCATTAAACCTTGGCCGGATACTCTATAGTGTCAAATATCGTTATTATTGACAAGCTCTTGTACTTAATAAACCGTTACTCCTTCAATGGAAGAATCAAAGACAGTTTAAAGAAAATATATTATTGACTTTACTTAAATAGAAGCAGACACAAATCTATTTTGCACCTGTTGTTATATTTGCGTTTAGTGTTTTTATACCAGTCTTTTTCATATTCATTCTCTTTTTTTGCTTTTGAAAATGGCTTCGCTTTGGTAATTACATGTATTACTTTTATGTTTTTGTACGGTGTTTGTTCAACAATCAACTTGCGTAGGCTGTACTCATGTACATTCTTGTAGGTAGCGGTCATCTACCCAGGCTCTCCTCTTAGCACAACGGCAACACTGTCTTCTTAGAGGGGCATGTTTGCTTAGATAGAAGGATAGTCAAGTCTTAAAAGTACACGAATTGTCCATTGTGAGTAGCACATCTTTGAAATCGGCCTTTCATCATACGAAAATTATGAGATGGTAAAAAAGTGCAAATTAATTACTGTCCAATGTCTGCATAAAATACACAAGAATCGACAAGCCACCTTTCAGACTGTCAATATCCATCTTGTAGCAATTGGCTGTAACAATTCTTTTCAGACCTTTGGTTCTGTTGTTCACTGCTCCGTTGTCAGTATTCTTTGTTTATTGTTTTTGTTGTAAATCTTGATTGATATCTTCATCAGCAGTTACATCCTCTGACATAGACAGGCTATCTCTGACATTGCCATCTATCTATGTCACAAAGGGTAAAGCCAGAATACCCACAGATGACTGACCTTATCCTGAAGAACAGGCATTGTAGAAATCAACACTCGTTGGCTTTTCAGATACTTTTAGCTAGCAAAGAAGCGTGCAAAAGTAGTTTCTCTCCACAGACTATCAGGGACTGGAATGATTTGATCTCCTCTGCTCAAATGTCTGATGAATGTGTGTCAAAGTTCGCATCTCTTGTGAGAGCCAGGGACTAATTTCCCTCCTGGTGGAGTATTGTCAATTTGGCGTATCAACAGTAAACCATTCATATTCAGATTCAGACTGCAACATATACGCAACATATACCGATAGATTCTTTTCTTTGATTCATTTCAGTTAGTAGCTCGTCTCCCTCCTGTTGTGTCTAAGATATGGTGGCCAGCTTCTCGGACCCGGACCAGCTTTAATTTCGCCGTGATGTGGAAGATTGGCTGATATTTCGTCGAAACGTTTGGAGAAGGTAATTTGTTCTCCTTTGCAGAAAGAATGTGTGCAACGAGTACTGGCTGAAGAGACTTACACTTTTTGTCATTTTTGAAACAAAATTAAAGAAATATTGAAAGTATAGTGATGTAGCGTGTATTATTGGACAGATCTCTGATAACTTCTGCAAATATCTAGTTTAGAAATCATAACGTAAACAATATTAATAAATACATGCATCACATGTGTTTTAGTATTTATGCAATATTCATGATTCATATTTATGTATTTTATATTTTTGACTCTTATTACAGATATAAAATCGTACGGGCCATTTGAAAAAGCTGTAAAATTTGAGAAAATGGTAGCTATCAAACCAAGATACCATTGAAAATATCTATTTTACTGCGTTTGTCATAATTTCATGTCAGCATTTTTACATTAAAATAGGCAATGAAAATACATACATTACCACGTTTTGTGTTTCTTGACAGATGAAGCATTCATACCTATTTTTCGTCGGTAATGTATTCAGGATTGTTCATATTAAAATTGGAAAACGCGCATAGTGATACAAAGTTGTTGGCTCCGGTGTCCGTATCTGGACATTTATCAAGACTATAGATTATTTGGCTGATAGTACAATACATGTCATGGAAGTTGCTTTATCATTCGTATCGGCTTTCGAGGGCATTTGGAGGAGGCCACGATGTCATCTTACATTTGGACATATACCAGGGCAACCAAAAGGGCCAAAAGGACACTAGCGTCGTTACAGCCATGGACAGTTCCAAAACTTACTGCTACAACGTTGTTGTTTTATTTTTGTTCTATTTTATTTCTTGTGTAAACTTACGTTGCTGTTTTTCTTCCGTCTTTTTCATTATTTTCGCTGTTGTTTTCGCAACGTTGACTACTGTAATTGCACTGTTGTTGTTGCTGTTGCTGCTGTTGCTGTTGTTGTTGTTTCCAAGCTTTCCCACTTTAGCTATCATTCTGCACTATAAGCAAGACGGCCTCCCATGGTTTAGATAATATAACGTCTGTCTACCTGATTAAGCGCAATGAAATGAGCCGCCTCATGGGAAAACCAACAATCTGCATAGGCGAAAACAAAGACGCAGATCAGCTTCGCGGTAACCGCGAAGCTGATCAGCGCCTTTGTTTTCGCTACTCGGATAGTACAATTCCTCCTCTACTTAACTCCAAAATTTCAAGCTTCTAGCCTGCTTCTGTGACTGTACAGTCCGGTTTGTGTCAGACCTGTTCGGAAACCACATTGTTGGTTTTCCCACGAGGCGGCTCAAATCTTAAACGTCCTCACAAGGTAAGACAATGGAATTTGCTTATCATCTCCAAATGCTAATGTACATGTAAGACTGCAGGTCTCAGGAATTCCAACCTGTCCATATTGGTATTTTCGGATAACACTGGGTCAATGCTATCGTGGCATTTAAGTGCAGCAAAGTCCTGGCCCTTCGTATGCCAAACCATTCGATTCTAAGTTTGCAGTAGACAAGGGATACAAATGCATTAGTTTTGGCATTTGTGTTTGACGTCAGTTTAACAATCTTCAGTGATGGGATTGAGCCGCCGCATTCTGACTTCAGCATTTAGTCATGAATATAGAACGGAGGTGAAACAATGGCTATTCCACCTCATCAAATCCGATTAACTCATCTAAGCCTGGTGTCCCTTTTATGGGACATATGCAAACAGAATAGCCCCAGATGAGACGCCGCAGAACGCGGCGTCCCATCTGGGGCTATTCTGTTTGCTTAGAGGAATTTCATCGAAAAATTTAACAAAATTTAAAAAACACTCCTGACGCCCCTAAAAATGAAAGTGGAGTCACCCAAATGATAATGATGGGAGAATCCATTCGTCAAATATGGGTTAATTTTATTGTTGCAATGTTTCCCTTGTTTTGACGGTACAGGCGTCCGTACTGTTTAAGATGTATTTTGTGTAACAAACTAAAGGAATCGGTACATATGTTCGAAATACATATCGATACAGTTCACATTATTCGTACATGGACAGCAGGTGGGATCAAACTAATTGGGTTCTCTACGAGGATTTTGTCACGAAGAAAAAAAATGAAAGTCAACGAACTCGTAGAATGATTTACTTTCAATCAGATAACTTCTCACGCTTTTCGAATTGAATTGTATTTTGTAACAATATAATCAAGGTTATGAATTACGGAATGGGGTCTTTTTGGGACATTCTCCAGGTCAACTTAACTGACACTTCAATGTATATCTGTATAATGTTTTTAACGCAAACAGAATAAATTATAAATTAAATGGTTTGGTATTTTGCTTAACTACTGAAATATGAAAATATACATAATTTATAAACCAGAGGACTCGTGATCCTACAATTGCTCACATGACATTTAAGTTTAAGGACATGGTAACTCTTTACTGTCACAGAGTTTAGAGTGCTGCTCATTTTACTGGCATTGGAGAACACAAGTGGTACTTTTAAAACCTGTGGATAAGTTATATAAATAGCATGTGTACAAGTTCTTTTAAATGGAGCACATGTAACATTTCGGATTTGCAAAAACCACAATATCAATAGATTGTACCACATCAATACAAACCTAAGTCTTGTCAGAAAAGTCGTTAAATCTTATCTAATTGCCACATAACGACTCAATAAGACGAGATAAAAGAAACTGTATTGACTAATTGCTAATCTCAAAGCAAATTTTCATAATAGCTAATCAATTATATTAATCTATTTTTGTTCCTTCAATTGGGTGTCTGTCATGAACGAGGTAAAAAAGACCAAGGTCTTGTCTGCCTTCAACAAAAGCCCGAAAAGTCACCAGTACAGCTGAGGATTTTATAAAATTAAGTCGACAAAACACAGTTTCAATTAACTTTTGATACGTTGCGGGAGAATTGCTTATTCCAAAAGACGTCTATGACCAATATTCAGCCATTACATTCATCCAGTCCATTACCAACATCATGGTTAGCGGTTGCCTTGCTCTTATCAATTGTTCACATCTAAAATGTAATAATGACTTTCCAGAAAATATATATTTTATATAAAGAGAAGTATTCATTTCTTTATCAACTTCATTATGTTTCATCTAAACCAAATGTATATAAAATGAGCTATGATAACCGAGGCTACAGACCTCCTTGTGGATTTGTCGAACGAAGACGATTCTTTTTTAGAACTCAGAAAGGCTGTATCAAATGTGCCGCGTCATGAGAAAACCGGATTTTTGCCTTTGCGAAAACAAAGGCGCAGATCTACGAAAGCCGGGTAGGGCCATTTCTTATTTCTAACTTCTAACTTCTAACTTCTAACTTCTAACTTCTTACTTCTAACTTCTAACTTCTTACTTCTAACTTCTAACTTCTTACTTCTAACTTCTAACTTCTAACTTCTATGTTTGTATGTTCACATACATGCTTGAGCATGTGTATGTTTGCGCATGCGCAGATACCATACCGTCCGTCCGTACGTCTGTCTGTGCATGGCTCTGTGCATCCGTGCGTGCGTGCGGGTGTGAGAATGTGCATATAAGCATCCCAATCCACTTGTGCCTAAGTCCGAAAGGAGGCGCACGTGCAAGCGTGCACACGTGCGCTTGCATGCATACTCGTTAGTATTCACCTCTGCATGTACGTATGTTCGTGCTAGTGTATGTGTGCGTGTATGCATGCGTACTCGGTCGTGCATGCGCACTGGCACGTGTGTAGGACCTGGTGTTTCCTTATTTCTAACTTCTAACTTCTAACTTCTAACTTCTTACTTCTAACTTCTAACTTCTAACTTCTTACTTCTAACTTCTAACTTCTATGTTTGTATGTTCACATACATGCTTGAGCATGTGTATGTTTGCGCATGCGCAGATACCATACCGTCCGTCCGTACGTCTGTCTGTGCATGGCTCTGTGCATCCGTGCGTGCGTGCGGGTGTGAGAATGTGCATATAAGCATCCCAATCCACTTGTGCCTAAGTCCGAAAGGAGGCGCACGTGCAAGCGTGCACACGTGCGCTTGCATGCATACTCGTTAGTATTCACCTCTGCATGTACGTATGTTCGTGCTAGTGTATGTGTGCGTGTATGCATGCGTACTCGGCCGTGCATGCGCACTGGCACGTGTGTAGGACCTGGTGTTTCCTTATTTCTAACTTCTAACTTCTAACTTCTAACTTCTTACTTCTTACTTCTAACTTCTAACTTCTAACTTCTTACTTCTAACTTCTAACTTCTAACTTCTATGTTTGTATGTTCACATACATGCTTGAGCATGTGTATGTTTGCGCATGCGCAGATACCATACCGTCCGTCCGTACGTCTGTCTGTGCATGGCTCTGTGCATCCGTGCGTGCGTGCGGGTGTGAGAATGTGCATATAAGCATCCCAATCCACTTGTGCCTAAGTCCGAAAGGAGGCGCACGTGCAAGCGTGCACACGTGCGCTTGCATGCATACTCGTTAGTATTCACCTCTGCATGTACGTATGTTCGTGCTAGTGTATGTGTGCGTGTATGCATGCGTACTCGGTCGTGCATGCGCACTGGCACGTGTGTAGGACCTGGTGTTTCCTTATTTCTAACTTCTAACTTCTAACTTCTTACTTCTAACTTCTAACTTCTAACTTCTTACTTCTAACTTCTAACTTCTAACTTCTATGTTTGTATGTTCACATACATGCTTGAGCATGTGTATGTTTGCGCATGCGCAGATACCATACCGTCCGTCCGTACGTCTGTCTGTGCATGGCTCTGTGCATCCGTGCGTGCGTGCGGGTGTGAGAATGTGCATATAAGCATCCCAATCCACTTGTGCCTAAGTCCGAAAGGAGGCGCACGTGCAAGCGTGCACACGTGCGCTTGCATGCATACTCGTTAGTATTCACCTCTGCATGTACGTATGTTCGTGCTAGTGTATGTGTGCGTGTATGCATGCGTACTCGGTCGTGCATGCGCACTGGCACGTGTGTAGGACCTGGTGTTTCCTTATTTCTAACTTCTAACTTCTAACTTCTAACTTCTTACTTCTAACTTCTAACTTCTAACTTCTTACTTCTAACTTCTAACTTCTATGTTTGTATGTTCACATACATGCTTGAGCATGTGTATGTTTGCGCATGCGCAGATACCATACCGTCCGTCCGTACGTCTGTCTGTGCATGGCTCTGTGCATCCGTGCGTGCGTGCGGGTGTGAGAATGTGCATATAAGCATCCCAATCCACTTGTGCCTAAGTCCGAAAGGAGGCGCACGTGCAAGCGTGCACACGTGCGCTTGCATGCATACTCGTTAGTATTCACCTCTGCATGTACGTATGTTCGTGCTAGTGTATGTGTGCGTGTATGCATGCGTACTCGGTCGTGCATGCGCACTGGCACGTGTGTAGGACCTGGTGTTTCCTTATTTCTAACTTCTAACTTCTAACTTCTTACTTCTAACTTCTAACTTCTAACTTCTTACTTCTAACTTCTAACTTCTAACTTCTATGTTTGTATGTTCACATACATGCTTGAGCATGTGTATGTTTGCGCATGCGCAGATACCATACCGTCCGTCCGTACGTCTGTCTGTGCATGGCTCTGTGCATCCGTGCGTGCGTGCGGGTGTGAGAATGTGCATATAAGCATCCCAATCCACTTGTGCCTAAGTCCGAAAGGAGGCGCACGTGCAAGCGTGCACACGTGCGCTTGCATGCATACTCGTTAGTATTCACCTCTGCATGTACGTATTTTCGTGCTAGTGTATGTGTGCGTGTATGCATGCGTACTCGGTCGTGCATGCGCACTGGCACGTGTGTAGGACCTGGTGTTTCCTTATTTCTAACTTCTAACTTCTAACTTCTAACTTCTTACTTCTAACTTCTAACTTCTAACTTCTAACTTCTTACTTCTAACTTCTAACTTCTAACTTCTATGTTTGTATGTTCACATACATGCTTGAGCATGTGTATGTTTGCGCATGCGCAGATACCATACCGTCCGTCCGTACGTCTGTCTGTGCATGGCTCTGTGCATCCGTGCGTGCGTGCGGGTGTGAGAATGTGCATATAAGCATCCCAATCCACTTGTGCCTAAGTCCGAAAGGAGGCGCACGTGCAAGCGTGCACACGTGCGCTTGCATGCATACTCGTTAGTATTCACCTCTGCATGTACGTATGTTCGTGCTAGTGTATGTGTGCGTGTATGCATGCGTACTCGGTCGTGCATGCGCACTGGCACGTGTGTAGGACCTGGTGTTTCCTTATTTCTAACTTCTAACTTCTAACTTCTTACTTCTAACTTCTAACTTCTAACTTCTTACTTCTAACTTCTAACTTCTAACTTCTATGTTTGTATGTTCACATACATGCTTGAGCATGTGTATGTTTGCGCATGCGCAGATACCATACCGTCCGTCCGTACGTCTGTCTGTGCATGGCTCTGTGCATCCGTGCGTGCGTGCGGGTGTGAGAATGTGCATATAAGCATCCCAATCCACTTGTGCCTAAGTCCGAAAGGAGGCGCACGTGCAAGCGTGCACACGTGCGCTTGCATGCATACTCGTTAGTATTCACCTCTGCATGTACGTATGTTCGTGCTAGTGTATGTGTGCGTGTATGCATGCGTACTCGGTCGTGCATGCGCAATGGCACGTGTGTAGGACCTGGTGTTTCCTTATTTCTAACTTCTAACTTCTAACTTCTAACTTCTTACTTCTAACTTCTAACTTCTAACTTCTTACTTCTAACTTCTAACTTCTATGTTTGTATGTTCACATACATGCTTGAGCATGTGTATGTTTGCGCATGCGCAGATACCATACCGTCCGTCCGTACGCCTGTCTGTGCATGGCTCTGTGCATCCGTGCGTGCGTGCGGGTGTGAGAATGTGCATATAAGCATCCCAATCCACTTGTGCCTAAGTCCGAAAGGAGGCGCACGTGCAAGCGTGCACACGTGCGCTTGCATGCATACTCGTTAGTATTCACCTCTGCATGTACGTATGTTCGTGCTAGTGTATGTGTGCGTGTATGCATGCGTACTCGGTCGTGCATGCGCACTGGCACGTGTGTAGGACCTGGTGTTTCCTTATTTCTAACTTCTAACTTCTTACTTCTTACTTCTAACTTCTAACTTCTAACTTCTTACTTCTAACTTCTAACTTCTAACTTCTATGTTTGTATGTTCACATACATGCTTGAGCATGTGTATGTTTGCGCATGCGCAGATACCATACCGTCCGTCCGTACGTCTGTCTGTGCATGGCTCTGTGCATCCGTGCGTGCGTGCGGGTGTGAGAATGTGCATATAAGCATCCCAATCCACTTGTGCCTAAGTCCGAAAGGAGGCGCACGTGCAAGCGTGCACACGTGCGCTTGCATGCATACTCGTTAGTATTCACCTCTGCATGTACGTATGTTCGTGCTAGTGTATGTGTGCGTGTATACATGCGTACTCGGTCGTGCATGCGCACTGGCACGTGTGTAGGACCTGGTGTTTCCTTATTTCTAACTTCTAACTTCTAACTTCTTACTTCTAACTTCTAACTTCTAACTTCTTACTTCTAACTTCTAACTTCTAACTTCTATGTTTGTATGTTCACATACATGCTTGAGCATGTGTATGTTTGCGCATGCGCAGATACCATACCGTCCGTCCGTACGTCTGTCTGTGCATGGCTCTGTGCATCCGTGCGTGCGTGCGGGTGTGAGAATGTGCATATAAGCATCCCAATCCACTTGTGCCTAAGTCCGAAAGGAGGCGCACGTGCAAGCGTGCACACGTGCGCTTGCATGCATACTCGTTAGTATTCACCTCTGCATGTACGTATGTTCGTGCTAGTGTATGTGTGCGTGTATGCATGCGTACTCGGTCGTGCATGCGCACTGGCACGTGTGTAGGACCTGGTGTTTCCTTATTTCTAACTTCTAACTTCTAACTTCTTACTTCTAACTTCTAACTTCTAACTTCTTACTTCTAACTTCTAACTTCTAACTTCTATGTTTGTATGTTCACATACATGCTTGAGCATGTGTATGTTTGCGCATGCGCAGATACCATACCGTCCGTCCGTACGTCTGTCTGTGCATGGCTCTGTGCATCCGTGCGTGCGTGCGGGTGTGAGAATGTGCATATAAGCATCCCAATCCACTTGTGCCTAAGTCCGAAAGGAGGCGCACGTGCAAGCGTGCACACGTGCGCTTGCATGCATACTCGTTAGTATTCACCTCTGCATGTACGTATGTTCGTGCTAGTGTATGTGTGCGTGTATGCATGCGTACTCGGTCGTGCATGCGCAATGGCACGTGTGTAGGACCTGGTGTTTCCTTATTTCTAACTTCTAACTTCTAACTTCTAACTTCTTACTTCTAACTTCTAACTTCTAACTTCTTACTTCTAACTTCTAACTTCTATGTTTGTATGTTCACATACATGCTTGAGCATGTGTATGTTTGCGCATGCGCAGATACCATACCGTCCGTCCGTACGCCTGTCTGTGCATGGCTCTGTGCATCCGTGCGTGCGTGCGGGTGTGAGAATGTGCATATAAGCATCCCAATCCACTTGTGCCTAAGTCCGAAAGGAGGCGCACGTGCAAGCGTGCACACGTGCGCTTGCATGCATACTCGTTAGTATTCACCTCTGCATGTACGTATGTTCGTGCTAGTGTATGTGTGCGTGTATGCATGCGTACTCGGTCGTGCATGCGCACTGGCACGTGTGTAGGACCTGGTGTTTCCTTATTTCTAACTTCTAACTTCTAACTTCTTACTTCTTACTTCTAACTTCTAACTTCTAACTTCTTACTTCTAACTTCTAACTTCTAACTTCTATGTTTGTATGTTCACATACATGCTTGAGCATGTGTATGTTTGCGCATGCGCAGATACCATACCGTCCGTCCGTACGTCTGTCTGTGCATGGCTCTGTGCATCCGTGCGTGCGTGCGGGTGTGAGAATGTGCATATAAGCATCCCAATCCACTTGTGCCTAAGTCCGAAAGGAGGCGCACGTGCAAGCGTGCACACGTGCGCTTGCATGCATACTCGTTAGTATTCACCTCTGCATGTACGTATGTTCGTGCTAGTGTATGTGTGCGTGTATACATGCGTACTCGGTCGTGCATGCGCACTGGCACGTGTGTAGGACCTGGTGTTTCCTTATTTCTAACTTCTAACTTCTAACTTCTTACTTCTAACTTCTAACTTCTAACTTCTTACTTCTAACTTCTAACTTCTATGTTTGTATGTTCACATACATGCTTGAGCATGTGTATGTTTGCGCATGCGCAGATACCATACCGTCCGTCCGTACGTCTGTCTGTGCATGGCTCTGTGCATCCGTGCGTGCGTGCGGGTGTGAGAATGTGCATATAAGCATCCCAATCCACTTGTGCCTAAGTCCGAAAGGAGGCGCACGTGCAAGCGTGCACACGTGCGCTTGCATGCATACTCGTTAGTATTCACCTCTGCATGTACGTATGTTCGTGCTAGTGTATGTGTGCGTGTATGCATGCGTACTCGGTCGTGCATGCGCACTGGCACGTGTGTAGGACCTGGTGTTTCCTTATTTCTAACTTCTAACTTCTAACTTCTTACTTCTAACTTCTAACTTCTAACTTCTTACTTCTAACTTCTAACTTCTAACTTCTATGTTTGTATGTTCACATACATGCTTGAGCATGTGTATGTTTGCGCATGCGCAGATACCATACCGTCCGTCCGTACGTCTGTCTGTGCATGGCTCTGTGCATCCGTGCGTGCGTGCGGGTGTGAGAATGTGCATATAAGCATCCCAATCCACTTGTGCCTAAGTCCGAAAGGAGGCGCACGTGCAAGCGTGCACACGTGCGCTTGCATGCATACTCGTTAGTATTCACCTCTGCATGTACGTATGTTCGTGCTAGTGTATGTGTGCGTGTATGCATGCGTACTCGGTCGTGCATGCGCAATGGCACGTGTGTAGGACCTGGTGTTTCCTTATTTCTAACTTCTAACTTCTAACTTCTAACTTCTTACTTCTAACTTCTAACTTCTAACTTCTTACTTCTAACTTCTAACTTCTATGTTTGTATGTTCACATACATGCTTGAGCATGTGTATGTTTGCGCATGCGCAGATACCATACCGTCCGTCCGTACGCCTGTCTGTGCATGGCTCTGTGCATCCGTGCGTGCGTGCGGGTGTGAGAATGTGCATATAAGCATCCCAATCCACTTGTGCCTAAGTCCGAAAGGAGGCGCACGTGCAAGCGTGCACACGTGCGCTTGCATGCATACTCGTTAGTATTCACCTCTGCATGTACGTATGTTCGTGCTAGTGTATGTGTGCGTGTATGCATGCGTACTCGGTCGTGCATGCGCACTGGCACGTGTGTAGGACCTGGTGTTTCCTTATTTCTAACTTCTAACTTCTAACTTCTTACTTCTTACTTCTAACTTCTAACTTCTAACTTCTTACTTCTAACTTCTAACTTCTAACTTCTATGTTTGTATGTTCACATACATGCTTGAGCATGTGTATGTTTGCGCATGCGCAGATACCATACCGTCCGTCCGTACGTCTGTCTGTGCATGGCTCTGTGCATCCGTGCGTGCGTGCGGGTGTGAGAATGTGCATATAAGCATCCCAATCCACTTGTGCCTAAGTCCGAAAGGAGGCGCACGTGCAAGCGTGCACACGTGCGCTTGCATGCATACTTGTTAGTATTCACCTCTGCATGTACGTATGTTCGTGCTAGTGTATGTGTGCGTGTATACATGCGTACTCGGTCGTGCATGCGCACTGGCACGTGTGTAGGACCTGGTGTTTCCTTATTTCTAACTTCTAACTTCTAACTTCTTACTTCTAACTTCTAACTTCTAACTTCTAACTTCTTACTTCTAACTTCTAACTTCTAACTTCTATGTTTGTATGTTCACATACATGCTTGAGCATGTGTATGTTTGCGCATGCGCAGATACCATACCGTCCGTCCGTACGTCTGTCTGTGCATGGCTCTGTGCATCCGTGCGTGCGTGCGGGTGTGAGAATGTGCATATAAGCATCCCAATCCACTTGTGCCTAAGTCCGAAAGGAGGCGCACGTGCAAGCGTGCACACGTGCGCTTGCATGCATACTCGTTAGTATTCACCTCTGCATGTACGTATGTTCGTGCTAGTGTATGTGTGCGTGTATGCATGCGTACTCGGTCGTGCATGCGCACTGGCACGTGTGTAGGACCTGGTGTTTCCTTATTTCTAACTTCTAACTTCTAACTTCTTACTTCTAACTTCTAACTTCTAACTTCTTACTTCTAACTTCTAACTTCTATGTTTGTATGTTCACATACATGCTTGAGCATGTGTATGTTTGCGCATGCGCAGATACCATACCGTCCGTCCGTACGTCTGTCTGTGCATGGCTCTGTGCATCCGTGCGTGCGTGCGGGTGTGAGAATGTGCATATAAGCATCCCAATCCACTTGTGCCTAAGTCCGAAAGGAGGCGCACGTGCAAGCGTGCACACGTGCGCTTGCATGCATACTCGTTAGTATTCACCTCTGCATGTACGTATGTTCGTGCTAGTGTATGTGTGCGTGTATGCATGCGTACTCGGTCGTGCATGCGCACTGGCACGTGTGTAGGACCTGGTGTTTCCTTATTTCTAACTTCTAACTTCTAACTTCTTACTTCTAACTTCTAACTTCTAACTTCTTACTTCTAACTTCTAACTTCTAACTTCTATGTTTGTATGTTCACATACATGCTTGAGCATGTGTATGTTTGCGCATGCGCAGATACCATACCGTCCGTCCGTACGTCTGTCTGTGCATGGCTCTGTGCATCCGTGCGTGCGTGCGGGTGTGAGAATGTGCATATAAGCATCCCAATCCACTTGTGCCTAAGTCCGAAAGGAGGCGCACGTGCAAGCGTGCACACGTGCGCTTGCATGCATACTCGTTAGTATTCACCTCTGCATGTACGTATGTTCGTGCTAGTGTATGTGTGCGTGTATGCATGCGTACTCGGTCGTGCATGCGCACTGGCACGTGTGTAGGACCTGGTGTTTCCTTATTTCTAACTTCTAACTTCTAACTTCTAACTTCTTACTTCTAACTTCTAACTTCTAACTTCTAACTTCTTACTTCTAACTTCTAACTTCTAACTTCTATGTTTGTATGTTCACATACATGCTTGAGCATGTGTATGTTTGCGCATGCGCAGATACCATACCGTCCGTCCGTACGTCTGTCTGTGCATGGCTCTGTGCATCCGTGCGTGCGTGCGGGTGTGAGAATGTGCATATAAGCATCCCAATCCACTTGTGCCTAAGTCCGAAAGGAGGCGCACGTGCAAGCGTGCACACGTGCGCTTGCATGCATACTCGTTAGTATTCACCTCTGCATGTACGTATGTTCGTGCTAGTGTATGTGTGCGTGTATGCATGCGTACTCGGTCGTGCATGCGCACTGGCACGTGTGTAGGACCTGGTGTTTCCTTATTTCTAACTTCTAACTTCTAACTTCTAACTTCTTACTTCTAACTTCTAACTTCTAACTTCTTACTTCTAACTTCTAACTTCTATGTTTGTATGTTCACATACATGCTTGAGCATGTGTATGTTTGCGCATGCGCAGATACCATACCGTCCGTCCGTACGCCTGTCTGTGCATGGCTCTGTGCATCCGTGCGTGCGTGCGGGTGTGAGAATGTGCATATAAGCATCCCAATCCACTTGTGCCTAAGTCCGAAAGGAGGCGCACGTGCAAGCGTGCACACGTGCGCTTGCATGCATACTCGTTAGTATTCACCTCTGCATGTACGTATGTTCGTGCTAGTGTATGTGTGCGTGTATGCATGCGTACTCGGTCGTGCATGCGCACTGGCACGTGTGTAGGACCTGGTGTTTCCTTATTTCTAACTTCTAACTTCTAACTTCTTACTTCTTACTTCTAACTTCTAACTTCTAACTTCTTACTTCTAACTTCTAACTTCTATGTTTGTATGTTCACATACATGCTTGAGCATGTGTATGTTTGCGCATGCGCAGATACCATACCGTCCGTCCGTACGTCTGTCTGTGCATGGCTCTGTGCATCCGTGCGTGCGTGCGGGTGTGAGAATGTGCATATAAGCATCCCAATCCACTTGTGCCTAAGTCCGAAAGGAGGCGCACGTGCAAGCGTGCACACGTGCGCTTGCATGCATACTCGTTAGTATTCACCTCTGCATGTACGTATGTTCGTGCTAGTGCATGTGTGCGTGTATGCATGCGTACTCGGTCGTGCATGCGCACTGGCACGTGTGTAGGACCTGGTGTTTCCTTATTTCTAACTTCTAACTTCTAACTTCTTACTTCTAACTTCTAACTTCTTACTTCTAACTTCTAACTTCTAACTTCTATGTTTGTATGTTCACATACATGCTTGAGCATGTGTATGTTTGCGCATGCGCAGATACCATACCGTCCGTCCGTCCGTACGTCTGTCTGTGCATGGCTCTGTGCATCCGTGCGTGCGTGCGCGTGTTAGAATGTGCATATAAGCATCCCAATCCACTTGTGCCTAAGTCCGAAAGGAGGCGCACGTGCAAGCGTGCACACGTGCGCTTGCATGCATACTCGTTAGTATTCACCTCTGCATGTACGTATGTTCGTGCTAGTGTATGTGTGCGTGTATGCATGCGTACTCGGTCGTGCATGCGCACTGGCACGTGTGTAGGACCTGGTGTTTCCTTATTTCTAACTTCTAACTTCTAACTTCTAACTTCTTACTTCTAACTTCTAACTTCTTACTTCTAACTTCTAACTTCTTACTTCTAACTTCTAACTTCTATGTTTGTATGTTGACATACATGCTTGAGCATGTGTATGTGTACGCATGCGCAGATAGAATACCGTCCATCCGTATGTCTGTCTTTGCATGGCTCTGTGCATGTTTGCATGCGTGCGTGCCTGGTTAAAATCAGATGTGTTCTTTTGTACATCTGTTTTTGTTTTACACTGAGAGCAAGGTTTCTTAATAACAATTGGTTACACCGGTCATGTGACCACATTAGAATTCAATATGGCTTCTGTATAAACAAATGAATCAAAGTATGAATTGTTTGTCAGTTTAATAACTCATTGAATACTATATTTGGTTAGAATCATTGCATCTGCCGACGCCGACGGTAATCAAGGATTAATACAGACAACTCTTTGAAGCTAGAGAGCAGCAAAGTAACCGGTAAATGCGCATTTTTAAGAATAAAATGACTTATAGAGCTATTTGTAGTTTACACATATAAGTTAATCATGTCAGCTGAATATAACTGTACGACATGTACACTCGATCTGACGGTGACAAGACAGAAACCTTTGATGCCATGAATATGTTGACTTTTGTAAACACACAATACTGGTGTTGCATTTGCACCGAGTGATGTGATGTGGTTGTCATTTTTATAAAGGGTGCGTGCTGTTCATTAACATGTAGTTTTACAGCTCACCCTTGCCAAACCAATCAAACTCAATCGTTCTTATTCACCATACATGTATCTACATTAATTAGCTGGTTCGCTGTGTGCAGTAAATCAATATTGGATTTTTTTACAGCTAACCACTGCCCCCCCCCCCCCCCCCATTATTGACCAATCACATGATGGGGTGGTCAAATGCTGTTTACCAGCTCTTCCAATATTGATTTTATGCTAGCTGTAAACCAGCAATTAATGTAGATATCGGTGATATTACCTATGAGCGCTGTGGCTCAAGTCGGTCTTGAGTGCGAGGGGCAGGGTTCGAAACCTACCCTTGCAGTGTTGTTCGTCTTCAGCATTTATAGACTTTTAAGCTTACTTCGATACAGTGCAAGGGAGTCACAAACTAAAGACCTCACTGATAGCACCCCCGTCCCCCCATCCCGAAATCCAATGTATTTTGAAAAAATAAATAAAGTGAATGGCTTTTCTTTACATTGAGGCAGGGGAAGGTACTTGGGTCTTAACATCACACTTCACAAGTCAGTGATATCTCGAACATTGCTACGTCTATAGAAGAGGGTTCTGTGGGGCGATATGACCCTCAAAAACCAGAGGCACTATGTTATTAAGTCTATCTATCTTCTGTTACTGAGTCGATCATTTTCTGATCATCACCTCAGGTGTGTGGTGGGTGCTAAATTTTGAATTTAGCAAAGGGAAAAACATTTGGGATGGGCCATTAAAACTATTTACAAGAAGTAGATCAGAGGCATACTAGAACGTATACCTCTGGAAGTGGAGTTTATATCTATAGAAGGGAGTCTGGGGAAGGGAGGAAAGGTCTTAGCATTAAAGGTCAATGGTATTAGGGACTATGCTATGTTAATATAAGGGGGATTAAGGAGAACCCCCTTCGCATTCGGAGATAAAGGCATTTTGAGAAATAAAATTAAAGGCTTTCCTTGATAGTGAGTGGTTGAGGGGGTGGGAAGGGACTTAAATGATTGTAAAGTGTAAAGTGGGAAGGGACTTAAGTCCAAGCATCGCAGACCGGTGATATTGTTATCTAAATGATGGGGAGTTGGGGAACATAAGCCCCCAGAAACCCGTTTTTTCTTTGAAAATTTGAATCTAAGACTTTCCTTGACATTGGGAGAATGGGGAAATTTGCACTCAGCACCGCAGTTCAGTGATATGAGCATTGCAAAATAAAGGCCATTATTCAATAATCATTTAACTCCATCTAGACCCTCAGTTTATTCTCATATTATGACTCGTATCTGGTGCATAATGTATACTTTGAATATTACATCAGAAGTACAAATTACAAAATGTACACCCTATAGATTCTCTGTGTCCCATACAATCGCAGAATGAGACAATGCCCATTGAATGAGCGGATTTGGGATTAAAGTTGCGCGATAATGGTAACTTTTTGTATGTTTTCTTGAAAGCCTATTTGTTTCTCTGTGTCATATTTTTCAGCTGTTTTTCTTATTCAATCTGCATTTAATAATATCTCATTCTGCGATTCTACGGGGCACAGTGAATCTGTAGGACGAATACTCGATATAACTTATTTCATATTGTTGTTTTAGGTAGAGATGGGTGATGTACCAGAAACTGTTCCCCGAGAGAATTCTGACTATCAGCCAGCAGTATATTTGAATGAAACAGACCGCCAAACACTTATTCGTCGTTACTTTTGTTTAGGCTACACATATAAAGAAATATTAATGTCTTTATTATGTAGTCATGGAATTAGATTGAGTCTTCGACACCTCAAACGGTTACTTCGACAGATGGGACTTAAACGAAGACTTGGGGTATATACACCTATAGCCGATGTAATAGCTGCCATAATTTACGAAATAAATGGATCTGGAAAAGGGCTTGGTTACCGCAGTATGTGGAAGAGATTGATGCATGAGCATGATATTCGAGTACGAAGGGATACAGTTTTAGAACTTATGTGGCTTATTGACGCTGATGGTGTAAACAGGAGGAAAGCTAAAAGACTATTAAGGAGAAAATACAGCTGCCCAGGACCCAACTTTTTATGGCATTTAGACGGGTACGATAAATTGAAGCCTTTCGGATTTGCTATTCATGGGGCTATAGATGGATTTAGCCGTAGAATCCTTTGGTTACAAGTTGCAGTAACAAATAATGATCCATTGATAATAGCAGAATATTATTTAAAATGCGTTGAAAAACACGCGTGTGTTCCACGCATTTTGAGATGTGACAAAGGAACAGAAAATTCAACCTTAAAACTTCTACAGCCATTTTTCAGGTATAATTGCGAAGACAGATTTGCAGGGTTGAACAGTATTATCTTGGGTAAAAGCACGTCCAATCAGCGTATTGAAGCATGGTGGTCAATTCTGCGGAAGCAAAACACTGATTGGTGGATAACATATTTTAAAGATTTGAGGGATTCAGGTGTGTATGATGACGGGAATCCATTACACTGTGAGTGCTTGAAATTTTGTTTTATGGGGATTATCCAGACCGAGCTCGACAATGTCGTAAAAGAATGGAATACACATACCATATCAGCAAAGAGAAATGCAGAGGGTCCCAAAGGCAAGCCGGATGTTATGTACTTTAACCCAGAGTTCTATCATACTGATAGCTATGGCACAATCGCTGACTTAGAGGAGATAGAAGCATGCAAAGAAATCTACGGTATTGGCCGACCTGAGTCTCGTCTCCCATGTACAGCGGAGTTTGTACAAATAGTACATGAAATTATGCCTGATGCCAGCGTTCCAAAGTACGAGCAAGAAGCACTCGATCTTTTTGTTCGACTTACCAGCATTCTGGACTCTTTCAATGGTGGTGATTAAGCTAGTTAAATGCATGTTCTAAAAGATTGATGCGCATATAAATTGTCATTGTTACAAAATAAAAGCTAAAATGACACAAACTGTCTTAAGGCATGTGTGTACGATACTAAGTTGAATTATTATAGTGGTGTCTACTTGAATTGTACCCTGGTTGTAGACAATTCAAGAGACGATTCACTAGAAATAGACAATGCGTAGGTGAACAGTGCCTTCTTTTTGCTACGTACATGTAGCAAAGTATCTAGTACCTAGATCGGGTGGTTAACCTGCACGGTACTTTGTTTCACTCCAATGTGGCTGAGTAGCATAGTGTATTCTCAGCATATATTTGTAGACAGCGGGTCATATTATCAAGGGAAAATGTTACATTTGAGTAGAGTGTCTGTCTTAAATTGTGGTAAAGATAAAAGTTGAAATTCATGTATAGAATATATACATATATATGACCAAAATAAATTTTGATTTTGTATTGGCACAGGAGATAATCCATGATCATGAAAATTAGTATGGTTCCCAAAGTTTTGCTTGAAGCGGATGATTTGGTCTCATATCTAAGTCAGTTGTGTCAATTTATATTGAAAAGTCATGGTCAAATAATAAGTATTTTTTCTGGAAAATAATTACCTCCCTCCCATGAATTTTTATACAGGAAATCCCTATTATTATTATTATTATTATTATTATTATTATTATTATTATTATTATTATAGTGAGCTCACATGAGCCGA
This sequence comes from Rugalucina vietnamica, assembly GCA_964017185.1. Taxonomy (NCBI): domain Eukaryota; kingdom Metazoa; phylum Mollusca; class Bivalvia; order Lucinida; family Lucinidae; genus Rugalucina; species Rugalucina vietnamica. Next base: position 64,706,953 of record OZ024872.1, read on the forward strand.
AGGCTCACAAGGTGAGCTTATAGTTTACTAAATGGTCCGGCGTCCGTCCGTCGTCCGTCTTCGTCCGTCGTCCACAATTTCGAACTTAAATATCTCATAGACTAGAAAGTCGATTGCAACCAAACTTCATCAGAAGCACCACTGTGGTGGGGGATTGACTGCATAAGATTTTTGACTAGGTAGGATCAAAACTCTGGTTTCCATGGCAACAGATAGCTCCCATAGGGTTACAATGAGAAAACCCTTGTTTGCACTCTAGCGCCTACATTTTTATCAGATCTTCTTCATTCTTGCAGTCAACAAGGACAGTCATAAGATGTCGGATGAGGTCTAAATTCGGCGAGATTCGATCATTGACTGCGGAGTTAGCTGCTCTTGAGCGTTTGAGCAAATCCCCATTGACTTACAATGGGAGAGATGTTGTGAACACTCTAGCGCCTTCATTTCTGATCGGATCTTCTTCATTTTTGCAGGTAACAATGACAGCAATAAGATCTCGGATAACTTTGAAATTTATTGAGATTTGACCATGGACTGCGGAGTTACCTGCCCTTGAGCATTTGAAAATGGCTGTTAAGTGTTGTGAACAATCTAGCACCTACATTTTAGATCTGATCTTCATCATTCTTTCATGTAACAAGGACAGCCATGAGATCTCGGAGGAGTTCGAAATTCTGGGAGATTCAAGTGGGTCCTTGTGATGAGCCCTGTTTTCTTGCCCTAAGATTTTAAAGAACCTGCTTTTAAGGGACTGATGCGTCCAGTCCTTGAAAAAGTAATAGCAAGCAACGATCAAGAACTGGTGCAATGAGCCTACGGGGCCAAGTGGAAAAAAACAAAACTACAAATTATAAACGCCCTTTTTAAAATAATTAGAGCCACTGCATGAGAAAACCAACAAGTTGCATATGCAAAAACAAAGGCGCAGATCAACTTCGTGGTAGCCGTGAAGCTGATCAGTGCCTTTGTTTTTGCTACACTGTTAGTACAATCCCACTATTTCTCAAAAGTGAAAATTTCAATTTCCTAGCCATCTTCTGTGGCTGCGCAGCCCGGTTTGCATTTGACATTGTCGGAAACGCAAATTGTTGGTTTTGTCACGCGTCGACTCATTAGTAATAAGGATATCAGTATTGTACCCGAAGGTACCCTAAATATAGATCTATTGACAGTATGGTACAAGTAGGTACCTCTGTCGTACCTCAAACGGTTTGGGGTCAGTCAGTACCTCTACCATAACTCTATTGACAGTAGGAAGCCAGTACGTACGTCTACCATACATCTTCTAACAGTTGGGATCCAGTCAGTAGCAATGGCATACCTACACAGACTGTTGAGAATCAGTAAGAACCTCTAGCATACCTATACGGTCAGGTGGAGGTCAGTAAGTACCTCTAGCATACATATACGGCCAGGTGGAGGTCAGTAAGTACCTCTAGCATACCTATACGGTCAGGTGGAGGTCAGTAAGTACCTCTAGCATACTTATACGGCCAGGTGGAGGTCAGTAAGAACCTCTAGCATACCTATACGGCTAGGAGGAGAGCAGTAAGAACCTCTAGCATACCTATACGGCCAGGTGGAGGTCAGTAAGTACCTCTAGCGTACCTATACGGTCAAGTGGAGGTCAGTAAGCACCTCTGGCATACTTATACGGCCAGGTGGAGGTCAGTAAGTACCTCTAGCATACCTATACGGCCAGGTGGAGGTCAGTAAGTAGCTCTAGCATACTTATACGGCCAGGTGGAGGTCAGTAAGAACCTCTAGCATACCTATACGGCCAGGAGGAGGTCAGTAAGTACCTCAAGCATACCTGTACGGCCAGGAGGAGGTCAGTAAGTACCTCTAGCATACATACACGCTCAGGTGGAGGTCAGTAAGTACCTCAAGCATACATATACGGCCGGGTGGAGGTTAGAAAGTACCTTAAGCATACCTATACGGCCGGGTGGAGGTAAGTAAGAACGTCTAGCATACCTATACGGCCAGGTGGAGGTCAGTAAGTACCTCTAGCATAGCTATACGGCCAGGTAGAGGTCAGTAAGAAAAACCTCTAACATACCTATACGGCCAGGTGAAGGTCAGTAAGTACCTCTAGCATACCTATACGACCAGGTGGACGTCAGTTAGTACTTCTAGCATACCTATACGGCCAGGTGGAGGTCAGTAAGAACCTCTAGCATACCTATACGGCCAAGTAGAGGTGAGTAAGAATTTCTAGCAAACCTATACGACCAGGTGGAGGTCAGTAAGTCAATCTAGTATACCTATACGGCCAGGTGGAGGTCAGTAAGAACCTCTAGCATACCTATACGGCCAGGTGGCGGTCAGTAAGTACCTCTAGCATACCTATACGGCCAGGTGGAGGTCAGTCAGTACCTCTTGCATACCTATACGGCAAGGTGGAGGTCAGTAAGAACCTGTACCATACCTATACGGCCCAGTGGAGGTCAGAAAGTACCTCTAGCATACCTAAACGACCAAGTGGAGGTAAGAAAGTACATCTAGCATACCTATACGGCCATGTGGACGTCAGTAAGTACATCTATCATACCTATACGGCCAAGTGGAGGTCAGTAAGAACCTCCAGCATACCTATACGGCCGGGTAGAGGTGAGTAAGAATTTCAAGCAAACCTATACGACCAGGTGGAGGTCAGTTAGTACATCTAGTATACCTATACGGCCAGGTGGAGGTCAGTAAGTAGATCTAGCATACCTATAAGGCCAGGTTGAGATCAATAAGATCCTCTAGCATACCTATACGGCCAGGTGGAGGTCAGTAAGTACCTTTAGCATACTATACGGCCAGATGGAGGTCAGTTTGAACCTCTAGCATACCTATACGGCCAGGTGGAGGTCAGTAAGAACCTCTAGCATACCTATACGGCCAGGTGGAGGTCAATAAGTACCTCTAGCCTACATATACGGCCTGGTGGTTGTCAATAAGAACCTATAGCATCCCTATACCACCAAGTGGAAGTCAGTAAGTACCTCTAGTATACCCATACGGCCAGGTGGAGGTCAGTAAGAACATCTAGCATACCTATACGACCAGGTGGAGGTTAGTACCATTAGCATACCTATACGGCCAGGTGGACGCCCGTGAGTACCTCTAGCATACCCATGCGGCCAGTTGGAGGTCATTGAGTACCTCTATCATACCTATACGGCCAGGTGGAGGCCAGTAAGAAACTCTAGCATAACTATACGGCCAGGTGGAGGTCAGTAAGTACCTCTAGCATACATATACGGCTAGTTGGAGGTGTTAGAACCTCTAGCATACCTATACGGCCAGGTGAAGGTCAGTAAGAACCTCTACCATTATATGGACAGGTGGAGGTCAGTAAGTACCTCTAGCATACCTATACGGCCAGGTGGAGGTCAGTGAGAACCTCTATCATACCTATACGGACAGGTGGAGGTCAGTAAGAACCTCTACCATAGCTATACGGCCAGGTGGAGGCCAGCAAGGAACTCTAGCATAACAATACGGCCAGGTGGAGGTCAGTAAGAACCTCCAACATACATAAACGGCCATGTGGAGGTCAGTTAGTACCTCTAGCATACCTATACGGCCAGGTGGAGGTCATTAAGTACCATTAACATACCTGTACGGCCAGGAGGAGGTCAGTAAGTACCTCTAGCATACATACACGCTCAGGTGGAGGTCAGTAAGTACCTCTAGCATACCTATACGGCCGGGTGGAGGTTAGAAAGTACCTTAAGCATACCTATACGGCCGGGTGGAGGTAAGTAAGAACGTCTAGCATACCTATACGGCCAGGTGGAGGTCAGTAAGTACCTCTAGCATAGCTATACGGCCAGGTAGAGGTCAGTAAGAAAAACCTCTAACATACCTATACGGCCAGGTGAAGGTCAGTAAGTACCTCTAGCATACCTATACGACCAGGTGGACGTCAGTTAGTACTTCTAGCATACCTATACGGCCAGGTGGAGGTCAGTAAGAACCTCTAGCATACCTATACAGCCAAGTAGAGTTGAGTAAGAATTTCTAGCAAACCTATACGACCAGGTGGAGGTCAGTAAGTCAATCTAGTATACCTATACGGCCAGGTGGAGGTCAGTAAGAATCTCTAGCATACCTATACGGCCAGGTGGCGGTCAGTAAGTACCTCTAGCATACCTATACGGCCAGGTGGAGGTCAGTTAGTACCTCTTGCATACCTATACGGCAAGTTGGAGGTCAGTAAGAACCTGTACCATACCTATACGGCACAGTGGAGGTCAGAAAGTACCTCTAGCATACCTAAACGACCAAGTGGAGGTAAGAAAGTACATCTAGCATACTTATACGGCCATGTGGGCGTCAGTAAGTACATCTATCATACCTATACGGCCAAGTGGAGGTCAGTAAGAACCTCCAGCATACCTATACGGCCGGGTAGAGGTGAGTAAGAATTTCAAGCAAACCTATACGACCAGGTGGAGGTCAGTTAGTACATCTAGTATACCTATACGGCCAGGTGGAGGTCAGTAAGTAGATCTAGCATACCTATAAGGCCAGGTTGAGATCAATAAGATCCTCTAGCATACCTATACGGCCAGGTGGAGGTCAGTAAGTACCTTTAGCATACTATACGGCCAGATGGAGGTCAGTTTGAACCTCCAGCATACCTATACGGCCGGGTAGAGGTGAGTAAGAATTTCAAGCAAACCTATACGACCAGGTGGAGGTCAGTTAGTACATCTAGTATACCTATACGGCCAGGTGGAGGTCAGTAAGTAGATCTAGCATACCTATAAGGCCAGGTTGAGATCAATAAGATCCTCTAGCATACCTATACGGCCAGGTGGAGGTCAGTAAGTACCTTTAGCATACTATACGGCCAGATGGAGGTCAGTTTGAACCTCTAGCATACCTATACGGCCAGGTGGAGGTCAATAAGTACCTCTAGCCTACATATACGGCCTGGTGGTTGTCGATAAGAACCTCTAGCATCCCTATACCACCAAGTGGAAGTCAGTAAGTACCTCTAGTATACCCATACGGCCAGGTGGAGGTCAGTAAGAACATCTAGCATACCTATACGACCAGGTGGAGGTAAGTACCATTAGCATACCTATATGGCCAGGTGGACGCCCGTGAGTACCTCTAGCATACCCATGCGGCCAGTTGGAGGTCATTGAGTACCTCTATCATACCTATACGGCCAGGTGGAGGCCAGTAAGAAACTCTAGCATAACTATACGGCCAGGTGGAGGTCAGTAAGTACCTCTAGCATACATATACGGCTAGTTGGAGGTCAGTTAGAACCTCTAGCATTATACGGACAGGTGGAGGTCAGTAAGTACCTCTAGCATACCTATACGGCCAGGTGGAGGTCAGTGAGAACCTCTATCATACCTATACGGACAGGTGGAGGTCAGTAAGAACCTCTACCATAGCTATACGGCCAGGTGGAGGCCAGCAAGGAACTCTAGCATAACAATACGGCCAGGTGGAGGTCAGTAAGAACCTCCAACATACATAAACGGCCATGTGGAGGTCAGTTAGTACCTCTAGCATACCTATACGGCCAGGTGGAGGTCATTAAGTACCATTAACATACCTATACGGCCAGGTGGAGGTCAGTAAGTACCACTAGCATACCTCTTCGGCCAGTTGGAGGTCATTGAGTACCTCTAGCATACCTATACGGCCAGGTGGAGGCCAGTAAGAAACTCTAGCATAACTATATGGCAAGGTGGAGGTCAGTAAGTACCTCTAGCATACATATACGGACAGGTGGAGGTCAGTAAGTACCTCTAGCATACCTATACGGCCAGGTGGATGTCAGTAAGAACTTTTGGCATAACTATACGGCCAGGTGGAGGTCATTTATTACTTCTAGCATTACTATACGGCCTGGTGGTTGTCAGTAAGAACCTCTAGCATACGTATACGACAAGGTGGAGGTCAGTAAGAAACTCTAGCATACCTATACGTCCAGGTCTAGGTCAGTAAGAACCTCTACCATACCTATACGGCCAGGTGGAGGTCAGTAAGAGCCTCTAGCATACCTACACGACAGATGGAGGTCATTAAGTACCTCTAGCATACCTATACGGACCAGTGGGGACCAGTAAGTACCTCTAGCATACCTTTAAGGACAGGAGGGGATCAGCAAATTCCTCCAGTATACCTATACGGACAGCCATTAACACAAAAATACCATGTCATAACTTTTTAATGACAATACATATTGGTCTGAAGTTTTGTATCAATATAACCAAATATATTTCTGACTTATTTGCAAAGTTTTTACTGAGATACGTAAGCAGAGAGCATTTTTATGGTCTGTCAAACATGGGTACCCTCAGCTCCTCGGAGCACTCCAGAAACCTCTAAATTTACAACGAAACAAGCAGCTTTTGTGAGCTCGTAAAATCTTTACTAAAATCTTTACTTCTTTATATCCAACGAAAATGCCAGCGGATTAGCTGAATATCAGTTCATGGTGATGGAAATTGTTTTGGACTATTTATAGACCCTAAAATTGGACTGCTGCTTTCTTCAATCCGCCACCAATTGCAGGTTAAGGCCGGTACCTACGGGACTCATTTTTAGTACCTTTAATACTACACAGTTGTCTCTGTACCGATTTAAAATCAACCCTCTACATACGTTTAAGTTCAAATTATTTGTTTTTACTTTGGAACTCAACTATTTTAGGAAAATGCTCGAAGGTGGCATGCTTTACTGTTTTGATCAAGTTTCCATGTTAACGCAGGACGATGGAATTATAAAGAATTTTCTGTGGAATGTACGAAGCAAAATGGTGCTGCATAGCATCTTGGAATGGAAATGATGCCAGATGTGTGTCAAATAGTGTAGGCTTACACCAACCTACGTTCTAAAGCATTTTTAGTAACTAAGGATCTGATTAAATTGAAAAATACCAGGTTATTATATCAAAAGTGCACTGTTCAAATAAGATGTTTTGTGGAGTGCTCCGAATATCCGAGGGTATCTGTTGAAGGGACCATAAAATGCACTCCGATTACATATCTCAGTAAACTTGGCATATAAGTTAGACGAGTGTGTACTTGTAAGCAAACAAAATTTCATATCGATATCTATTGCCATTAAATTGTTGTGGCATTAATGCACGAACTTTTTGATTGCCCCTCGTATTTGTTTTTGCAATGCAGTATATTCTGAAAAAAAAAAAATGGCCAAGCCTCTGTACTGATCTTAGGTTTTGGGATAAGGGCGCGGCTACAACTGACATAAAAGTATTTGTACTTGCTGAAAATGGAATAAATACTGAAAGCTGAATGTGTTTGTGCATTTTTATTATTATGCCAAACCTAGGTAATGAATTTTGTTCTGACTAGTCTGCATATACACGTCTTTGTCCATCCAAGCTGCGTTTCAGGTATGTATTCACACAAGTTTATAATGCTCCTCTAAGGCTAGGGAAGCGCGGTGGCGCAGTGGTAGAGTGTCGGACTTCAGAGCCAGAGGCCGGGGGTTAGATCCTCACCGGCGGCACCATACAAACATAGAAGTTAGAAGTTAGAAGTAAGAAGTTAGAAGTTGGAAGTTAGAAGTAAGAAGTTAGAAGTTAGAAATAAGGAAACACCAGGTCCTACACACGTGCCAGTGCGCATGCACGACCGAGTACGCATGCATACACGCACACATACACTAGCACGAACATACGTACATGCAGAGGTGAATACTAACGAGTATGCATGCAAGCGCACGTGTGCACGCTTGCACGTGCGCCTCCTTTCGGACTTAGGCACAAGTGGATTGGGATGCTTATATGCACATTCTCACACCCGCACGCACGCACGGATGCACAGAGCCATGCACAGACAGACGTACGGACGGACGGTATGGTATCTGCGCATGCGCAAACATACACATGCTCAAGCATGTATGTGAACATACAAACATTGAAGTTAGAAGTAAGAAGTTAGAAGTTATGAGTAAGAAGTTAGAAGTTAGAAATAAGGAAACACCAGGTCCTACACACGTGCCAGTGCGCATGCACGACCGAGTACGCATGCATACACGCACACATACACTAGCACGAACATACGTACATGCAGAGGTGAATACTAACGAGTATGCATGCAAGCGCACGTGTGCACGCTTGCACGTGCGCCTCCTTTCGGACCTAGGCACAAGTGGATTGGGATGCTTATATGCACATTCTCACACCTGCACGCACGCACGGATGCACAGAGCCATGCACAGACAGACGTACGGACGGACGGTATGGTATCTGCGCATGCGCAAACATACACATGCTCGAGCATGTATGTGAACATATAAACATAGAAGTTAGAAGTTAGAAGTTAGAAATAAGGAAACACCAGGTCCTACACACGTGCCAGTGCGCATGCACGACCGAGTACGCATGCATACACGCACACATACACTAGCACGAACATACGTACATGCAGAGGTGAATACTAACGAGTATGCATGCAAGCGCACGTGTGTACGCTTGCACGTGCGCCTCCTTTCGGACTTAGGCACAAGTGGATTGGGATGCTTATATGCACATTCTCACACCCGCACGCACGCACGGATGCACAGAGCCATGCACAGACAGACGTACGGACGGACGGTATGGTATCTGCGCATGCGCAAACATACACATGCTCAAGCATGTATGTGAACATACAAACATAGAAGTTAGAAGTTAGAAGTTAGAAGTAAGAAGTTAGAAGTTAGAAGTTAGAAGTAAGAAGTTAGAAGTTAGAAGTTAGAAATAAGGAAACACCAGGTCCTACACACGTGCCAGTGCGCATGCACGACCGAGTACACATGCATACACGCACACATACACTAGCACGAACATACGTACATGCAGAGGTGAATACTAACGAGTATGCATGCAAGCGCACGTGTGCACGCTTGCACGTGCGCCTCCTTTCCGACTTAGGCACAAGTGGATTGGGATGCTTATATGCACATTCTCACACCCGCACGCACGCACGGATGCACAGAGCCATGCACAGACAGACGTACGGACGGACGGTATGGTATCTGCGCATGCGCAAACATACACATGCTCAAGCATGTATGTGAACATACAAACATAGAAGTTAGAAGTTAGAAGTTAGAAGTAAGAAGTTAGAAGTTAGAAGTTAGAAGTAAGAAGTTAGAAGTTAGAAGTTAGAAGTTAGAAATAAGGAAACACCAGGTCCTACACACGTGCCAGTGCGCATGCACGACCGAGTACGCATGCATACACGCACACATACACTAGCACGAACATACGTACATGCAGAGGTGAATACTAACGAGTATGCATGCAAGCGCACGTGTGCACGCTTGCACGTGCGCCTCCTTTCGGACTTAGGCACAAGTGGATTGGGATGCTTATATGCACATTCTCACACCCGCACGCACGCACGGATGCACAGAGCCATGCACAGACAGACGTACGGACGGACGGTATGGTATCTGCGCATGCGCAAACATACACATGCTCAAGCATGTATGTGAACATACAAACATAGAAGTTAGAAGTTAGAAGTTAGAAGTAAGAAGTTAGAAGTTAGAAGTTAGAAGTTAGAAGTAAGAAGTTAGAAGTTAGAAGTTAGAAGTTAGAAATAAGGAAACACCAGGTCCTACACACGTGCCAGTGCGCATGCACGACCGAGTACGCATGCATACACGCACACATACACTAGCACGAACATACGTACATGCAGAGGTGAATACTAACGAGTATGCATGCAAGCGCACGTGTGCACGCTTGCACGTGCGCCTCCTTTCGGACTTAGGCACAAGTGGATTGGGATGCTTATATGCACATTCTCACACCCGCACGCACGCACGGATGCACAGAGCCATGCACAGACAGACGTACGGACGGACGGTATGGTATCTGCGCATGCGCAAACATACACATGCTCAAGCATGTATGTGAACATACAAACATAGAAGTTAGAAGTTAGAAGTTAGAAGTAAGAAGTTAGAAGTTAGAAGTTAGAAGTAAGAAGTTAGAAGTTAGAAGTTAGAAATAAGGAAACACCAGGTCCTACACACGTGCCAGTGCGCATGCACGACCGAGTACGCATGCATACACGCACACATACACTAGCACGAACATACGTACATGCAGAGGTGAATACTAACGAGTATGCATGCAAGCGCACGTGTGCACGCTTGCACGTGCGCCTCCTTTCGGACTTAGGCACAAGTGGATTGGGATGCTTATATGCACATTCTCACACCCGCACGCACGCACGGATGCACAGAGCCATGCACAGACAGACGTACGGACGGACGGTATGGTATCTGCGCATGCGCAAACATACACATGCTCAAGCATGTATGTGAACATACAAACATAGAAGTTAGAAGTTAGAAGTTAGAAGTAAGAAGTTAGAAGTTAGAAGTTAGAAGTAAGAAGTTAGAAGTTAGAAGTTAGAAATAAGGAAACACCAGGTCCTACACACGTGCCAGTGCGCATGCACGACCGAGTACGCATGCATACACGCACACATACACTAGCACGAACATACGTACATGCAGAGGTGAATACTAACGAGTATGCATGCAAGCGCACGTGTGCACGCTTGCACGTGCGCCTCCTTTCGGACTTAGGCACAAGTGGATTGGGATGCTTATATGCACATTCTCACACCCGCACGCACGCACGGATGCACAGAGCCATGCACAGACAGACGTACGGACGGACGGTATGGTATCTGCGCATGCGCAAACATACACATGCTCAAGCATGTATGTGAACATACAAACATAGAAGTTAGAAGTTAGAAGTTAGAAGTAAGAAGTTAGAAGTTAGAAGTAAGAAGTTAGAAGTTAGAAGTTAGAAGTTAGAAATAAGGAAACACCAGGTCCTACACACGTGCCAGTGCGCATGCACGACCGAGTACGCATGCATACACGCACACATACACTAGCACGAACATACGTACATGCAGAGGTGAATACTAACGAGTATGCATGCAAGCGCACGTGTGCACGCTTGCACGTGCGCCTCCTTTCGGACTTAGGCACAAGTGGATTGGGGTGCTTATATGCACATTCTCACACCCGCACGCACGCACGGATGCACAGAGCCATGCACAGACAGACGTACGGACGGACGGTATGGTATCTGCGCATGCGCAAACATACACATGCTCAAGCATGTATGTGAACATACAAACATAGAAGTTAGAAGTTAGAAGTTAGAAGTAAGAAGTTAGAAGTTAGAAGTTAGAAGTTAGAAGTAAGAAGTAAGAAGTTAGAAGTTAGAAGTTAGAAATAAGGAAACACCAGGTCCTACACACGTGCCAGTGCGCATGCACGACCGAGTACGCATGCATACACGCACACATACACTAGCACGAACATACGTACATGCAGAGGTGAATACTAACGAGTATGCATGCAAGCGCACGTGTGCACGCTTGCACGTGCGCCTCCTTTCGGACTTAGGCACAAGTGGATTGGGATGCTTATATGCACATTCTCACACCCGCACGCACGCACGGATGCACAGAGCCATGCACAGACAGACGTACGGACGGACGGTATGGTATCTGCGTATGCGCAAACATACACATGCTCAAGCATGTATGTGAACATACAAACATAGAAGTTAGAAGTTAGAAGTAAGAAGTTAGAAGTTAGAAGTTAGAAGTAAGAAGTTAGAAGTTAGAAGTTAGAAGTTAGAAATAAGGAAACACCAGGTCCTACACACGTGCCAGTGCGCATGCACGACCGAGTACGCATGCATACACGCACACATACACTAGCACGAACATACGTACATGCAGAGGTGAATACTAACGAGTATGCATGCAAGCGCACGTGTGCACGCTTGCACGTGCGCCTCCTTTCGGACTTAGGCACAAGTGGATTGGGATGCTTATATGCACATTCTCACACCCGCACGCACGCACGGATGCACAGAGCCATGCACAGACAGACGTACGGACGGACGGTATGGTATCTGCGCATGCGCAAACATACACATGCTCAAGCATGTATGTGAACATACAAACATAGAAGTTAGAAGTTAGAAGTTAGAAGTAAGAAGTTAGAAGTTAGAAGTTAGAAGTAAGAAGTTAGAAGTTAGAAGTTAGAAGTTAGAAATAAGGAAACACCAGGTCCTACACACGTGCCAGTGCGCATGCACGACCGAGTACGCATGCATACACGCACACATACACTAGCACGAACATACGTACATGCAGAGGTGAATACTAACGAGTATGCATGCAAGCGCACGTGTGCACGCTTGCACGTGCGCCTCCTTTCGGACTTAGGCACAAGTGGATTGGGATGCTTATATGCACATTCTCACACCCGCACGCACGCACGGATGCACAGAGCCATGCACAGACAGACGTACGGACGGACGGTATGGTATCTGCGCATGCGCAAACATACACATGCTCAAGCATGTATGTGAACATACAAACATAGAAGTTAGAAGTTAGAAGTTAGAAGTAAGAAGTTAGAAGTTAGAAGTTAGAAGTTAGAAGTAAGAAGTAAGAAGTTAGAAGTTAGAAGTTAGAAATAAGGAAACACCAGGTCCTACACACGTGCCAGTGCGCATGCACGACCGAGTACGCATGCATACACGCACACATACACTAGCACGAACATACGTACATGCAGAGGTGAATACTAACGAGTATGCATGCAAGCGCACGTGTGCACGCTTGCACGTGCGCCTCCTTTCGGACTTAGGCACAAGTGGATTGGGATGCTTATATGCACATTCTCACACCCGCACGCACGCACGGATGCACAGAGCCATGCACAGACAGACGTACGGACGGACGGTATGGTATCTGCGCATGCGCAAACATACACATGCTCAAGCATGTATGTGAACATACAAACATAGAAGTTAGAAGTTAGAAGTAAGAAGTTAGAAGTTAGAAGTTAGAAGTAAGAAGTTAGAAGTTAGAAGTTAGAAGTTAGAAATAAGGAAACACCAGGTCCTACACACGTGCCAGTGCGCATGCACGACCGAGTACGCATGCATACACGCACACATACACTAGCACGAACATACGTACATGCAGAGGTGAATACTAACGAGTATGCATGCAAGCGCACGTGTGCACGCTTGCACGTGCGCCTCCTTTCGGACTTAGGCACAAGTGGATTGGGATGCTTATATGCACATTCTCACACCCGCACGCACGCACGGATGCACAGAGCCATGCACAGACAGACGTACGGACGGACGGTATGGTATCTGCGCATGCGCAAACATACACATGCTCAAGCATGTATGTGAACATACAAACATAGAAGTTAGAAGTTAGAAGTTAGAAGTAAGAAGTTAGAAGTTAGAAGTTAGAAGTAAGAAGTTAGAAGTTAGAAGTAAGAAGTTAGAAGTTAGAAGTTAGAAGTTAGAAGTTAGAAATAAGAAATGGCCCTACCCGGCTTTCGTACAGATCAGCTTCGCAGCAACTGCGGAGCTGATCAGCGCCTTTGTTTTCGCTACACAGATAGAACGATTCCTCTCCTTCCTAAATCCCAAATTTCAAACTCCTAACCATCTTCTGTAGCTGCACAGGCCGGTTTGTGTCAGACCTGATCGGAAAGCCCGAAGACCGGTTTTCACGCGTCTTGGCTCAAATGATACTGATCATCTGAGCTTATAGTAACCGACATGAGAGGTTCCATTAAGCTGGCTGCCTTGCCTGGCGCTCAGCATTACGTATGAGGCGAGCAATGGGGCATGCCAGTATCATTTGTGACTAATGTTCAACCTGACTTACTTAAGAAAGACTTCACATAGGGTGTAAGACAAGAAAAGTGCCGATGACTATTCAGAAAGAACATTGTATATTTTGTAACGGCGCTTTAGCAATATAGTTTAATTTAGAAAAACGTACAAATTGTACATGAACTTAAAATGAACCGATGAAGATTCAGTACCCCAAATTGCGCAATATGGCCCATACTAGGTTCCTTTGAACGTTTTTACTGCTTCCAAAGGATCAAGCTTTTATATTTTATTATTTATACAAGTCATTTTCCAAAAGTAAAATATATCATTTATCAATTTGTTTTGCCCATTATTCTGCCAACAACACTGAATTGCTATCAATATATTGAACGGAATATTTTGTAATTTCTGTCTAATTGAAAAATGCAAATCATTTTATTTTTGGAAAAAGATCAATTGCTTTGGAAAAACTAACATCTGTTTTGGGTTCGATTCAAACTCTAGATAAAGCCTTACTGAATGCTCGCTTGGGTTTCAGAAAAACTGTATACCAATGCATTGAATTGTTATTGATGCTTTTGTTTACAACGTATTGTTAAGAGTCTATATTTGGTTGTATGCCTATATGTAAATATATATGCATTAATCATCCAGTCTTGAAATACAACAAATAGGTTTTTTTGCATATGGAGTATCGAACAAAACAACAAAACCATTGAAAGGTTAACATGATTTATTTAAAGAGTGCACTGAACAGCATTGTTCAATTATTCATGTGCAAAATCATCTGGACAAATAGATCAATTGTCAATGCAGCATCAAAGCAGATAAAATGAAAATTTCGTTATGCGTTCTTTCATATATTTATATTGGATTGAATAAAACAATCGAATCGTTTCAATCCGCGAATGGTACAATTAACAATTGTATACATACAAAATGCATCATTAGTATGTGTAGTTATTGGCACCTCTGGGAACCACTCCAAGTGTCAATCATACCGTTAGAGGGAGCGTTGGTACCAATGCCGCCTTAAGTTTCTTTCTTAACTTTCTGGCTAGCAATGAATTCGGGGGAATTTAGCCCCTCAGTAAAACTGAAAAGTAATCTAATGATTCTATTAAAGTAATCCACGCAGTGCCCATTTGAAGCATATATAAGATATATGTAATAGCAAATGGCTATTTTTGATTCCGACCTGCATTTGGTGTTTGCAGACTTTTCGAGATGCCTGTATACACTACTGCCATCAAAACTCTATTTCACAGACTGGTCAAACCAGTTGACACATTACGTACTTATAAAAAGGTCTGATCAACGTCATCAATGTGATGCCGTTGCATGATGATATTGCCGCATGTGTGAAGACGTACATGTACTCGTACACCGTATGCATATATTCTTCCTTGAAATGACTAAAGCAACGTGAATTAAGCTTTTGAACAATCCTAAGAGGGCACTTTGACAAAAATGTGCCATTCTCTTAATTGTCCGTGAACTGAGTGGCACCTTGCGACAGACGAAGTATTGAAGAAAATTTTAATAAATGACTGTCAGGTCGCAAGCTGTCCGTACAGGTCGTTGCGTTCTTAATATCGTACGTCAATAGCGAAGCAATTAAGTTTCTTGTGGTAAAAACAATATAATAAAGCGTTAACAAAAACAAACATGTTGTAGGTATATATCAATTTTAATTGAAGAAAAGCTGTCGCACAATATCATAATCGAGAATGAACTTAATTAAAGATTGATTTGACCTCAGAAAATATCATAACATTGTATTATATATTTTTCTTAACTTAAAGATAGAATTTATACTGACTGACTAGCTGTCGTATAAAAGAAAATCGAATGCAAACTCAAAGATTTCAAATGCTTTGAGAACAACGCCGCGGTAGAGAAGTTCAAAAAAAGATTCCTACAATGCGGCTAGAAGTTTTATCACGTACAAATCTAAGATTCCTCACAGTTGTGCGACTAAAGTGTTATCGCTTATCATTAAAGCCGCGACACGAGAAAGCCAACAATGTGGTTTCCGAACAGGTCCGACACAACCCGAGCTGTACAAGCACAGAAGATGGATAGAGGCTGGAAATTTCCGATTTAGAAAGTAGAGGACTGGTACTGTGTAGCGAAACTGATCTGCGCCTTTGTTTCCGCATATTCAAAATTTTAGTGTTCTCTTAACGCGGCTCATTTCATGACCATTCAAATGCGATACTTTCTTTGTAATTCTCCTTCCATTACTATGTTGCATTACCAATTTTCCTTTATTAAATATTCGCTGTTCGGTAACTTAGTTGAGGGGCCACCTTTTCCGGGAAACAGCTGTTTCCAACGTTTTCCAAACGGTGTTGTTATGCCTCCCCATAATTTCGTTTGGCTTTTTTCTATTACTGTTTCGATGATTTTAATTGCTTATCATTGCTGCAGTTCCTGGTCATTGCTTACTTTTATTTTTTATTCAAATGGTTATAAGAAAAAATTAACAGTTTATTGATTAATACCTACTGTTATTTTGTAATTCCAGGAGCGAGGATGTCAGCAAGGGTCTTATCAAACTCTGCACGCATTATATTCTCCATCAATATATACTTCTTGTCTAATGCAACAACAAATTACCATCTCCTTCTCGAATAATATTTTTCTATTAAATTTCATAATAAAACATGATGACGTCTGTGAAAATGCAAATGAAAAGATTCACCCGATCTATCTCTTTCAACAGTTTTTTATCACTATCATTTACAACAAAAGAAAGAAATTACACTTGACAGAAAGTAAAAAAGATGTGTTTTTGCAGTTTTTATTTCGGTACATAGTCATTTATTTCTAAAATATATGTCGTCGCATCTGTCATGTTTACACAGTTTTAACCAGGCATATGATGTAGAAAAGTAACAAAAATTTAAATTCATGATTGCTGGAAATTATACATTTTTAATATTCAAAGGGCTGTACGTTTGCATTCGCGACAATACCCCTCCCCTAACAAAATGCAATGTATTACTAGTATATACCGCAACAGCAGATTCATAGTTGTATGCTTAATTTTTGAAACTTTGGTAGTTTTGACACTGTTTTCGTTTTTGCTTTGCATGATATTATTTTGCTGTTTACTTTCAATCCCAGAGTTCATTTGTTCATTACTTATTGTATTGTCTTCGTAAGCACTTCTATTGTCTTCGTTACATCTTGCATTTCCTTCTTTTCATCTTGTATTTGTTTCGTAACCTCCTGTATTTGCTTCATTTCCTCTTGAATCTACTTCGTAACCTCTTGTAATTTCATCGTTTCCATTCGTTGCCTCTTATATTTCTTCATTTCCTCCTGTATTTCCTTAGTTACCCGTTGTTTTTCATTCGTTACCTCTTCTATTTTCTTCGTTTCCTCTTGTATTTCCTTAGTTACCTACTGTATTCCATTCGTTCTATATTCTTCGTTACCTCTTGTATTTTCTTCGTTACCTTTTGTATTTTATTTTCTTAGTTACCTCTTATAATTTTATCATTTCCATTCGTTACCTGTTATATTTTCTTTGTTTCCTGTTGTATTTTCTTAGTAACCTCTTGCATTTCATGCGTTTCCTCTTGTAATTTCTTCGTTTCCTTTTGTATTTTCTTCACTACCTCTTGCATTTTCTTCGTGTCCTCTTGTATTTTTCGTTGCCTTTTCTATTTTCTTCGTTTACTCTTGTATTTTATTCGTTTCCTTTTGTATTTTCTTCGTTTGTCCTCTTGCGTTTTCTTTACCTTTTCTATTTTCTTCGTTTACTCTTGTATTTTATTCGGTACTTTTTGTATTTTCTTCTTTACCTCTTGTATTTCCTTAGTTACTTCTTGTATTTCATTCTATGCCTCTTCTATTTTCTTAATTACCTCTTGTATTTTTCGTCACCTCTTGTATGTTTTCGTTACTCTTGTATTTTCTTTGTCACCGCTTGTACTTCTTCGTTATCTCCTGTATGTTCTTAGTTACCTCTTGTAATTTCATCATTTTTATTCGTTACGTCTCATATTTTCTTCGTTTTCTATTGTATTTCTTAGTAACCTCGTTTATTTCGTGTGTTTCCTCTTGAATTTTCTTCGGTTCCTTTTGTATTTTCTTCACTACCTTTTGTATTTTCTTCGTGTCCTCTTGTATTTTTCGTTTCCTTTTGTATTTTTGTCGTTTCCTCTTGTATTTTCGTCACCTTTTGTGTTTTATTCGTTGTCTTTTGTATATTCTGCGTTACCTCTTGTGTTTTCTTCATTTCTTCTTGTATTTCTTCGTTATCTTTTGTATTTTCTTCGTTTCCTCTTGTACTTTCTTCGATACCTATTTCATTTTCTTAGTCCCATCGTGTATTTCTTCGTTTCCTGTTTTATTTTATTCTTTTTTTTTCATCTTCAAGTGTATTGTCGTCGCTTTTCGTTGCCACTTCTTTTCCATAGTTCCCTGTTATCTCCAACCATACTTCCATTGAACACCGAAATCCCCCAAAGTACCGAAAATGTCAGGTCGACATAGCCAAGTCATCCAGTTTAATGAGCATTTACATATAACCTTAGATGTACCTGGAAAATAAAAGAAACAAACAATTATTTCAGTTAATATTCATACAGCAACTTGAAACTGCTAGAAATGCATCATGATTAATTCTAGCCTCGTTATTAGAAAATTTCGCGAGTATCCAAGATAACGCTTTTTAATTTTAAATGATTCATCATAATGCGTCGCAACTTGTTCTACGTAGAGAAAGACATTAGTCCTGATCAGACCCTACAGAAGAATATTACAGATAGACAAATGTAAGTAGGTGTATGTACAACAAGACACGTTTGCCAGGGCTTTGTCTAATTTCAATATTTTCTTTTCTGCTCAGACAAATGAATTATTAAAATAACGTATAGGTATTGAAATGCACCTATTAACCAAAAATCATAATTGAAATTTTATAGATTTTTAGATTGATGTTGTTTGCAGTCAGCTCAGTGCAAAGTCTGTTAAAGCCTATGGTCTCTCTGAGGTCGTGTCAGAAGGCGCATGAGGAGTCCCATGAAGTACGAAAGAAGTGCATTTGATAAGTCACATTTGGTGCGGGGAGAGTGCTTTAGTTTAACTTACGTGCCTCCTGAATTGCGCAACCGGCCTGGACATCACGATAACATGTCCGTGTAGTGTATATCCCATTAAACCATACTTTTATAAAGTAGAATTGGGGTATACAAGGGAATGCAGTTTTCTTATTATTGTTCCAAAATATAGATTGTGGGTACTCGTTAGAACCGTCTGGCTGCGGCGATTCTTACGTGTACCCACAATCAATGTATTGAGCCAAAATATAAAAAAATATCAAAATTTTTCGAATGCAATTTTCAGTTTTTACAGATAAAACTATATATACGAGTATATCTGGATATTGATAAGTTTTCGTATTAAATGGGTTTACTGAATCTTGCGATCAATTACTGGTTGTTAATATCGAGCCACAAAGACACTTAACAAAAGTAGAATGAAAACATTAACTAAAGTATGTGCATTATCTATTTTAGTAAACACTTATTTCGCTGAAGCTTTATGAATTATGAAGCACTGGGGTAAATACCCCCTAATGCTTCTAATAAACTTTTAACCATAAATGATTCTTTATTGTGAAATATATTGCTTTTAGTATCTTTGTGTGATTTAAACATACGAATTGTAATTTTAAGACTTTGTCAATATAATAGCGAGCAAGGGCAAAAGAAAAACTTACTAGCGAATCTAATTGTTTGCCAATTTCTAGACGTACATGTAATAAAATTTATGATATGAAACTCAACATGTTTAATTTGTGGCTGTTCCGAAGTGGGGCCACTACTGCATTCAACGTTCTTCTAAAGTATACATTATGGATATTCAGCGTATCAAATCTCTGAAAACTTGCTATTTTTTCGAAGCAGTGATAAAGCCGATAAGAGCTTTAGCACCAGAGAACTGATTTTTAGCCCTGACCATTTCAGTATTAACAAAAGGCTCCGAAGCAAGCGTTTGACAATGAGATATTTTGTTTTGGGTGTTATTTTTTCTGTTTTTCGCTTTGTCGCTGCGTGATATTAAGTTGTACATTTTCGCCATTTGGAGTTGCTTCGAAAGACCTTTCCACTCGGTAACCGTTTGATTTTTGTATGTTTAGTTTCAATGGTGGGGTGGATTTTTGGTCTGAATGATCCAATTCCTGGTATTAAGCGTTTACTGAGGGAGTTTCATTTAAGTAACACATAGCAGCTGACGTAATATTACAATTTTATACATAGGTGAATTACATTACATTACATTAGAAATATGCAATGCATGGGTAATTTCAATCACGATATAAAGTCAAACGATATAATAATTGCTGTAAAAAATACGTTTTTTGGATTTAATTGGTACAAAAGGGGAATTTTTCTGGTAGAAAGTTTTCAAAATGAAAACGTTATTTCCGTCGATGGTTCCGATGATAATCTGCCATATCATATGCAATACATGTTAGCCACCCATCTCCTGAAACAAAGTAGATTGATTGATTGCTTGCTTGATTGATTGATTGATTGATTGATTAATTGATTGATTTGGCTGGCACTGAGCTGTTCAGTAGCTAATGGCGTGGGAACGCTAAGCTGTTGTGTTATGGTAGCGGATACATGTATTTGTTAACCACTGACAACGATATCATTCTTAAATGAGCCGCATCGTGAGAAAACCGGAATTTCGCCTATGCGAAAACAAAGGCGCAGATCAGCTTCGCAGTAACTGCGAAGCTGATCAGCGCCTTTGTTTTCGCCACCCGGATAGTACAATTCCTCTTCTTCCTAATTCCGAAATTTCACGCTTCTAACCATTTTCTGAGACTGCACAGACCGGTTTATGTCGGACCTGGTCGGAAACCCCGAAGACCGGTTTTCTCGCGTCACGGCTCAAATATCAGTGAAAGCAAAATACATTATAGTTGTTACCATATTAACCGCAAAGCCACGGTGTCATGGGGGATATGTTCTTTCATTGGACGCAAAAAATGATGGTTCGTTTCCCTTTGGCGCGGCTAAGTGCAATTAAATGTCACGTGCATATATCATAACTTGCCAAACTGATCGAAACGTATAATTTACATATTTGACAGGTGCTTATGAAAACAACGTATCTAATTTTATTGCTGAATCAGAATCTTATTCAAACACCTGAAATATTATAAAATAATTTATAGCATCGGTTCTATGCAAACAGAGTCGCGACAGACCAACGTTAGACCTGTCTAACGACATCGCCAACAATAAACAATCTAGAAACAAACCAAATATGCACAGTTTCAGAAATTTTATTGCTCGATTCTCAGATATCATGAAGAATAAAATAATTTGTTTGCTTGTTCAATAAGGTAGAATATAACAGTCTTTAAATGCTTAGATAAAATCCTTTTTATGGGGCATAGACATATATAATAGCCCCAGATGCGACGCCGCCCAACGCAGCGTCCCATCTGGGGCTATTCTGTTTGCTAAAGAGAAAATTCATTGCAAAATGGAATAAAAATTCAAAATCACTCTTGATGTCCCTCAAAATCAAAAGGTGGACTTTTCCAAATGATAACAATGGGAAAGTCCATTCGACGTCTATGAGTTAAAACATAAATGACCGGTATCACTCCCCAAAGAACCGAGACAATAGGGTTTTCAATAATTTCAATAGCCGTTGAAGATACTCAACCTAATCGAACACAAGTACTTTTCTTTTCCCTCTTCCTTTCTGCCTGCCGCCATGATATCTAGTATTCGGTTGCATCTTATGTTGAATATGTTACCTGAGACTAAGCAATAAGTTTGGAAAGGAAACCTTAAGCTTACGATTTGCCTTTCTCGTATCCCTGTTCGGTGTTCGCGTACGTTACACGCGTATATGCGGTACTAGAGTCGCTTCTGAGGTGCTTGTGTAGTGTTTATATCTTAACTTTTTAAGTGGATTACAGTTGTTTATAAAAGAATATTATTATTTTGTGAGCATAAGTGTCTATGACTGATCCCTTCGGGAATTTGATTGCAAGAGAAAGGGTCAATTCAGACACCTTACAAACCACATTAAGTGCTATACAAAACGACCAGTAGCAATCATAAAAGCTTTGTTCTCAATGATGGAATTTTACTCGTGTTTATTCTTTAACACCTTTAAGCAATACTTTCTTTCTTCAAAGGGCAGATAACTAATCCCCGATTAAACATTATTTACCAATTTACAAAACCGCCCAGGGTAGAGCGTAATGCGACATTACTTCACACCTGCGACCTTGTGTAAACTCACAACAAATGCGTTTATTTTAGCAGAGGTGTGAAAATATGAAGCTACTTAGCGAGTGGGCATTAAAGGTATTCAATAACTTTCACATCTTTTCCGATAATTTTTGACAACAAAAGTAATGTACATTGCACATCTCATCTAGCCTATTGTGCAATTATTGAGGACGAGTTACATTGCTTCCTTGCTTGTATGTTTTAGGCTAACTTTTAGCAATATCTCATATTTTGCACAGGTTTCGAGTTGGCCTCATCTTTTACATACACGCTTAAAATACAAATGTATGTTGTTGCTGATGTTTTTACAGCCCACTCAACAGCTAATATCATATGGAGGCGGGTACTCGGTTGAAAGTCGCATCCGGCAAAAGAGTGGAAAAGTCCAGGATCTTACTCGCCAACTTAGTTTAAAGAGTGGCTTTACCACTTTACTATAAACTGTGAAAAAAGGGCATGAGATGGTCTGACAATGCTATAACACACGAGCTGCGTTGCTTCTTTCTCAATGAAATCACCATGTAACGCCAGCATACCTACGCGGAAAATGAATGAACACTATAAAATTTATGAAACTGAGATAGTCATCAGAATTTTAAATTTTCTGAATGAAAATTGAGGTAATTTATTTTCGTATCTTGCTTCATTTCGATGATGTAAACTGAAGCTGACACTCCGTTTTGTGTAAGAGAAGAAAGGAAACTCATTTACAGTAAATAGCTACAGGTGTCAAATTCCATTTTATGCTTGTCCCTTCTATTCACCGGTGATTCAGGTGAAGGCGTTTGAGCATTGTCATAAGAAATTCTGACACAAGTCTTTGCCTTCGTGGACCTGAATCATCAGGGTTAACCCGAGTTTTGACAATACTAATTATTAGTATATGTAGGTAAAACAACCGAATAGAGATGATAGACGAACTACAACATGAGACAACCGCCACGGATGCGCAGCTAAACTGTACATTGGTTGTTCTTAGTTATAAGCAAAATCACTTTAATTACGTTGTGGCTCGAATTGTTTAATCACGTGCTTTGCATTTTTAATGAGTACACGCAGGGTTTTCTTTCTATCTGAACAAAAACAACACAATAAAAGATTGTCACAAGACTCCGGATGTTGTATATCAAAATGCAGATTTTGTGAATGATGTCATAAAAGATATACTGAGATGGGAGCCGTTGCTGAGCAAACTTCTAGCCTAGTGAAGCTCTTTTCACGGACTGCGTGGTTCTCTGTGACTACGTGTGACTACGCGTTCCATGAATAGAGCTACTTTTTTCGAGTGTAGGACAAAATCCCCCCCGGACAGAATCCCCCCCACTCTTTTTTGTTGACGAGGACAGAATCCCCCCAGTATATCTTGCAAATAGGACAGAATCCCCCCCCCCCCCACTCCCAGTCAGAATCTCTATAATCATATTGTTACATTTTACAGCTATAGGTCAATTATTTTTGCATCAAAAAAGTTTATTTATTCATTGTTTGCTAATGATTGGATAATTATGTTGTTTGGTTTTTATTTTTTAAAGAAAGCTGCATATAAGTATGTTATAATTACTGCTAATAGCAATAATGAGGTGAGACAAACTTCTATGTATTGAGTAATTAACTAAGTTATAGTAAAAGGTATGGAAAATAACCAAATTGTCATATTTAATTTCCTCTAATCACCACTTATTATAGTCAACTTAATAATATCTAAATAAATTCAAAGATTGCTCAATTATTGAAGCAGATTCTGTCCGAGAAGGGGTGGGGGGGGATTCTGTCCTATTTGCAAGATATATTGGGGGGGATTCTGTCCTAGTCAACAAAAAAGAGTGGGGGGGATTCTGTCCGGGGGGGATTTTGTCCGGATACCACTTTTTTCGATTCACTCCCTCCACAGAATTAAGATTTTTTGATGGACTAATTCGTGCGTGTCGCTACGAATGACAAAAATGATGCGATGTTACTAAGAGCATCTTGACCAGCAATTTGTGTATTTCGTAATAACTTTTCTTCCTTTCTTCGTCAATGAAAGGACGAATTGCACAATGCATGTTGAGTGTGATGGGTGAAATTGTACACCATCTGATCCGCCGCATGGGAAAACCAACAATCTGCATATGCAAAAACAAAGACGCAGATCAGCTTCGCGGTAACCGCGAAGCTGATCAGCGCCTTTGTTTTCGCTACACAGATAGTACACTTCCTCTTCTTCCTAAATCCGAAATTTCAAGCTTCTAGCCTGCTTTTGTGACTGTACAGCCCGGTTTATGTC
The DNA here is from genome assembly GCA_964017185.1 of Rugalucina vietnamica. Lineage (NCBI taxonomy): Eukaryota > Metazoa > Mollusca > Bivalvia > Lucinida > Lucinidae > Rugalucina > Rugalucina vietnamica. Next base: position 64,731,179 of record OZ024872.1, read on the forward strand.
GGATGCGGTCGGAATCCAAATTGTTGGTTTGTTTCATCAGCTGATTACGAATTGCCAGTTTTGCTTATGACATTCAGGTGTGTGACTTTAGCTGTGAGTCGTTATGACATTCCAACTTCGCGTGCAGCATCATTGCTAATGGAGACAAAAGGACCGCGATTATTGTTCCCTCTGACTTACAATAGACAGGAAACATTAGAATAAAAGACCTACGCCTAAATACTACACATATACATGTATATACTGAACAAAAAAAAAACGCAAACATTATATTCCACTAAATTTTGAGCAAACTATGATACAATCAGAAATCATTGCATTTTCTACTTCTGCATGAGATATCAGGCTTCCGAATGCAAGAAACCGATTTTCATTTTGATGAGTATTTGCGGAGTTATTAGATGCCGACCATAGGCATGCTGAAAGTAGAAAACCACACAGTGCGCATGCGCAAGCATTACAATAATGGTACGATTTAAATCCGCTATAAACCCCCATTCAAAATCACCATGTACCACTCAGCAGATTACTCACATGTTAAAGAAATAAAACAAATGAAATTGAAATAAATTGAAATTATCACCCTTTCAATTAAACATATAGGGAATTTGATGATTTTAATTACGAGCTTGTGTGTCGTGGAACTTTATTTCTTTTTCATGAATTTTAATGAGGGAGCAGCTGACATTGTTTCTTGCTAAAAAAAATTCTCATTCAATTTTTATCAAAATGAAAATCATTTTTTTTTTTTTTTTTTTTTTTTTTTTTTTTTTGCATGATATACCATAATTTCCCATGAATGGGAATCATACAGCAACAGTCCTGAAATTATCAACGTTTGGCCATTGAAGTCGAAAATCCTCGGTGGCATATTGTTGCGTTTTTTTTTTTTTTTTGTTTTTTTTTTTTTTTCTTTTGTTTTGTTTTGTTTTTTTTTCATACATATGACATATTTTCACATTTTTACTTAGCTTCAATATTCTTTTTGTCTCACTGTATTTTCGTTAAAGGGGTACCTTTATAAGCTCAAGGGCCTAGCGTAGAACATAATTTATGTAATGATTGCATCAGACATTCTTCCTGATCATCCGGAAACATTTCCGTGAAATGTGTACCCTCTTAAACCCCACATTTATCAAGAAAAAGTGGGGTTTGCATGGGTATACCTAATTTTCTTATTTTTGATCCAAAACATAGAGTGTGGATACTCGTTAGAAGCGCCTTCTAACGTGTACCCACAATCAATGTTTTGAGCACAAATAGTGAAGATATCAAAAGTTTCCCAATAAATCTGTGTATGTTGCATGCCGGGCGAGTTTTCGTTATGTCTAGACAGCCAAACAGAATGATTCAGTGAATTCACAGATGGTTCTTGTATGGAAATCAGCGTAAAACAAACATTGGTTCCAAGGACATCTTTTAAAACCAATGTGTACAAATATGTAATGTAATTAGAGAAAAGAAAATTGATTTAACCGAACCACATCACCTGTTGATAACAAAAAGTGAACAAACATCGGTCTTGAACAGTCCTCAAAATTGTGTTTAAATCAACAGAAAACATGTGTCAGTATATTTGTACATCAAATAAAATTCTAATTCATGTATTTACCCCCTGTATTAAATATAATTTGGTAGATTTTAAAGACCTTAAGATAAATATACATTCTCTTTTCCTTTCAATGTTTTGTCAGTTTTTCCGTCTTGTCATTATACGTTGGTATATAAATGTATAATTCCCCTGGTTTATTCTACATTAGTTATTTTCTCCTATAGGCAAACTGAGACTGAGCATTCCAGTTCGATGTTCCAGTAACTTCGCCAGCTTAAGCTTCATTTGTCATTATTCGCCAACCTTGAGCTGAGGTGAGCTTATAATATACCCATGCTTCGGAGTCTGCCATCATTGTTGTTGTTCTCGTCGTCGTCCTCTCCGTCGTCTACAATGTTCAAACATCTCAACCTTGTAACTGCTGGGCCAATGAAAGTCAAACGTCATGTGGAACAACGTAGGGGTATGTAAAGGGACATTTAACGGACATGTTTTCCTGCTGTAACGATGACTGACGCCAGCATTTTTGGGTGTGCTTATTCTTGGTGCATTACAGTTCACCGATACTCTGTTGAAATAAAAATACCGAACTATCGATAAGCATACAAGTCTAGTTGTCGTAAGCATCGATAAACGAATTGTCTCCCTTGTGTTAAAAATACCAAGCTCAATTGATTGTCGTCCTGCTTACAGGTCGTATTCACAAGATGTAACATTTGACTGAATAGCAATCGAGGGAGGTAGGCATTGTATTTCATCAGCTCGTCCACGAAGTTCTTAAGACATTAGATCTATAAGACAATAACGAAAAATTACTTTTTTGGAATTCTTTAATATTTGTCGTGACGATAATCAAATTACGTCATGACATGACAAAAAGCGAAAGCCTTAGACAGGGTCATGTCACTACCCTACATTCTTGACATGTGACCTGTTTCATGTATACAGTTATGTAGATAAAAACCATTTTCGATGATTACAGACGTGTTTTCTCATTCTTCATAAGCAAGCATACTTTGTGGCTACCCAAACATTTTGCATCAAGACGACATTTCATCGCGTACCATGGACTACCATTATTCTTCATTTTTGTCAAGTACAGCCACTTCCTATATTAATTCAATGTATATAATCGAAAATAATATTATTCTGTTAATAATATTAATAACGTAACAGTGTTATGAATAATAATTAACATAGACATGGGGGATGTTAATGTTTTGACACCTTTATGGCCTAATGATTGTCAATCATCTCATCTCATTCATTTTGGGGGAGTATTAACATAATAATGCATCCTTGTGAGGAAGCATTTATAGCATTGTTATTATGTACATGTATAATATATGTAGCCCTTCATCATGACTGTGTCGCCAAAACATCACATTATGAAAACTTGCCCATGCGATAAAAAGAATTTTCTGAAGCTGTAAAAATTGAAAATTTTCAGTAGAATGTTTTCGATATTTTTCTTATTTTTGCTCAAAACATAGATTGTGGGTACACGTTAGAACCGCCTCGCCGAGGCGGTTCTAACGAGTACCCACAATCTATGTTTTGGAGCAAAAATAAGAAAAATAGGTATACCCCTGCATTCCCCAGTTTTGCTATATAAAAGTGGGGTTTGAGGGGGTACACATTTCCCGGACATGTTTTCCTGATGATGAAATGCGCCGCAGCAAAGTGAAATACGACTAATGGAGTTTTCACCATTAAGAGACATATGGAGTCAAAGAGATGACATTTTTAGTTGAACATAACTAAAAGCTCAGTGGTTTACTCTGCACTGATGTCGAAATATTTACACTAACGGGCAGCCCTAACGTTTGTATTTGTAGAATGTAGATTTTCTCCTGACACGAAACTAATTGTGGAACTATTCCACCAAAATCCGCTACAAATTAACATATCAGCTCCTGCATATCTATACCATATTAATTTAGTTCCATTCAATGTCCTCTCAGGACATAGAAGTCAAGTTGTAAATTCCACTCCAGTGCCAAAGGTTCAAGTCAATGTTTGTTCTCTCTTGAATTTCTGATTTGCCCTTGAAAATTACTGAAATATTCTAGCGGGTCCCCTTAGCTTTCGGCCTCAAAAAATAAAAACATAACTTCAATGTTAAATATAATAACATGAAATGCATTTCAAAATATGTTGTCCTGTTCCTTAATAAAGCCTTCAGCTTTTCTAGCACGGCCAGTGACTTCAACAGTAAACAGTATTACGTCACCTGATCCAATCCTGTTAACAGTGTTCTTGCTATTCTGTTTTCACAATTTGTTTGTACAGAACTTTCCAATGATTGGAGTATACTGATATTTCTTGCACACCAGACAGAAATTGCCACACTTTTTGCCTGGGTGATAAAATTTGCATCTCACCCAGGTGTTCTCACCTAGGCCAAAAAAAATACGCAAAACCTTGAAATAAACCAGCTTTTGGGGGTTGTTGTGCAAGAAAAAGAATCTAATATGGTGTTCTGTTCTAGATGGAAGTTTCCAACCCTCGGGATGACCGTGCTGAGCGGAACCTCGGCGGAGCCTCGGTTCCGCTCAGCACGGTCATCCCTTGGGTTGGAAACTTCCATCTAGAACAGAACCCCATATAAGATTCTTATAATATATAACACCCGACTTTCTGGTGTGACCGATACTATTTTCAAAGCCTAGAACGTCATCATTTCCAATCATGTAAATTTGTTTTGAGGACGGAATGAGAGTAAACATCATGGCTGTATCATTTCAGTGTGACTTATTCCTGAAACGCCACTTTCTTCCAAATCAGATCTGTTGTTTCACTATGTTAAGTTCTATTTTAGCTACTTGCCGTTTTAGGCTTCTATCATTTTTGTCCAGTGATGTTCTGGTATTGACACGTCGGTTTCTGGTGACTAACCATCGACATGAAGTCGTACACATTTTCAACTGGCTCTATAAACTTGCTCATTTTCATATGTTCTTTCTCGTTACTTTGACTTGTTCGTGTATTTCAAATTGCAATACTTTAATTAAGGAACTTATTCCATCACTTTTCATTTTGAATTCTCTCGCCAGTTTCATGTGTATCTATACCATATGACTTCGCTTTCCTTAAATGTCCATTCACTGTACTCTTACAGCATTTACGTCCACATAATTAGTGCCAAAGGTTTCAGAAGTAAATTCCGGTGAATATCTGATTCGTCCCTGAAAGTTTTATGAGTACCCAAAGTTTATCGGGTTGGAAGCATATTTTGTACTGACATCTAGCGCTCTTCGCCTGAAATAACATCATGACATGTATTTCAAACATAATATTCAGTCTTCAAGGCGTGATGCTTTAGCATGACAAATGACTAAAATGTCTCTGCTTCCCATTCCTGTATATAATATTTTTGCTATCATGGTGTGATTTTTTCTAGGCTTGAAATAATGTCACGACATGGCGCTTCTAAACATGACTGGTGCGTTCCGTCACCACATCAGAATAAAAATAAACAGCATGCTGCTAGTTTCTAATTCAGGTCTGTTGCTCTTTTTAATAAGTTCCATTTTAAGCTATTTCTATTTGCCATTACATGTTTATTCTGTCATGTCTGTCCTTTTTTCTGGTCTCTGGAGTTGACATGTCCTGCTATGATGACTAATCACCGCCACGAAGTCAACTTGCGCCGAGCCAATCCGCACAGTTTTATGCCGTAAACAATGTGATTCATTTCTACTCGTTTTCAGTCAACATACCGGCTCCTCCGTGTAATGTATACCCCCCCTGAACCCCACTTTTATATAGCAAAAGTGGGGTATGCAGGGGTATACCTATTTTTCTTATTTTTGCTCCAAAACATAGATTGTGGGTACTCGTTAGAACCGCCTCTGTTTTGAGCAAAAATAAGAAAAATATCAAAATTTTTCAGCCGAAAATGTTCAATTTTTAATGCTCAAAAAATCTCTGTTTATTGCATGGGCATGTTTTCGTAATGGATTGAAAAACACTTGAAGGCACCATAAGCATTGCTTTCACAGTTTCCTTACATTATCTACCAAATCTGTCGGACACAATACATCGTTCCAACCGCAATAACTGTAAGCTCTCTCTCTCTCTCTCTCTCTCTCTCTCTCTCTCTCTCTCTCTCTCTCTCTCAAACACACACACACACACAGAGAGAGAGAGAGAGAGAGAGAGAGAGAGAGAGAGAGAGAGAGAGAGAGAGAGCAGTACAACAGATATAATGAACTATTTATAATGTAATGTTCGGAATTAAATGTTCAAATTTCTCGGCAAACGCATTTAATAATATGAAACATTCCGACGGTTGTCATTAACAAACAAGCTGACTTATTATCTGTCCAATATTCATACAAATTTCATCATAAACTACTCAGAAAAACATTAAAATATACAAAAACTGCTTTTCGTGTGTTTCACTTGGGCGCACTGACATGTGAGAAACGCTTTTAGTTGACAAGCTATCTAGCAAAAATGATGGAAGTTGTTATAGTAAGAATAAGCATGCTAGTGAAGAGCAATTAATGCAATAAACATGTTTATCTTTTATCATACTTCATATATGCTTCAGCTGCATTATTTTTTTTTACCTGAGCCGCGTTAAGAGAATATCACTTATGATGCCTACGATGTGTTCTTTTCCACTTTTCTTACTTTTGTACCATACGAGCCGCATCGTGAGAAAACCGGATTATTGCCTATGCGAAAACATAGGCGCAGATCAGCTTCGCAGTTATGATCAGCGCCTTTGTTTTCGCTACTCGGATAGTACAATTCCTCTTCTACTTAAATCCGAAATTGCAAGCTTCTAGCTCTTTTCTGAGCTTGTACAGACCGGTTTGTGTCGGACCTGGTCGGAAACCCCGAAGACCGGTTTTCTCGCGTCGCGGCTCAATTTATTTATTATTACAATACTATGCTAAAACAAAGGCAAAGCCGATTCGATGATTGAATGATCTTGAAGGAGTTTGTGACTAGATATTACACTATTCTTGAGTCAACTACGTCCAAAGCGTCTTAATTAGTACTGGTGCCATCTGTTGTTCCTCTTGTGTCAGCCTAGACACCAAACAACGTATTTTGTCGACAGTATCAACACCCCTTTCCCTTTTAATATCAGCTGCATTCCAGGTTCGTTTCTGCCAAGCCCAGTGTTTGAGTAAAACTTATAACGCCAAGATTGCGTAAGGAAGCCGGTAATAGTCTTTCTAGAAAATGCTGTGTTCGACATTTCACAGTAGTAGCTATATATACTGAGTTGTTTACTAGTAGAAAAAGGACGTTCCTAATAGTTTTACAACTTCCTGGTTTTACCTTTTAGAAAGATGAGAATAAAAGAGAGAACTAGTAAACAACATCCATTTTAGGAAAACTCTTCCGCATAAATAGCTTTAATTGCCTATGACAAAATATGAGTATTTCTAGAATATATTATTTTTAACATTTTCGTGGTACGGGTTTACGGCGTATTTGTTTCTATCAGTAACAGAAAGGGGCGCTCCTATTGTTCTGGTAGAAACTTTTCCAGAAAGCCGTCATGTTAGAGGCGAGGTCTTACATAAAGGTCTGTATATGAGACAATTTAAGACAAAGCCTATCTAAGAGATTTCCAACGAAGACCAACACACAATGGGATATAAGTAGAACCACACAACCACAATGAAAATATGCGATCTCGACATTGACATGTGAAGGAATACAAGTTCATTTTCAATAAATATCATTTTAAGTTGACACTTACATGTGGAAATTGACAAAACAGATAGTCAAAATGCTTCAGTGGTCCTGAGCAAGATCAAAAGGGCCACAAACGCCGCATAGATTTAGGCCCTTTCACGAAACATGCTATCATAGTGGCTACATCACCCAGTGAAGGGCCCAAAAACCCGGACTACAAACAAAACTGGTGTCTTTATCATTGTTATACACATGCAGAATGTATGTTTCCTTACAATCTATTTTACTGTGGGTGTCAGGTCTGGGACGCTGAACTTAGTCTTTGCTTGTCAAACATACTGTTCTTTTCGTCTTGCTACGCGTTATTCATTCATTTATCATAATGTATCTTGGTGAACAAATTAGTATGAAAACCTTGCTCATTCATCCTGTCATCAATATATATTACCGTTCTATAATTTGATTTCCACTCTATCATGTTGAATTCGGTGATGAAGCATTTTAAATTGTGAATTTTACTGTTTCGATTCTTGGAAATCAAATAATCTATACCAAATGAAAATAAATTTGAAATGCAACTCATTCAGCCATGGTAAAAGATAAATGATAAGACGGAATGAGGAACATTCGCCTTGGGATGACATTTGCGACTGTCATCAAAAGACTCTATGCTTTCACAAAACAGGCATCTAAACCAGCAAGCTCTGTGTACTCTTCTTTAAACTTCGTCTAATTTATGCAACATCAACCTCAGCTTAACAATTGTATCTCATGTTTTTGGATAGTTATGCAATCCAGCAATCCAACAATATCTACACCTTGGGACTTAGTTGTCCTTGCTCATGTCTCTTAATAAAGTTATATGAGCCGTCTCATGAGAAAACCAACAATGTGGTTTCCGAATAGGTCCGACACAAACCGGGCAGTACAGCCACAAAAGATAGCTAGAAGTTTGAAATTTCTGATTTCAGAGGAAGATGGATTTTACTTTCCGACTGGCGAAAACAAAGGCGCCGATCAGCTTCGCAGTTACCGCGAAGCTGATCTGTGTCGTTGTTTTCGCCTATGCAAATTGTTGATTATCTAATGCGGCGGCTCATTTACAATCTCTCTGATGTTATACTCATCATCTTCGACCCGATTCCCCCTTACAGAAGTGTCGGCCATCTTGAATTTTGGCGGCCATCTTGAAAATGTCCGAATTTCACGTGGCCAGGAATCGTTTTTGAATGTGTGTCATGTAAAGAACATATGCTTAAAATTTCATGCTTGTATCATCAACTAAAGTATTTTCTCACTAAGCAGCTCCGCTCTAAACAGCCGGAAGTACTCTTACATGTGCAAAAATTGTCGCACAAATCCGTGTCTTTCTCTTTGCTAATACTTGTCCCTTTTTAGAACTTGAGACTGCTTGGCCTTTCTTAAGAGTCAGCACGTTTTTCGCAATTGTTCCAAAAGAGGCATATTTTAGTCACGGAACACGTGTAAGGCAGCCTTTTGTGTGTGGTCAGCAGCTATTTGGAGAACGAATCACAGAATCCATAAACTCTGCAATTCAAATGTTAGTCAAATAACAATGTGTCACTTACAGCAGTCGCCAGCTAGGATTCTGGTGTTCTTTTACTACTTATAGAGTCTGTTTTATTACTAATACAAGACATGCATTCTCTTTCTGAGCCATTGTTCCCGAAAAAGACGTATTGGACATATTCATGTATTGAAATCTAAATGCTACTGCTAAACATGGATATGTCAGGAACTAAAGCAGAACACCTCATGCTTAGCCAACAGCTGTTGTGCTGTGATTAACACGTTTTTATGCCATTGCCATGACGCCTAAATGACTCACCAACTAAAAGAGAAAACGACGTTATCAGAACAGTCACACTTTGGAAAATTGTTATTCAGCATCGAATTGGGGTGCTTACTCATATTCATATCGGGATCGCCAGCTCCTGAACTACATAGTTCATGGACTACCCTCTGGGATGCAAGTTACTAGTATCTGTGTGTCAGTAAAATCCAAACCGATCCTCCTGAGTCAAGAGAAGAGGGGAGACGTTTCAAGACGAATTTGCTGGATGTGAGTATCGTTCTCATCCCTGACGAAGTGGACACATCGCCGCATACTACAAATTACGATCATAAAAGCATGACTGGACTCAAGTTAGCGCCGGCGAATTTTTGCATGTTTGCTTGTTATATCCATTTTAATTCTGTTGCTATTCTTGGACATATGGAGCCGACCTAGTTCCATAATATCATTCTTTTAAGACCTTGATGGAAAGTATATCACCTTGAAACCGTCATTATAAATATTTTATTGTCCTTGACACGAATATATATGACCATATAAATGAATGTATTAATTGCAAATGCTGGCGACACCATGCAGATGCATAATTATAACTGAGATACGGTATGGCAAAATCTAACTTCCCATGTCCAACAAACAATCACGTTTACAATAATAAAGTAATGACATATACTCATGTCCAATGAAAACGTACCACTCCTCGGATGCTCTTAGTTGCGGGATATTAAAACCTTTGTGCACATATGATGTTACCTTATGTTATATAGGTTGAATACAATGTTTCTACGCCAAACGTTTATCCCCCCGCGACGGTTTGTAAGCGACGTTACGTCAGACTACAAATTACGTTTATTCAATTTTACGTAAACTATGACTGATCCAAAAATCCCGGAAATGATTTTCCCGTATGCGAGTAGCTCTACGAACTATTCGCCGCCTACTCAACCACTACATCGCATCACAACACACGGTAAATGCGCTCTACGCGTCACCATGCACGCCTAAAAAACGCAAAGTCTTGCAAATTCGGTCAAAAAACGTTCACAAACGGTTTCTTTCATACAGATATCCCAAAAACAGTTTATTTTGGGAATACGAATCTTAACATATGCAAAACGTCACCGAAATCATTTTCTAGAATGACGTTCGATGACTGACGTCAATTTTAAGCTTCTCTCCAGCCGCTTTCGGAAACGCTATCGAGTCAGAATTTCTGAAAATCGTTCTTGTTTGTCGAGATGAATATAAGCGTACAATAAAAGATGTACAGGTCATTTAGGTTCAACGTCTTTGCGATTTTGACGCTTTACGTAACCCATTAAACGTCAAAATCCTAAGCCTTTATGATGTAATGGGCAAGATTCCTGGACAAAACGGCTTGCATCTGAGATTTAATCGCAATTTTGCTGCAGACATTTGATTGCCTTTTTTAATGTCTCTGTTATTGTGCAGTGGTCAAAATGTTGCTTATGACGTCAAGAATTCCACGTTGACGTTTTCGAAGCACACTGACTGTCGAATTCTTCATGTTTCGACGTTATGCATCTTCTAGGCGCGAGTCGATGCGTGATTGAAGATTTCTTCACATCTGGCGCATTAATACAGGTTTTGTGATTTTCTTTTTGACGGTTAACGTCTTGGTTGCTTTATCCTCGGAGCATCACTTATCAGACAGGTTTGCGAACGTGCCATGATTTGGACAACTTATCACAGTACCGAAATATCAAATAGACAAACTGAAATTTTCAGTCAAAAACATATTTTTTACACTTTTGTAGGTGGTACGTTTTCATTGGACATTAGTATATTTTATGAGTCGATCATGTATCTGTTTAGGGTCCTTCCGCTTAGTGGGCACTGACTTAGCTCGGGGAGTCTGAGGATACATTTTCGCGCGTATCACTATACTGTACATGTGTGTTTGTTTGGCTCTGTGACAAGTCGTAAAATATAGCGACTTGTGTCATATTAATCAGGTCAGCAACACACGGCAATATAACTGTATAACATTCATGTAATACTGCCATAAAATTGTGCAGCACATCATTGCAACATGTCATAATTAACCTGTATCAAGAAGTAATTATTTTAATCATATTCAATCGGAAACCGCAACACCTTTGTTACAACACAAGTTGCGCAACTTTGAATGTAAAGGGACACGGTTTTCTCAAGCCCCGTTGCTGACAAGTCTAGCAATTTGTGAGATTCTTGAATATCCACGAATACCGTACATTATGACTGTCACAGTACTAAGATTTCAGATGATTTTGCTGATTTGGCCACTGTCATCTTCAATTCACTGCAATTTTAATCCTGTTGATGCGACTTTTGTCCAGGGAGTGTCAAACGTATATGTTCCACCTTTTGAAAAATGTCTGCTCCCTCTGTATATCATTCGATCCTAGTGTGCCTTGCGTCTCTTTATATTCAAAGTTTATTTGCCGTTTGCGTTTCAATGACGGGCTTTCTTTTCTGACTGTATCAGTTCCTCTGACCATCAGTGGAATGTTCCCAAGTCGTTGTTTTCGCTTTGACAAACTTTGCTTGAGAGTATCTTTAGATATGATGTACAGTAATATTTAAAATGTTATCTAGGTTGACGATTGCTCCTCTTTCTACAGTTAGATCTCTAGACTTGGCCACAGTTTGTTGAACAAAGTGACGGAAGCCACTGTGTAGAATTGTTCGTTCTTCTTCCTGGAATAAAACATAAAACATCTGCAGTAAAGGAATCAAATGTAACCGTATGCATTTCAATGCTGATGATACATATATCAATTAATTCTTTCAATTAGGTGACATGAGGTGACATGTGGAGATTGGCATATTAGCATTTGACATTGGAATGCCCCTTTGTGGATGCTAACTTGTTAAAATTACATCACCTGTCCCCCCTTGCGACGTTTTCATCCACATAACGAATGTGGATAGATTTTTCACCGCAAATTGTAATTATGTGTCGCATGACACATTAATTAGCCGTATTAAGTTATTAATTATCCAAATATGCGACATTGTAGCGAAATATAGTAAATGTAAACTTCTATAATGCAGAAGGAAGAAGAGGTAAAAATATTATGGTTTTATGTATATTTCAGAGAGAGAGAGAGAGAGAGAGAGAGAGAGAGAGAGAGAGAGAGAGAGATCAACAGCTGAATGTCGATCCCTGTTCTTCCTTCCACAGGATGACGTGTCTTTTTCAGGCAGCTGACACATCAATGTCAGGACACAAAGAGCTATTTTACACAAGAGTCCAGTGACTACAGGAACACAGTTACTCTAACAGCTTTCTGCCGAACGCCAATAATGGATTTTGTTGATTTGTTCGGAACGTTTAGATTGACGATAGGGACCATGATCTTCGTCTTCCAATACATTACCGCTAGCATGTCTTCTCCATCTCTTAATTACGTGTGTTCAACTTTCCAGCAACTCCTCTATTGACTCATAGCTCATCTTTAAATGTCCTGTGGACATGCAAAAGTTCCGAGGAAGATCCCCCAGCGCATATTCCTGTCAGTCATTTGAAATACAACCATCTGAGATCATGTGCTTGACAAGACCACGCACATCAGCTACACCAGCTTCCCTAAGGGGCTCCAGTATCTCAGCGACAAGACCTATAGTCAGTATGGAGACCATCGGTATAGAAAGACCATCACTTTAATATGCATACATGTATTAACTATGGCCCTATCATGCAGCTTGAGCCAGAGGTACATGTACATATTACTTTGTTAATTTTGTTTCTTTTTCTTCATAGTTACTTTCTTCATAGTTACTACATAGTTGCGCCTCTTCCTGATCTTTGCCTACTTGTACCCTTTTCATAGTATTATGCTCCCCTGGAGCTTTCATGTCAGCATATTCCTGTCAGTCATTTGGAATACAACCATCTAAGATGATGTGCTTGACAAGACCACGCACATCAGCTACACCAGCTTCCCTAAGGGGGCTTCAGTAACTCAGCGACAAGACCTAACAAATGTCATATGGCATCTTTGATACCTATGGTCATTGTAATCATCTCCAATGTGATAGGCTAGCTTATGAGCCGCCTCGTGGGAAACCCAATAATGTGGTTTCCGAACAGATACGACACAAACCGGCCTGTACAGCTACAGAAGCAGGCTAGAACCTTGAAATTTTGGAGTAAAGTAGAGGAGGAATTGTACTATCCAAGAAGCGAAAACAAAGGCGCTGATCAGCTTCGCGGTTACCGCGAAGCTGATCTGCGTCTTTGTTTTCGCCTATGCAAATTGTTGGTTTTCCCATGAGGCGGCTCTTGTGTCTTCACTTGAGCTTTCTTCTGCCAGGTTTTCAGGATACCATTCGAGCTCAGCATTGAGAAGACACTTACTTAGACCCTTTCAATCATCGTTCGCGTCCTCGTCCAGTGGCATTATATTTATTTTATTTACTTCGTCGTCTTTGTTGTCGTCTTTGCAGACTTTGTCTTCGTAGTCGTTATTGTTGTTGTCGTTGTTGTTACCGTCGTCTTTATCGTCGGCGGTGGTTGTGTCACCAAGTTGATGACGTTTGATTTATACGCATTGTACAATTTCTTGCAAAATACAACCCTCTCAACACATACAAAATGAGCTTCACTTGAGACGAGGAAAATTGTTGAGCTGAAGAGCACTAATAAGGGTCAGATAAGTTTTAACCACTTATGTTCTATTCGTGTGAGCCACGCGATGAAAAATCAAGTGTTTTGTGCGTAATTCAAAGTTTCCGCTCGTTCTAAGCACTCACGCGTTTAGCACAGAGTCTTCGTTATGAGCTGTCAGGTAGCGAAATATACCAGATTTCCCTATACGACCAACGCTGTGATGGCCGCTGCTCAGATCGAGCTCGTATATGAGCCTGTGCGTGAGAAAACCAGCAATTTGGGATTCCAACCAAGTCCGACACAAACTGGCCTGTACAATCTCAGGAGCAAGCTAGAACCTTGAAATTTCGGATTTAAGAAGAAGAGGAATTGGACTATCCGAGTAGCGAAAACAAAGGCGCTGATCAGCTGTGCAGTTACTGCACAGCTGATCTGCGGCTTTGTTTTCGCCTATGCAAATTGTTGGTTTTCTCATGCGGTGGCACATATAATAAGGTACATTGTAGATATAACAAGGCAGCAATTGTGTAACACTATTCCCCCGACCTATTCGCCAAAGTTTAGTGACGTTTGAGAAAAGTACTTAATTCACTTAAAAGAGAAATGTCAACCCACTTAAAATTTGTCAACGGTCCAAATTGGAGCCGCGTCCTATGCGAAAATAGTCCCAGATCAGCTGTGCAGTAACTGCACAGCTGATCAGCGCCTTTGTTTTCGCTACACAGATACTACAATCCCTCTTCTTCTCAAATCTGAAATTTCAGTCTTCTAGCCTGTTTATGTGACTGTACAGGCTGGTTTGTGTCGGGCCTGGTCGGAAACCTAATTTTTTTCCTCATGCGAAGGTCCAAATTGATAGCAATCTGATCCGCAAGGACGGTGGTGTTTTATATCTATATCTTATATCATATTTCATAAATCAAAAATGATATCTTGAGTGAGTACATTAATCTTCAGACAAGCCCTCCTTTTAGATGTACTCATAAGTACAAAAATACCCTCATCGTGACGATCAAAGTGTCGTCACTACTTCAAATTTCTATCATAGACCATCATAGGTTCGTGTATGCACAACTGTGTACTATTCTTTCATATTTACTTATGTTCATTATATTATTACTAATGTTATTTGGATTAGTAAGTCAAAATATTGTCCAATCAATTACAACATTGATGTAAACATGTGAAATTTATCTTGGAACATGGCAGTCAGTTTGAAAATTCTATTAACCCAGAGAAACTGGTTTCACCTTCACTAGACCAGTTCGATCAAGTTTTCATGCCCAACTGCTGTATCAAAACAGAAAGGGTCAATCACTGGCACACCCGCAAGCAGAACTTGGCTTGTCTCACACTTTCTCTCATATCATAACACACATTTAAGTTTATCATCTCTGACTCATGACGAAATCATAACTTTTCTTTCGTTTGAAATTATGCGCGAGTTATTTCAGCAGAAACTGCAAAAATGTGGCACTGCTGAAATCGCCTATTCTTGACTCCCACGTGACACTGAAGGCAACAACACCGTAGCTGACCTGAACGATGCCATTGGCAGTAATTCTGCAGGACCCAGTTGTTCAAAGCATCGTTAGCTTAACGATATCGTTAAGACATAAATTTGTTAAGCAAATATCAGTAAAGTAACAAATACATTGTTATTTTTGTTGAAAAAATGTGAGAATCCTTTGCACTGCAAAGGATTCTCACATTTTTTCAACAAAAAAATAACAGTGTATTTGTAATATTAATGTTTGAAATTTTAACGAAACGCTAACTAACAACGTCGTTAGTTTTGAACAACTGGGCCCAGATCGTCTTTCGGTGCGACGAGGTATCTAAAAACAAGCCTTTTCATGACTGGTGTCAGTGTCTATGCTGCCTTCACCTAGAATGCTTATTTCTGTTGAGGGAGCAAGCACTTTCTGAGTTGCATTATGTTGGAAAGAACAGAGACCTCGGCTAACCTTTTCGCATGTGTATTTATTTCATTTTTTTTTGATTTGATATATATCGTATTGGTTTCATGGGCGGGATTTCAGTTCTAATTGCAAACGTTCATGGTCGTTGCTTGCCCTTTACAGTTTATATAACTTTGACGTCAGGAACCCCTTTTTAAGAACATATTCTGTGGTATGTGAAAAAAACATCAGTTTTTTTTTTTTTTTTTTTTTTTTTTTTTTTTTTTTTTTCAAAGAGTGTGATACCGAATGACACAGTATTTCATCACGCTATCGACTTCTGTCACAAAACTTGATGCCACACAGCACCACTGTATATTCCCCTAGTTCAGAAACAGGATACATGCCAACACATTACACCCATCTATTGTTTTAAATGTAATTATATAATGTAATTATATATCGCTTTACTTTTTTCTGTGAAACGTGACACAAATATCATATAACATCAAGGACAAGTCATCGATAGCTGTTCAATGTCTTCTAGGCTGACATTGATAAGTTAACAGCTGCCCACATGGATATGTTCAATAAAGGTTTCACCATCTAGTAAGGCTTCAAAACTACAAGCCAAAGCTAGGATAAATTTCAAACCATGGTCCATAAACCAAGTCCCAAATGCAGGAGTTAGGAGAGACACACTGAAGAAGTCAATCATTGACATTGTTTTATTAACTGAGCCGCATCGTGAGAAAACCGGATTTTTGCCTATGCGAAAACAAAGGCGCAGATCAGCTTCGCAGTAACTGCGAAGCTGATCAGCGCCTTTGTTTTCGCTACACGGAAAGTACAATTTCTCTTCTTCTTAAAACCGAAATTTCAATCTTCTAGACTTTTTCTGAAACTGTACAGGCCGGTTTGTGTCAGACCTGGTCGGAAACCCCGAAGACCGGTTTTCTCGCGTCACGGCTCAACTCATACATTAAACGAATGAAGCATGGATAATTGGCATAGGCAAAATCAAACCCATGTACACTAAAGCAAATTGAGACAAAATACTTAAATTACATAAAGGGGAATGAAAGAATATCTTAAATATAAGCTCTTGTTACCCAGTTACATTGTCCTGTATCATCTGCAAAACAGCGTCGAACTTGACAGAAAAGCAATTCCATCAGAACGGTCAGGATTTTGTAATCAGGTCCCAGAATTACGATGCTTCCTTAAAAATTGAAGGCCCACGTTAGTTAAGTTGACAAATTAACTCGATATTTAACCCTTAAATTAATACGTGTTTTCTTGAAAATAAACAACTGTGCACAATCAAATATCATTTACATGATCAAACCAATAAGTTTGATTTCAGTATGATTTAGATGCATCTTTTTTGGATGATGAAATTTGCCACCTTCACTAAGGTCTTCGTTAACTTTAGGGGAAGAGTGTAAATCTGGGCCCAGGGCCTTGGTATATGCGTATTCTCTTGTTTCTTCTCGCGGCTCGCCTGATTACCCCGTGAATCGCCTTAGTCGTCTCAGAATTCTACCCTACATCTGCTGTCTATTCATATTAAATCTCATCATTTGTGTCGTTTTATCTTTAAATAATATTTTCTCAACTCAGGCCATGCCATGGCTATACCAAATACGTTGTTATGTTTAGCAGGTGTGTAACGTCACAATGAACAAATATGACGTTACGTAACGAATCACTTTCAGTGCGCCCTGAAGTGACGTTCTACTGAGACATAATACTTGAAAATCATTACATCTGGTAACTAATATCCTTTGAACAACAGCAATAAATTTGTTGTAAACAATAGATACATAACAGATATCCCTTGTAGAATCGTTTTATTTTTCTTCGCCTTGAGCACGAGTGTTTGATTTCTTAACGCCAGCGGCACGCAGTGTAACGTATAGATGCAACGTTACGTCAATCAACATATCGAATATTACCTACGTAATGAGCAAAGTGTGTCAACGTTAATAAAATCTTTGTAAGCTAACGGAAATTGACATGTGTTACGTTTTCAGGTCAGTTAAGGTAACATCTCGATCTAGGCTAATAGTTGTTATTATCCTGTCATTCTGCCTGACAAACGCCGACTAATTTCTATGTAATTTGGTCGTAATGGGAGACAGTTTAGATTCTGGAGATAACTCTCTCTCTCTCTCTCTCTCTCTCTCTCTCTCTCTCTCTCTCTCTCTCTCTCTCTCATTTCTGAATAGATAACTACTCTTTCCTTTCGCCCATGCTTTAACTTCATTTTGCTGCAATGCTATGACATTTATCATGAGGAGGATGTAGATTTGATTTTTAAATCCTATGACATTATATATGGTTGACATTAAACAACTTTGTTTTTGGTTAGTTATACTGTGTTCATCCTTTTTCTTGGACGCTTTCAATCTTGATCCAATAGCATTAGTTTCAAGTAATGAAAACACTTACCGTGCTCCATAGGAGTTTCTTTAAGATCGCTGGTTATTCTATCTAGTGAGTTTATATTCAGCGGTCCCATTGCACTGCCAACAGTAGCCCATAGCATTTGTTCGCGCGCAGAGTCATCTGTTGTTATCGCGTACATGCATGTGCTTAACATGATCGCCTACAACTTTGATCTCATGACCCCATTTAGCTTTTTTTTTTCAAAGCCACCTCCTGGACATGCAATCTGCGTGCTCGGCCTGAAGAACCAGTTTTTAAGTCTGACGGGTCATCTAACGAATTCCAGGTGAATAGACCCTTCGTTTATGTTTCGGTGTAGTAGTGTGTTTGGTTTCATACCTGTTTGGTCCACATTACTGTCTTTGTCTGTTTGGAGAAACTGTATATTTCCGTTGTGGTGTCGTTGTTTTGCGAGCCTGTGGCTTCGGAACGTTCTTCTTCATTTGATTTGGAGGGTTTAGGAATTAAGGACCTTCATTTTCGGGAAAGTATAGTAAATTGTCTTGGTGGCGTTTCAGATGACATCTGCAAGCAGAAAAGGGTCAGAAAGTGTAGTTACATTTAAAAACGATGATGCTCCACAATGTCTACGCAATCTAACATTTATCACTGAAAAATAAACAAAAACTTGTCAAGTCATTCGGCGATTGCGAAACATCAATCAGCCGCTTTGATGTCCAGTTCAAACAGTTAAGGTCCCTGAAGCAAGGACCAGCAACCGCTGTTGGGCAAATCGTATTAAAATCTGATTTATTCCATGTATATATCTGCATGTCTAGCGGCAATTACATGTTTTAATGGATGACCAATGTAAAAAATTATGGTCTGTAAGATTTTAGCCGTTGACTACACGTCAAAGAAATGACACCTATGTAATGACCAAGATCTACATATTACCTTTATGAAAATGAAATGACGCCTATGTAATGAGCATGTTACTTACATATTATATACATGTTAGATAAAAACTAAACAAATGTCAAAAATTAAGTAATTTGTCAACCCTGCTGCAGGGTCAACATTTGAAAGACAGTTTGAAGTTTTTATCATTTAAATGCGATGTCGAAATTTGTAAAACATGACACCGATATGTGTCAATTCAAATTTAGGGGAAAAAATCGACATATAGATTTCTCTATGACACTGGTTCAATTACGAAATGTCAAATTTTTTGAAAGTAATTAAAACACCTCTTACTGCAATTTAATAGGCATAGGTAAGATAATTTTCACAAAAAAAAAAAAAAAAAAAAAAAAAAAAAAAAAAAAAAAAAAAAAAAATATTAAGTCCATGTACATGTTCTGCATCTACTATACAATTGATATTATTTTGATTTTTCTCACATTAATTTGACATTTATTATTTTTAATTTGCAATGGCAGTTTAACATTTGCAGAAACTTCAAAAATACATTCTGTATTTCAGCATGGCGTCATTGTGTCGCGGACATCTTTCTCAGTACCGATGTCACAACAGCAAGCAAAAACTAACATGAATCACGTGCGCTCAACGAATAATCGTGTTTGCTTAATCTTTGTTTTGCTTTGTCTATGGCGAGTTCAGCGTTTTCGCATTCAATGCCTGCTTCACTATGAGCAGCGTGGTTCTTATTTGGCCATTATGTACAAAGTTATTCTTAGCCTAAACTGAATCCTTCGGGGAAAAGATATGTATTTTGTTGTTTTGTCATTTTGTCGTCTATAAATGTTATTATTTCGTACACACTTGGACTTAGCCCAAGTGTAAACCGTCAATGCAATAAAGGGTTACCGTGTTCTTTTCACATTTTCATCACACATCGTGGGAGAGTGCCTGGAACATGTAAGTTGTGTTTATGAAAATGTCATAGAATACGTGCGCAAATGAAGTATAAGCAATGTCATATCGACATCGTTCCAGAACAATGCTGGCTGGTCCAATTCGCCTACGTAAGCGCATGGACGAGTTCATGATGGTGGGTCTCATGTACTCTTGTTACAAGTAAATGCATCACGCAGTAAACGTTTAATGTAACTTGGTATGCTGCAATGTAACTGCATTAAATAAAATTGTGCAAGAAGTACATGTACACGTAGGTAACATGAGCCGATACAACATACATATTGATTTCGAATGCCGCACAATTTACTGTGGGTAGACAATACAGTAAGATCGCATAGTACACCATAATACTCTTGGTCTGGCCCTACCAACTATACCAATGGAAATCTTTTAAATTGTCGGTCCAATACCCAGGCCATTTCGTCATGATGCAGTTTCACATTACAATAGATCAGCTGGCTAACTGTCACTCCGCTCCACTTCGGTACCTCGTTCCATTTCCCTGACATGGTATGGAGAGGTTTAACGGAATACCGATGGAAATATTCCGTCTAACATTACAAGTGATGAACTGTTGGACTGATCTACGTGTAAAAGCTAATGATTCACCATGTGTGCGGAACATATTGATTTCAAGCGCTGTACTCATGTGTCTCACTTATGAAAATTTAGACTCACAATCCAAATATGACATGAACTGGGTACGAAATTAACGTTTACCTGTACCTGTAGAGCTTGGATGGTTCATAGAAATGCGAAAATTGGGTTCTCTGTGTTCTTTGTGATTGTCTCTTGTCAGAACCCTTATGCCAGTCTCGACCGCAGTCTCTGACTGCTTAATCGCATTCACTAAATCTTCATTAAATGATTTTATTTGCGTTCATTTTTTTCAGTTGCACCAAACAAAACATGGTGACACCTAATAAAACAATTATTGTGGCCAAACCCAATGTCATATAACAAAAATACAAAAGAAAAAAGTGAATGACGACAACATATGTTTCATTAATGATTAGTTCGATATTGTTTTGTATCATCATAAACAATAACTTGTCATTATGTTTACTAATAAGTGAATATCGGCTCAAAGCGGCAACCTGTCTTCCATATTCTCGACAAACTCACTCACATGGGTGTTGCCCAGACCCTCCGAATGCAGAGTGCGTCCGTGCACAAAGAACGCATTTATCTTTACGGAAACATGTTACATTGTTAGTGAGGCACAAGGATTCTAGCAGGTTGGAGAGTATATAAATGTCTAAAGTTCATATAATTGTTAAAATCTGACATTCGCGTGCTTCGACTGAATTGACATCAAATGTTACTAATGCTTTGGTGGTCTACAACACATGGACTTTATCATTATTTATCATTTTAATTTTGATTTGTTTTGATCGCCAATCCTAACATAATTAGTTTGGTCTCACATATATGCATGAGCTATTGGTCATGATTTGACGATTTACAAATGAGTATATATGAGTTTTCACCATCAGACCAAACTGTTAAAGCAACATTTCAATTAACAGTTCTAGAAGAATTCTGTCAACTTAGAATTGGAACCTAGCTTCTTCCATGACCTTCAGTCTTCAGTCAAAAAAGATGTTGTTATCCCCTACTTCGTCACTGAAGGACACACGGAAAACATACATGTATAGATTATGGTAATGAGCCGCCTCATGGGAAAACCAACAATCTGCATAGGCGAAAACAAAGACGCAGATCAGCTTCGCGGTTAACCGCAAAGCTGATCAGCGCCTTTGTTTTCGCTACGCGGATAGTACAATTCCTCCTCTACTTAACTCCAAAATTTTAAGCCTATAGCTCTTTTCTGTGCTTGTACAGGCCAGTTTGTGTCAGACCTGTTCGGAAACCACATTGTTGGTTTTCCCACGAGGGGGCTCATAATATATTTACATTCATTAGACATAGCCCGCCTCCACCGCCATGTAGCGCATCATACTAGTAATTAACAGGCGCACGACGAAAAGACCATTACATTTTTGTACGTCTTGGCTTGACCCACGCAAGCACTTTGTCCAATCTTTTTCCTAATCTCAGAAGGGTTTCTTCAAGCCTTTGGAATCACCCTCAGTCGATAGTAAAAAATCTTGCGCGGACTTAACGAACTACTCAGATTCGAGGGACCACCAGATATTTTGTCATATTTTTTCTTGGGCTTTCTGGATTTATTATCTTATTGTTCATGCTCTGTCATATGTGGCCTAGAATAGATGTTTTGTTTATGCATCGTAACACATATCGTAATTCATTATCATTTATCACCATTCTAATGCGATGAATATGTTTTCCGTTTTGCCAAACATTACTTATCTAAGCATGTATATAGCTTCACCGAGTTAAGCTAATTTTTTTTTAAATCTTACCTCGTGAAACAAGACATACAAGCCAGATACTGGCTGACTGTCTTTTAATCCCTGGATATATCGGGGTGTCTCAATCTTCAATTTACGGTAAGCAAGAAGATATTGCTGAAATAGCGACATTTTTTAACCCAATCATGGTTGATAACTATGCCGGCTTCTTTAATTGCACGACGGTGGGTCGTGCGTCAGACTCTATATATGATGGCCCCGACTTAAAGCTATTCATTTTAGTTGGTTGGGGCCGGAGCTTCTTGTCTGTTGCTTGACCCACCGGGGTTCAACCGGTGTTTTTCTTTTGCTCCGGATTTTCAGTAAGTTATATGGCGCCGTCGGTCAGCTTACTGAGTTTTAGATTCATCATGGTGGTTATCATGATTTATTTGTTTGTCTTTGATGATGCATTGACAAGTTACAGAATCACCACGAGGACCGAACAACTAACTAAATGTTGTGAACCACTGCAGAAGATGAGAGTGAGGTTAAGGCCCTATAAAACCGGTTTAAGCCCCCTGTAATTTTACATTACTGATCGTTCTAAGTCGACACTTTTGTTGTTGTTCTATTTGTTTTATGTTTTAGAGTCAAATTTTTGTGCTGTTTGAACCTTATGTGCGTTTTTTGGATTTTTAGTAGTTAAGTTCGGGTGACTGGGCGGCCGCCTATTGGGAAAAAGCTGCTTACTCGGCTTATGATATGTTTTCTTAGTTAGTTTTTTTCACACCTCGATTTTGGAGTGGAAATTTCTTTCTGATGTCGCCTTTTCCAGATCATTGCCTACTTGTACCCTTTTCTCACCTTCAAAGGGCTTATCTATTTCACCATTAGTCTGTATCAGAACTACATACCTGTCATTTACAATGTCATGTAGCTTCGTAATCGGGTTTTCAGGAAGTCTAAAGATTTTCCGCTGCAAAGACAATGACAACATGTACTTAGTTTTTCAAGGCAATGGTACACCAGTATGTTTCACATAAAGCCGCTGCATAAGAAAACCAACAATCTGCATATGCGAAAACAAAGGCGCAGATCAGCTTCGCAGTAACTGCGAAGCTGATCAGCGCCTTTGTTTCCGCTACTCAGATAAGTACAATTCCTCCCCAAAGTTTCAAGCTTCTAGCTATTTTCTGTGACTGTACAGGCTGGTTTGTATTTGGTTTCCTCATGTGAAAGCTCAGTTTGGAGGAAACTGATGCCGCAGCAGCATTGTGTGCTTACCCACAGATACTTCGCTGACCAAAGGTGGCGGGACAGGAACCACATGTAGGTCATCTGAAAAGTGGCATGCACCGCAAACACACAAAGATTCAATTTTGTTGAAGGATCGTGAAAATATGCAACATATCAACTCACTCTGTAGTTCATTCTTAGAAACACCTAGTTCCTCAAAGTGTCTATATGACCGTGAACGATTTGCTATATTCATAAAATTGACAGATACATACTTTGCTATAATATTGGTGCGGCGTTTTTATTCACAGAACATTGCCTTTTATCGCATTCCCACTGAAATCTACTGATGTATGTCTGATGACACTCTTAATGACATGCTTTATTACAGCGTGCTTACATTTAGGAGAAGCTTATTTATTATTTATAGCTTCAATTTATAGCAGTTTTTCAAGCAGAATGACGCTTAAAGATAGGATATTTTGTTGCTGATTGCCTTTTACACGGGGTCTCTTTTCCTAGATAAACTTCGGTGGCCTCTTCGGTCACTCGGATCAAATTGGCAAAGGTTCTTTTCCACCAGAACGCACTCATTCTCCATTGCTTTTATTGATTTATTGATGGTCACTCCATTACTTGAACGGCTTCTTCCGATAAAAGAAAGAATAACAGCAAATTGGCCTACAGCTACGTACATGTATACTTTTCTTGGTTGAATAAGGGAAACCACCTTCAGTGTTCTACTTCTTGGTAATTAAATGTCGTTGTAACATAATGCCTAGGTCACACTAGCGCTTACGGATGCCGCGGATAGTTGCGAATACTATATGTAGCGATCCGCAGAATTTTGTGGGCGGGGCTAACGGTTCTTAATGAATTTATTACCTTTAAATACGAATAAATACGGGTAGTTCAGGAAAGATACGGATACGTTCGAAGATAGTTACGGATAAATTCGAATACATACGGTTAAGATACTTGACTACATACCTTTCGATACCATCTGTTACTTTTAGATACAGACATACACCTTCAGATACGTAATGTTGCGTTTTCTTGCGTATATAACGGTGAAATTTGATGCAAGAAAACGCAGGTTTTAGTCAAACTACAGTCACACTAGCACATCCGGATGCTGCGGACGCTGCGGACTGACCTTTCGTATCTATCCGTCATATCCGTAACAATTCGTATCTTTTCCGTATATGTTCGTATCTTAACGTATTGTATATGCAAGTCCGATTCCATCCGCGCCCAAATTTTGAAAAAAGTCAAAAATTGGGCACGGATGAAACAACCGTAATAGTACGTAATGACATGTAAATGAAGGCGTTGATTCGAATCTTTCCGTATCTAAACCGTAACACAAACGTATCTACACCGTAAATGAACGTATCAACCAACAATCATATGGGGTGCCGTTTTACTATTTATTCCCTATTTATGGATATCCATAATTCATTTTGGATATCCAAAATTCATTTCTGGATACTTAAAATCGATTTATGGATATCCTTAATTCGTCTGAATATTGGATATCCATAAATTGATTTTAGGATATCCTAAAATCGAACTATGGATATCCTAAAATACATTTCGATTTAAGGATATTATAAAATCGGGCTAATATTGGATATCCATAATTCGATTTATGGATATCCATAAATGAGTTATGGATGTACTTCAATAGAACTGTATTTTAGGATATCCATAATTTAAGGATATCCTTAAATCACAAAAAATGATGTACGTGCCTATGGGTGCCATTTTACTATTTATTCCCTATATTTGGATAATTTTGCCGAAAATGCATTAGTCAAATCAAGCAGTGACCTAGAAAATGAGGCAAATAATTAGCCCTATTTGGCATTCTGCAACCTGTTTCTGTATTGAATGCAACAAGAGGGTATTGTCTTTTGTGAAAGTGATTTGTACTTCTCGTACTTTTATTATTTGCTATCAAAATAATTGATTTTCATAGTTTCGAATCACACGCGTTAGCCCCGGATTGGCAAGTGTTAGACTACGGAGTGGTTTCATTTAGGGCCCGGATTGGAATTAGATTTTTCTACAAGGAGTGCGGATTGGTTATGCTATCTGTTCTTTAAAAGACGTGTTTGAGATAAGAATTCACCATCATAACGATACATTTTCGTTTTTATAACATATATATCTGACCTAAGACCTTTTATAAACAATACGTTCTAATGCTCTTATTTTCATATTTCCGGTTTATTATAAACTGCTTGCCACAGTGGGTGCAAACCACCTGTGACTTTGGCATTTCATCAGGGGCATCGGCATGTATTTTGAGGTGGCGTTTGAAATTATGCAAGCGGTCTGTTCCAAAGCCACAAATAGCACATTCATGCTTTTTCATTGTTTCTCGATTTGCAGAGTCCTCGGGTTCATGGAATGATTCATCAAGGGGCTCTATTATCCTGCAAATAAAGAATTTAATAAACAATATATGAGCCGCCTCGTAAGAAAACCAACGTTGTGGTTTTTGACCAGGTTGGACACAAACCGGGTTGTACAGCCACAGAAGAAGACAGCTAGAAGCATGGAATTTTGTATTTACGAAGAAGAGGGATTGTACTATGCGTGTGGCGAAAGCAAATGCGCTGATCAGATTCGCTGTCACCACGAAGCTGATCCGCACCTATGTTTTCGCACATGCAAAGTGTTGGTATTCTCAAAAGGCGGCTCATGTTTTTTTTTTCTTATTACCTTCATATGAAGTTGTTACACACATCAAAAAGTACCGAGTCTTAAATTTGCATATATATGTGCACACAGTAAAACTACTCTACGATTCATGGTTATGGTGAAAGGCAAGTGGCACAAAGCTTTTCTCAAATAAGAAAAGGTACAAGTAGGCAAAGATCAGGAAAAGGCGCAATCAGAAAAAGATTCCCACTCCAAAAACCGAGGTGGGAAAAAACCAAACTAACAATCAGGTACTTATACCATGAAACAATCGTAAGCCGAATGGGCAGCTATTTTCCCAATAGGTGGCCACTCAGTTACCTTAACTTAACTAAAAATATGAAAACATACATAAGGCGCCAACGGCACAAAAAAAAATTTAAACACCAAGACATAAAACAAAAAGAACCACCACAGAAGTATCGACTTGGAACGATCAGTAACACAAAGTTACTGGCGGGCTTAAACCGGTTTTACATGGCCATAACCTCACCTTCAGCTTCTGCAGTGGTTCATAACATTTAGTTAGTTATTCGGTCCTCGTGGTGAATCTCTAACTAGTCAATGAATCATCAAGATTGATATCTTGACTTTAAACATGTTGTTTCTGTGTTTAATTATGAATCTCTTAAACGAGTTTGATGTTATAGACGCAAAATTGCAATGAAAAAAATCAAAGGGAAACAACTCGAAAAATATCCGAGCATCATTTGCTTTACAAGATTTGAAGTTATAGAGCAGGAACGATAATGCGTATGATATCATCAGAGTAAAATGGCTTGACATGTCCCGTTCTGCTTTAGAAGTGTGTTGTGGCTGACTGTATATTTTCAAGATATAGAGCGGATACGAGTTGTGAAGGAAAGATAGACAGACATACGTACAAGCAAAACAACATACATGTATATCCTAAGTACTGTGTGTGTAGGGGGATACACCAGGACAACATGTCAGTGAAGTGTGTGTATACACCCTTAAACCGCACTTTCATGAAGAAAAAATGGGTTTTCTGGGGTGTCACTGATTTTCGTATTTTGCTCTAATACATACAATTTGGGTACTCGTTGGAACCGCCTCGCCGAGGCGTTTCAAACTTGTACCCACAATCTATGTTTTGAGCATACTTAAGAAAAATATTAAAAATTTTGAACGGAAAATTTCAGTTTTTTACAGCCGAAAAAAATTCTGTACATTGTATGGTCGTGTTTTCGTAAAGATTATTGCTGCATGCACTGAATTTGCTGCTAAAATCAATTTTATATGTAAATTATCGCACTTTTGTTGTAATACCAATCCGTCATCCCTCTTATACCAATCCGGACTCTTACTCATACCAACCCGTGGCTTGCCCATGACCAAAACAAAACCATTCCGTGTCGCGCGTTTTGTGTGCGAGTTTTTAATATGTGAAATATACATGCGATGTATCACATACTTACATGAATGTTGTACGAATTTACTCACAAATGGTTAAAATAAGCTTCAAGTCACAATTGGGGATTGCACAGACACTAAAATTATTGTTTTGCATGTTTTTTTCAATCATGACACGAGGCAACATATTCATGTTTAAATGAGCAGGCATATAATCAAGGGCTGCCAGGCATTCGGAGAACCATACCACCTGGTAATTTCAAAGTGCCCTTAGGAATGATAAAGTTTAATGTTCAAACCCCTAATTTGTTTTGAGGGTGAAAATGAAGGCTTAAAAAAGATCAAAATTACCTGTTGACCTCGCGTCTGTCATCCCCTTCCGCCATTTTGAAACTCTTACCAATCCTATTTTCACCGGAGTCTACAGTACCAATCCGAGCATATACGGAGTCGTTAGACAACAGTAATCGTGTTGGATACGATTTCGCTCATTTTTCCTCATTCGATATTAAAATATTCCATAATTATACGTAAAATGAGCATAATTTTATGGTAATGGCTTGGTAATAGCTCTTCCTAACAATCCGCTGAAAAACAAATTTCACATCTAAATGTTTCTAGATCAGTTTCCTATATAAATTTAACACAATTTGAAACTGTTGAATTTTTTTATATATCAGAATATGTTAACTGTATTTTCACCATGACTATACATTATTCCTTCGTATCAGTCTCTGAAAAATGGATATAGCGCTGACTTAAGGCTACAAATTCCCCGAGCCATATTGTTGTTTGTGTCGTAGGGAGGGACACTTTGGATAGGCTGCGATATCTTATTTTGGCTTTCCCTGGACATTGCATTTATCTTTTTCTGTCCCATCTCGTTTTCGACACATATTGTCATCGTTTAAGCTGGCAACTAAGTTTTTGGTTTTATGTTTTACAAAACATATAGGCTATTATGGTACGTGTTCTGGATAAGTTGCGTATCTAATACCTACAGGTTCTCTCAACAGTGTGCAACACTACTTCAAACGTACACATCTCGCACTTTAGCCCTTGGACGTTGGAAAGAACGTTATGGGGCATTTGTGACGTTACATAAATATGTTTAAGCATATATTTACATCTTTTAAACTGGTTTTCCAACTTTTAAGTACAAGTACTTCGACTTTATCCCACATTTTCTTACAGCACTAGTGGTCCCATTAAACAATTCTCACCTCGGGAAAGTCTACCATAATCAGTTTTTCTGCCTATATCTGACATTTGCTAACTGGCTCTACTTCTCATAATATGCTCAGATAGCCTTGCTCAGATACTCACATTTGTATAAACACGAGTACTTTCTTGACAGCCATAGACGTTGATCAGCGCCGTCGAGCTCATCTGCTCCACATTCACATTCAATCCAGTTTTCCTATGCCAAATCTCAATGAGTTGAAAGTAGTTTCCTCAGCTTAGTCAGCTGATGACGAACGGAACTACCTCCTTGACCAGCGTCGTCCTAATGAATGGAGCCATCACAAGCTGAAGCTTACACAACTGAATGTGTGTACGCTTATTTTCTCACCCACCAGACAAGCGTAACCCTTTGTGTGCCTGTCTGAGATATTTCTGTCTCAGTACTAGTACAATTTTAGCTGTCTCAAAATGCCAATCATTTCTGTATTTAGCTAATAGAAATGTACACTTCATGCTTACTTCCATATAAGGAAGTGATGAGCTAGGTGTCAACTGTCAGAGACAAAAATAGCCTAGCAGGTGTTAATTTCAGGAAGATATCAAGAGTAATTGTATTCTGCTGCTCTCATAAAAATCTAAAAATTTAATTTTGCCAGGAATTTTGTGAATTTGTAAGGTGAGTGCAAATACAAAATACTTTTTTTATTTGTTTCACTGGTTAATTTGCATATTGTTTTATGTCCAAACAAAATGGCTGCCTGAACAGAACTTGAAGCCTATTCAGAGTCAAAATGTTTTAAAAGGTGGGTGAGAAAAATAATCAATGATGGTGTTGAAACCTCAACAAGGAAATGTCAGGCTCGTTTTCAGATTATTCGAGTCTCATCCTCGGCAGAGCCTCGGATGAGACTTGAATAATCTGAAAACTTGCCTGAGATTTCCTTGTCTCAGCCTCAACCCCATCATAGATTCTTTTAATCTGTTTCTGTCCACGATACCTTGAGAAGGCTTTAGTCCACGATACCTTGAGAAGGCTTTAGTCCACGATACCTTGAGGAGGTTTTAGACCACGGATACCTTGAGAAGGCTTTAGTCCACGATACCTTGAGAAGGCGTTAGTCCTCAGATACCTTGGAAAGGCTTTAGTACACGATACCTTGAGAAGGCTTTAGTCCACGATGCATTGAGAAGGCTTTAGTCCACGATACCTAAGAAGGCTTTAATCATTATCACAACACCCTCGGATGCTCGGATGCATGGTTTAGTCTTTGGACATTGGCTGCTATAGCACTTTTTGGTGAACACACGTTCCACAATGGTAGCTTTGTTATGTACAGACTAAAGTACTACAAGTGTGCTTTACAGCATACCAGTTGTTTGCCGGACTTTCCTTGTTGTTTGAATACACAATGTTCCGGCTGATGGTAGATAACATAACGACGTTTTTCCTTCTTTTCCTCGAAATACATTTTCACAGGAAAATGATCTTAAGGTCATAAGCTTAATACATTTTTGTGGCTTTTCAAAATAGTCTGAACGTGATTTTAACCATACGTTCAAAGTAAATAAAGATTCTTAGGCTATGGGGTACGCACTGGCATAAGTGCGAATCGACTTGGTTACGAATTGACTCGTAGCTCCGTTATTCTGACAAACTGGCGTATTTGTCACAGTGCTTTATAAAGCATTAGGCATATTATAGTCTTGTATTTACAGCACATTCTCATATACAAAATTTTGATTCGAAAAACAAAATTATTACAAATTTATTGACGGGGTGGGAGGAGGCTTTGCAGAGAAAGTACACGTGACGATGTAGGCTATCAGAACGCTTATGGCACTATTTGCAAGTTTGTCCACTTTGGTTCACAGAAGAACGAATTTTGACCGCGCATAACAGAGGACAAGGACATTTAGTCTAAAGATAAAAGTGCAACTACCTGCTTTATGACACATGTTTTTGACCTTGTTGGGTTTTGGCGAGGGTCCATGTGCATTAAGCCTTCAATGTTTACTCATAGCCAGAGAAGACTAAGCCCAAGTGGTCTGACAAAACTTTCAAAATTGATCCAACTTTACGGATTTACAACGCTTGTTACGGACATTTTTAAAGAGCTATTTGTCGTTCGAGAATGAATGGAAAATATTGTGCAATCTTACAATTTATTAATCATAAGTATTGGCATAATATAAGTCTGTTATTTAACATATTTGCTATTAATTTCCTTGTGCATGGAAATTAATCTGTTTATTTACATAGTACTAACACCATTATAAATGTTTAGTTATTTTATTGCTTTCACAGTATATTAACAAGACCAATGCCGAGGATTGAAATCTATAACCTGGGTTGACGACCCCACCATACTGTAATTCTCCTATATGACCCTGTCATATTTCTGCCATTCTCCTCTTTACAGCACAAGACCCTGCCATTGACAATATGTTCACTAAAAAGCACCCTGTGTAAATCACCAATTTGCACAATCGGTAAAAGAAAACATACCCGGTCTTTGCTCTAGTAATGCTGCTGGCATGTTTGGTGATGTTTGGAACACAATTGCTCTTACACATTGTTCTTACTTTCGACCTTGTACGACAACTTTACAGTACTCTACAGTCACAAGTATTGTACACCATGGCGGCATGGCATCAACTTTTGTCACCTTCTAGAAGATAGATTGTCACCTTCTAGAAGATAGAAGATACGTATATAAAACATGTATAGTCATGTGAACAATGGAAATGGAACCTTGGATCATATCTAGTGCGATTACGTCCCTTTGGAGCCGCAACAAAGCACCCACGCCGCAACAAAGGACCAACGCCCCAGGTAAACGTCGTTTATATACTAGTATATCGAATGGGTCAATTTTCGTAAGGCAAATCACGATTATTCGTTTAAAGCTATATGCATAATTTCAAATGTGGGACATACACTGCCTCCGAGAATGATTTATGTTGATTTTTATTTTGATATGTAACCC
This sequence comes from Rugalucina vietnamica, assembly GCA_964017185.1. Classification (NCBI taxonomy): domain Eukaryota; kingdom Metazoa; phylum Mollusca; class Bivalvia; order Lucinida; family Lucinidae; genus Rugalucina; species Rugalucina vietnamica. Next base: position 64,762,808 of record OZ024872.1, read on the forward strand.
CCGAGATGGGCTAAACAACTATCTTCAGACTATCAATAAATTGAGCCGCCTCATGAGAAATCCAACAATGTGGTTTCCGAACAGGTCCGACACAAACCGAGTTGTACAAACACTGAAGACGGCTATGGGCTGGAAATTTTGAATTTTAGAAAGTGTAGAAATCGTACTATCCAAGTAGCGCCGGTAACCAAAGGCGCTGATCAGTTTCGCGGCTACCGTGAAGCTGATCTGCTCCTTTGTTTTTGCATATGCAGAGTGTTGGTTTCCTCATGATATGTCTCAATTGTACATTAAAATGGCATAAAGTTGGAATAAATTATTGCCATCATATCGCTAGGTTTACAGCCTACATGTATAAAACCAATATTGACCTTATTTATGGCCCAACATGTACAGCTGTATACATGTCTATTAATTTATGACAGTCAAAGTTGTGAGAGGCTCCCAAAAAGCAGTATATGTCATCAAATATGTTCATATCCACTCGAAAAATTTTCCTCCCTCTTGAAAATGCACTACAGCGCTTCGAAAAAGATGAAGATGTACAAAATCACGTATGCGCACTGTCACATACTGGCCAGTACCAATGATTGTTGTTGGCCAGTATGCAAAAACTTCTTAACCCCCTTATAGTAAGCTTAGAAAGCCTTGTAGCCTGGCATGGGGTATCGGGTTTCTAATTTCTGTTCATTAAAAGACTATCACAGAACAAGGCGATATTCTGGTATGATTTCCGATTGCATGAACTTTGTCAAAATTTTATCACTCATACTTTCTGTGGTATACAGTCATTTATTTTGATCGATCCGTCACTTTTATCAAAACAAACAGATGAGCTAGCCTTTGCTGATTAATAAAAACCACCTAATGAAAATATTAGTACTTGCATATGTTGTATGAAAGATGTTTTCGGATGCCCATCTATGTACGTCCATCTTTGTATAATGCACCAGTCATTTGTAACAACTGTCCCCTCCCCCACACCTACCGGGAAGGGTGGGGGATAGCCGGACTAAAGTGACTGGGGAATTTACTTTTGATTGTCCCCGCAGTGCATAGGGAAATGATGGGGTTTGTTGGGATCCTCACCCAAGGGAGATTTTCTGTCGCTAAGGGCAGGGCAAAGAGCAACGTTTTGACCACAAGTTTGTCGTTTGTGACCTATAGAAGGGCACTGAAAGCCGGAAAGTCACAATCACCACCCTTTCCCGTAGGTGGAGCAGAGGTTCAATGCAAATGATTGGTGCATGAGAAACCAACAATCTGCATATGCGAAAACAAAGGTGCGGTAACCGTGAAGCTGGTTTTGTTAGTACAATCCCTCTTCTTCTTAAATCCAAAATCTCAAGCTTCTAGCCTGCTTTTGTGACTGTGCAGGCTGATTTGTGTCGGGCCTGGTCGGAAACCCAAATTGTTGGTTTTCTCACGCACATGCTCATTTTTAAATAAAAACAAAAGGAGAGCCCGCTTAGGAGGCAGCAGAAAAGTTCCAACAGACCCAACAGGCGATATAAGGCATGATAAAAGCCAGGTAGGTAAAAGTTTTACGTCGGACATCACAAAGGCGGCAAACATGTAAAACTATTGCCCGGCTGACCAGATATGAACTTAAATACTCATTTAAATCATAAACATTGAAGATATAGATCTATTTATTATGTAAATAATGTCTGATGACAATGCATTAATCTCAAACAGAATTGACGGTCATTTTCAAGTAATTATATTACAGATCCATCAAGCGGGATAAAATCTTTGCCATAAGAAATAAGTCGACAGGAAGACCAGGCTTGTCTGAGCCAAATCATAGAAGAGCCTGTCTAATATCAGTGATTTGTTGACATGAGTAGAGATCCTGTCATAAAGGGGGAGAGTGAAACCCAACCATACCGACACCTTGCACAGCATCGCCTTTTCACGGTATCGGACCGCTGCCATCAAGGCAAAACTCAACGATACTCGCCGGAACCGTCCGGCAATTGAACACCAAGGAAGTCACACCACTTTCTTATACATGGCTACTTAAGTAAATATTACTCTCTGGAAGCGTCCTGCAACGACCTGTTTACAATGACTCTTCTTCTGATCAAGTCACATCTCCTTTAAATAACAATACTAAAATGCAAACGCGGCCAATACAATGCAATAGTGCGGTTCGTAATTTCGCCCTATCGCCATGTGCTTAGTAGCTCTCTCTGTTCTGTGTGGTAGTCACTGACCAACCATAGGTTTTCTCTCATTTCAATGACACATGACCTGACACTTCATGGTTCAAAAATATATTCTGGGACAAATGCTGTCACCCTGACAATTGGAAGTAGCCCATCGGTACGACCGAGTACACTACACACCACAATCTTGGCAGATGCCGGGTTAAATGCTCCTAAATCCAGTAAGTGGGCAGCCAAAGCGTCTCACATGTGTGGCCACAATAATACGTCAAAATTGGATTAGAATATTATATTTCTACGGTATAATTCAAAATCCTTTCAACAATACCGTCTTTGGCAGTGCCTGAGATAAAACCCAGTCAGTAATGAATTCATATTTCCCTCTTAAATGAGCCACCTCGTGGGAAAACCAACAATGTGGTTTCCGAACAGGTCCGACACAAACCGGCCTGTACAAGCACAGAAAAGAGCTAGAAGCTTGAAATTTTGGAGTTAAGTAGAGGACGAAATGTACCATCCGAGTAGCGAAAACAAAGGCGCTGATCAGCTTCGCGGTTACCGCGAAGCTGATCTGCGTCTTTGTTTTCGCCTATGCAGATTGTTGGTTTTCTCATGCGGCGGCTCAAATAATACGCGTCGAAATAACGATGTGTTAATATTATGTTTGTTATTTATGAAAATTTAATCCGTATGTCGAACATTCGATATTTTGTTTACTGTACTATTATTCAAATTTTGATAGTTGGCGGACTGTCGTACGAGCCGAAGGTGTAGTTGGGCGGTTGAGAGAGAGAGAGAGAGAGAGAGAGAGAGAGAGAGAGAGAGAGAGAGAGAGAGTACAAATACATTTGGAAAAGGGAATTGTGTCAGATTGAGAAGTGGTTACGAAGGAAGCAACAAACGAATCGAGGAGGGGCGAGTGCCTGTGGAAGATTTGAAGAGAAAAGAAGGATTATCTAATGAAGATGTTGAGAATAGTGGTCTAAGGTCACACAAGAGAGAGGGTAATATTAAAATTGAGGACAAAAAGAGCGTTGTGTGAAGAATGGGAGAGAGTAGAACAAGATATTTGTGGAAGAACGACTGGGGATGTTCTCTAAGAGGGGGTGGGGGTGGGAGAGACATAGGTGTGTGCGTGATGGGAGGGTGTGCTTGGTTGAGAAAAAAAATGAGTAAAGACTATAGTGTACGTGTTAGGCAGTGGCAAGGTTGAAGTAGTGAAAAGAGGGTAAATCTGCTTTCTTCGACTCTTCGAGTACTTTAAATGATGAATACGGTTTTATATGTTCATATGTCCGTGAAAATGTTCTGTCCCAAACATATTATATTTAATAACTTTAGGATTTAAACCTGCCCTCGAAAGTTTTTATTTCTTTCATAAATATGCTTTATTAAGTTGGGAGTATACATAAATCAAGGTTTCGTGAAGATATACGATTATGAAAATATTATGCTTTAGATAAGAAATAAGTCTTTGTTGAAACTCCGTATCTTCGACACATAATATCTTGGCCAGGATTCAAATTTATCTCATTCTATTTGTCATATAAGCATTTAAGATTAAGGGAAGATATCCCACTATAATTCTTTGTGACCGCACTTTCATTTTGAAATACATCGCTATTGTCACTGCCAAATCAATAGTTTTTCAAGTACACTTATATTCAGTTTTCTGAAAGGTTTCTCAAATATGAAATTATAGGTGATACTAATCAAGGTTTCAAATTATCTTACTCCAGGTTCAATCGAGTGTCGAAAAGGGAAAATAAAGTTTTACTTGTATGACCTCTGTCCAAAAAACGAATCGTCAAAGACATCATACATACGTAGACATCAGTGTCGAAAATCGTGACTGCTGTGAACGAAAGATTTATAAACCATACATCGTATTGAAAGAACATGGTGAAAAACTGTTGTCATGGCGAATTGCTGGAATAAAAGCTAAACTGAAAATTAAGGCATTCGTCCCTGACTGGGTTCGAACCCGGGACCCCTAAGTCAAAATACGGCTGCTGTGAAAGAACACAAAAACACTTGCAAATCATATACAGTATAGTGGTCTCTGGGCACTACTTTTGCAAACCATGTATAGTGGGATGTCATCATGAAAAAAGTGATTCCATTACGTATTGAAGGAATAAAAGTAAAACTCAAAATGATTCGTCCCTGACGGGGTTCGAACCCATGACCCCTACGTCAGAAGACATACTGGTAGATGTTATATGATCAGGCTGATTGTGGTGACGTGTACTCACAACTCACAACCTAGCTTTGAACACTGAACAGTCCATATTTAATGCTCACGCGAACCCGAACTTTTGGCAAATAAAATCAGTATGTGAACTGGATGGATACCTTACATGATCAAAATTCACGGGGGCCCATTTTTCAAAGTGAGGCTCTACATATATACATGGGTTCTCATGTGTTTTAAGATTAAATTAATAAGCCTTGGTTCGAAAATGACAAAACACGATTATCAAAACAGATAGATTATCTTTAATACAATCAAAATATTGGCGATTTTGCAAGGGAATATAATAAAGATATAGATACTCTTAATATTATGAATCAGTTGCTTAAAATGGTTTTAGACTTCAAGTATCATAAAACTTAAATAAAACTGTGCGTAGGCTATAAAAATTGATAGTTACATTGAATGTAAATTATGTGAAGTCATATTTCATTAACATTATTCCATCACGCCACTGCTGTTCGTATAAGTGCCATTCACAGGATTTCTCCGGCACGGCCATATGTTGTTTTAAATTAGTAAGCAAAAACGCCCAGTAGCATTATGAAAACTTGCACATGCAATATAGAGATTTTTTTTTCAGAAGAAAAGAATTGAAAATTTCATTGGGAAAAATGAATTTTTAAAATGTTTTCGCTCAAAACATACATTGTGGGTACTCGTTAGAACCGCCTCGGCAAAATTAAGTAAATATCATTTTTTTTCATCTGAAAATTTTCAATTTCTAAAGTTAAAAAAAAGTCTTCGTACTGTGTTGTTAGTTAGCAGTTATAAAACTAATATTTCTCGCAAACAGAGTGTACAGTTTCTATATATAAAGCAAACTGACAAACAAATTGACCATTTCTTTCGTCTGTGTTCAAAAATATTTGCTGCTCGTTCGGTTAAATATTGATACAAATGATAATCAAACAATATGCTCTCTGACACGATTTGTGATTTTGTCATCAGGATCGGTCTCTTGCGCAACATTGCACACAACGCCGTAACATTACAACTTAACAACAAAGAGTTATCGCCTCTGAGACAATAAATTGCCCGTTATAAAGGGCCGCCTTTATTTGGACTCATTAACAGGACTCGCCGAGTACATTAGAGTGGGGTTTCTTAACAATGCTGAGCTTTTATAACGACTCAGTTGTCTGTTTGCCAAGAGAATTATCGTGTGTGTGCTATACAAAACAATTTGTCCTGAGAAAGAGGTCGTACAAACATGACAAATAATATTTCTCTAGCTCTGACAGTTTGTTAACACACAAGATACATTATCCGCAGCTGTATTTCTGACCACAAATTAAGGAGGATAAAAAAATGTGTAAAATGTCATAAAATAGTGGAAGCTACGAACTTTTGACAATGATCGTCTAGTAGGGCATGTGGCCCTACCAGGGGAGAAGGGGGGGGTGGTATAAGCTCCCTGTTCCCTGAAAGAAATATTACCTTTCTCCCAGGCTCCCTAATGTTTTTCCTCAGGTTCTTACTCCCTACTCCCTAAACCCCCGAACGGTTAAATTGATTGCTCTCTAGCCCCCTGAAAATAAATGGCCCTTCTCCACAGATTTCTAAAATGGCCCTTCTCCCCATATCCCCAAAACCCTAAGTAGCGCCCTACTCCCGGAGGCATTTGTCACACAGATTATGCAAGCATTTGATATTAAACCCGGCTAAAACCTCAATGTCAAAACTAGGTTTAAATCGGCACAATGCCGAGAATTGTTTTGTCATCACCGGGAAGTAGTCCGACCACCGTGAAAACCCGTTATAGTCCGGTATAAACCGTGTGTAACCGGGGCTATAAGGGAAACGACCGTATTCTAACCAACTGTTCTCCGATCTCGGTCCAACTAAATGACGAATCCCGGTTTTATCGGTATGTCGCTGAATCGGGGTATACCCGGTGGCGCTGCCGACAGTCAGTACTGGTAGCAGCCGCCAACGGGCAACGGGGTTCGAGCCGAGCTTTTCCTGCTTATCGGGACCAACCTAGCGGATAAGCTTCCCTACATCGTAAGCCTACCGTCGTATTAAATTTCAAGGCTTGTAGGCCTATAATCTTAGCTACACCGGTACCTAGGCACATGTAGACGGGATTTCGCGAAAGTGGAACGAGGTACCGAAGTAGAACGGAGTGAACGCATCAGGTTTATCAGCCCGAGTTTCGATGAAATTCCCCTTTGTGAGCCTCAGTTCTAAGTTTCCAGCTTTTTCGGTTTCTGTGACGTCATAAGACCAATTCTTACTGACCTTGAGCATATGACGTCACGTGTTCATTAATGAAATGTAGGTCAAAACAAATGCATTCATGGTACGCATGATTGTTATTTGGGTCAACAGAAACATGAGAAAAGAGTGAATGAATCCTGTGAATTGGTTAATTTGAGTCTTTACGTCCCAGTAAACATTTTTTCAGTCATTTTAAGGTGGAGCCAGTGCCATCTCTGTACGACAAGATGTATGCATGCCTGTAATGTAGGCTTATAGGGAGACGACCTAGAACTATCAAAGTATCGTTATATGTCTTGGGCAAGGGAAGCATATTTTACCCGGCGGGGGTTGGGATCGAACCCAGGACGTCTCGATTTAGTATTACCCGCCACCACTAGCCCCCCACGACCCCCATCCCCCAAGTTTGTCAACAAGATTTGTTATCTACAGCATTGACAGACTTGTATACAATCGTACAAACAATCGACAAATTGTATATAGTTGTGCTGTTACTGTGACCATTGCACCATGATGTACATACAGACGGACAGACAGTGCATGTATTCACCTTTGTTATCTCGTATTATCTCCGAGTACAGACAGACAGTAAATAGTATCGTATGATTTCAAACATCATCAGTGTAAGCTTAATTTGAATATTAATTATCACCACAGGTCAAGTGTGAGAAAGAGAAAAAAGAAAGATACTCTAAATCATGAAAAAAATTGATGCCAAGAAATGAGCCGCCTCCGGTGGGAAAACCAACAATCTGCATATGCGAAAACAAAGGCGCAGATCAGCTTCGCGGTAACCGCGAAGCTGATCGGCGCCTTTGTTTTCGCTACTCGGATAGTACAATTCCTCTTCTAACGGTTACTTAAATCCGAAATTTCAAGATTCTAGCTCTTTTCTGTGACTGTACAGGTCAATTTGTGTCGGACCTGTTCGGAAACCACATTGTTGGTGGCTCCGAGATTTAACCATGCCATCCGAGAATCTTGAACTGTCTTCGTAGTTGCACAGATGCTCATCAGGGCTGAAAATCCTGTTTCTTGTAGACACTGTGGGTGGCACTTTAATCCCAGTTTTCAATATGTTATTGCTTCCAAAGGTGCATGTAGGCTACATCAATCCTCGGGGGGGGGGGGGGGGGGAGGGGGGGGGGGGGGTAACTCGGAGGTAATTTTGGTACGGACGTGCCGCCCGATACTTTAAAACATACCCTATTCATATATCTGGTAATCGAAAAAAGGGACCTATTCATATATCATGCCTTCGAAAAAGGGACCCATTCATATATTTGATTGTACAAAATTTTGACCTATACACAATTATATACAAATATTTCGACTTTCTGAGCTGTGTATGTCAGAAAAAAGTGCTCTTAAACATGGATGTCCGAACAATTTGGTCATTCATAGACTAAATATGGAAATTCATAGACTAAATATGGAAAAATGGGGCCATTCATATATTGTAAATCGGGGTGAACCTTGACGAACCGGGATAGAACCGTAGCGCTACCGTACCACTGCCGTGGACATCCGAGGCGAACTGGTGGTTAACCAGCGAACCTTAAACAGCAGTCACACTGTAGCGTATAACCCAAACGAGCGCCGGGCGTATGAAAAATCTCAACACGCTGAAGACTTTGGGCGTATACAAATTAATTTGTTCCTTTAACACGCTTTAGCAGTCACACATTAGCGCGCAACTGGGGCGTGTGCCGGACGTAAAAAATTCTCAAAGTTTTGGAGAACGGTTGTGATCCGTCCCAGACACGCTAAGCACGCGCTACATGCGCGCATCCGGAACGTTCAACGCGCGTTTCACACACGCTTGGGGCACGCTACTGAAGCAACATCTAATAAAATCGGAACGCGCATGGAACGTACACTGGCGTGCTTCAAACGCGCGCCAAACGCGTTCAGAGCGTATTCAACGCGCCCGTAGCGCGCGTGGAACTTATTCGGGACGTATAAGTCACACGCCC